>OZ029918.1:39380483-39604319 GCA_964023275.1 Norana najaformis | reverse complement strand
CCCTAACCCTAACCCTAACCCTAACCCTAACCCTAACCCTAACCCTAACCCTAACCCTAACCCTAACCCTAACCCTAACCCTAACCCTAACCCTAACCCTAACCCTAACCCTAACCCTAACCCTAACCCTAACCCTAACCCTAACCCTAACCCTAACCCTAACCCTAACCCTAACCCTAACCCTAACCCTAACCCTAACCCTAACCCTAACCCTAACCCTAACCCTAACCCTAACCCTAACCCTAACCCTAACCCTAACCCTAACCCTAACCCTAACCCTAACCCTAACCCTAACCCTAACCCTAACCCTAACCCTAACCCTAACCCTAACCCTAACCCTAACCCTAACCCTAACCCTAACCCTAACCCTAACCCTAACCCTAACCCTAACCCTAACCCTAACCCTAACCCTAACCCTAACCCTAACCCTAACCCTAACCCTAACCCTAACCCTAACCCTAACCCTAACCCTAACCCTAACCCTAACCCTAACCCTAACCCTAACCCTAACCCTAACCCTAACCCTAACCCTAACCCTAACCCTAACCCTAACCCTAACCCTAACCCTAACCCTAACCAACCCTAACCCTAACCCTAACCCTAACCCTAACCCTAACCCTAACCCTAACCCTAACCCTAACCCTAACCCTAACCCTAACCCTAACCCTAACCCTAACCCTAACCCTAACCCTAACCCTAACCCTAACCCTAACCCTAACCCTAACCCTAACCCTAACCCTAACCCTAACCCTAACCCTAACCCTAACCCTAACCCTAACCCTAACCCTAACCCTAACCCTAACCCTAACCCTAACCCTAACCCTAACCCTAACCCTAACCCTAACCCTAACCCTAACCCTAACCCTAACCCTAACCCTAACCCTAACCCTAACCCTAACCCTAACCCTAACCCTAACCCTAACCCTAACCCTAACCCTAACCCTAACCCTAACCCTAACCCTAACCCTAACCCTAACCCTAACCCTAACCCTAACCCTAACCCTAACCCTAACCCTAACCCTAACCCTAACCCTAACCCTAACCCTAACCCTAACCCTAACCCTAACCCTAACCCTAACCCTAACCCTAACCCTAACCCTAACCCTAACCCTAACCCTAACCCTAACCCTAACCCTAACCCTAACCCTAACCCTAACCCTAACCCTAACCCTAACCCTAACCCTAACCCTAACCCTAACCCTAACCCTAACCCTAACCCTAACCCTAACCCTAACCCTAACCCTAACCCTAACCCTAACCCTAACCCCTAACCCTAACCCTAACCCTAACCCTAACCCTAACCCTAACCCTAACCCTAACCCTAACCCTAACCCTAACCCTAACCCTAACCCTAACCCTAACCCTAACCCTAACCCTAACCCTAACCCTAACCCTAACCCTAACCCTAACCCTAACCCTAACCCTAACCCTAACCCTAACCCTAACCCTAACCCTAACCCTAACCCTAACCCTAACCCTAACCCTAACCCTAACCCTAACCCTAACCCTAACCCTAACCCTAACCCTAACCCTAACCCTAACCCTAACCCTAACCCTAACCCTAACCCTAACCCTAACCCTAACCCTAACCCTAACCCCTAACCCTAACCCTAACCCTAACCCTAACCCTAACCCTAACCCTAACCCTAACCCTAACCCTAACCCTAACCCTAACCCTAACCCTAACCCTAACCCTAACCCTAACCCTAACCCTAACCCTAACCCTAACCCTAACCCTAACCCTAACCCTAACCCTAACCCTAACCCTAACCCTAACCCTAACCCTAACCCTAACCCTAACCCTAACCCTAACCCTAACCCTAACCCTAACCCTAACCCTAACCCTAACCCTAACCCTAACCCTAACCCTAACCCTAACCCTAACCCTAACCCTAACCCTAACCCTAACCCTAACCCTAACCCTAACCCTAACCCTAACCCTAACCCTAACCCTAACCCTAACCCTAACCCTAACCCTAACCCTAACCCTAACCCTAACCCTAACCCTAACCCTAACCCTAACCCTAAACCCTAACCCTAACCCTAACCCTAACCCTAACCCTAACCCTAACCCTAACCCTACCCTAACCCTAACCCTAACCCTAACCCTAACCCTAACCCTAACCCTAACCCTAACCCTAACCCTAACCCTAACCCTAACCCTAACCCTAACCCTAACCCTAACCCTAACCCTAACCCTAACCCTAACCCTAACCCTAACCCTAACCCTAACCCTAACCCTAACCCTAACCCTAACCCTAACCCTAACCCTAACCCTAACCCTAACCCTAACCCTAACCCTAACCCTAACCCTAACCCTAACCCTAACCCTAACCCTAACCCTAACCCTTACAAAATAGGGTTAGGGTTAGAAACTAGGGTTAGAGAATAGGGTTAGGGTTGCCAATTACGGTTAGGGTTAGGGTTAGATACTGTGGATTCTGTATGGGATAGCTTGGTTATGTGCTGCTTGAGCGTCCCGTAGGATTTTTTCCATTACGATTCACACGTGTGGGGACGCTATTTCCGAATATTACCGCAAAATCAGTACAAATCTCCTTAGAAACTTTTTTTAGGGTCCCCAAGCTACGGTTAACTTTACCAGTGTTATGTGTGTTGACTGCTATACTCCTTTACCCTTGACTAAATGCAAATATCAATGCAAATCTGAATATGAATATACTTCTGAATGGGATTTTGAATACGATTCAGGAATTTCATTTCAACGCAATTTCAATGTAAATTTGAAAGGATAATACCATTTCTACGACATATAAGAAAACAAAAGCCAAGCGCAAGCAAAAACGAAACCTCCAACTGAACACAAAAACAATGCTGTCACACTACACTGTTCGTTTTATAGAGCCATCAGAAGTCAGATTATGATTCAAGATACAATCTCCTAAAAAACTCTACGTTTGCAAAGGCTGCCACCGGTTGTTGGGCGAAAGCATTCCTACATATTAGTAATTACCACTACAAGTATTTTCATCATATAATACGCTACAGTATAGTATTTAGTATTCTGCGTCATAGTATACACCGTAGTATAGTATATAGTATCGTCTAATAAATTATAACGTATCACATTATCGAACAATTTTTTCATTTTGTGGTAATGTTCGGAAATAGCGTCCCCGAGTATTTAATGCATTACGAGAAACACCTACAGGATGTTCGGAGACCCTCAAGGCGTAGATTATACTCACGTTAGCATCGTCTCCTGAATTAGCGTCCCTCGCGTACATCGAACTTCACGAGTCTTACCTGTTACTTAGAACATCGTTATCACTTACATAGCATACCTCAATCTCAAGTAAATGTGCATAGCAGTCCGAATGTGAATATGAATCTCCCACTGACTCTCATTAAAATACGTCTGAATATGAATCAAATTATAGAAATCGTAATTCTCATATAAATAACAATCTCCACCTGACTAAGAATCGAACGCCAACAATCGAACGTATCTCATTCGAATGCGAATATGAATATGTCTCATTCGAATGCGAATATGAATCTGAATGGAATGTGAATATGTTCGTGTTCATATCAAGTCCTAATATCAATGAGTCACAAGGTGAATATGACTAAAATGTCATTCATACCAATTACCTACTAGAAAGCCTATTCCAAACTTATTCCTAATATAAGTAACAATTTCACAAATCCGTTCTTCCATCTCTACAGCATCACTTCAGCATTTCATTCTTACATTAAAACGCTAGATTTCATAAACTGTCCCCAAACCTCCATTTACTCTTACAAATAAATTTCAACACCAACCGGATAATCATATACACATTTCAGCAAACTTCACCATCTTCATTCTATGCTGACTCAACACTTTCTATTCCAGCAGCCCTTATTCCAACCATCTCATTCTTCCAGGAACAATGACACTTGTGGCGTGTATCTCTTTTCTGTCTTCGACTCCAGAATCACGAACGCTCTTCTGGCAAACTCTACGTCTCTAAGGTTTCTCGTCCCCTTTACATATCACCTCAAAACTCGTCTCCTCCTCGGCTCATTTCCTCCATAGCCCATTTCATCCTTTTATCTGATCGCTAGTGACCAGACTCAATCTAAAACCTCAACTATAATCACCATCGACGTCTCTGATGGAATCTGCATGCTGAATGTCGTTTCAGCCGCCATAATCACACAATATTTAATCCTCTATGCCACTAAAAGGGATTCAAGAAAAGCAAAACACTCACCAACATCTTCTGCAGTAACTCATGAAGGAGTAGAAGAAAGCAAACCCCACTTCTACATCTACTTCCTGTGATTCAGCCGCGCCATTCAACTGGTCAGCGGTAGTTCTTCCATACACACAACACATTCTCCACTTCTCCAGAAACAACCACTTCCAATTTCTGGGGAAAAAACATTAACTTCAATCATCATTCTCATCAAAAATCAACTTACAACCATCTCTATGTATTTACAGTGGTGTGCAAAGGTCTGGCACCACCTTCAAATTTTGCGTCTTTCTCACTTTCGTGCCCTGTCTTAAGCATACCAATTCAGTTTACGTCATTGCCCAAGAAAGTACAAGTTACCAGATTTACACGAAAAACAATTCACATGGCAACTTCAACAAACAAACTCAAAAAGAATTAACACTAAGCTACAATTAAAAGTTCAGTCTAATAGCCAAATGTATCCCTTATAATGTGCTACAAAAAATCTAGTGGGTAAATGAAGAAATTAAAGTAAAAAGTCAGAAAGTCCAAAAAATGCAAAATTCGAAGGTGGTGCCAGACTTCTGCACACCACTGTATGCATCCAACCACTTCTATCGCGCCTTTTAAGAACCTCACAAAAACGCTGATTCTTCACAGTTACTATTCTCCAGCAGAACTCTTTAAAAAGAACAGAATATATCGGGAATTATAACAACGTGACCACTAAGCAGACATTTCTATAAAATCCTACTGGAATACAGTCAGTGACACTCACTTCTTTCAGGGATATTCTCTAAATATTAGCTTACATATTGAACTTAAACTTATAGTCACCCACAGATCACCTGAACAACCAAAGCATCTCCACAAAAGCTCACCACTTTCACAAACTCTAACATCCAATATAGTCAGTTAAATCTACACTCAACAATTACATCTTAAAGTCACTTTATTTCGTATAAACTTTTCAAACACTCTAGGAAATATTTATCCATTCCTCCTGCCAGTTAATCTACATTTTGCCTCTCCTTATTGATATTGACAACCACTTTCTGAAGTATCCAATACTCTGTGGTCATTTCCTCTTCCAAGGTAAATGCTAACTGTCAAAACTCCTTTAAGGTTCATATCCTCAGCTTCACTCGATAAAGTTCAAAGCAAAAGAGCAACTCAGGTCAAAATAAAGGACAATAATTCTATATTCATAGGACAATAATTCTATATTCATCCTAATCGTAATGTCGAGATTTCTACAGCACCCACCTAACGCTAAGTCGCACAAACCTGCTTATTCACAACCCTAACCCAGCAAACCACAACTAACATGCTGAAAATATTCAGTCATATTCACTTGTCTTTACACAAATCAAGTACAAAAACAACTTCTTAACCAAAGCAATAAACTTCTCAAAATAAATCATCAAATTAACGTCCAGAATCAGGAATATAAGTTTAAAAGTGTCATCAACTTCACTGTCCAGCCAATGATATGGTATGGTATGGCATATGATATGATAGGGTATGGCATATGATATGGTATGGTATGGCATATGATATGGTATGGTATGACATATGATATGATAGGGTATGGCATATGATATGGTTTGTGTTAGGGATATGATATGGTTTGGGTTAGGGATATGATATGGTATGGTATGGCATATGATATCTATGGTGTGGTATGGCATATGATCAACTAATGCAGAGCTTTGCAGAGGGACGGAAAAGACGCTATATTACATAGGCCCTACACATACATACATCGTTATGTACGTATATTTCATTTCTTATTTTTATTTATGTACTTCTACATTTACATTTACATGCGTATCTACGAACGTATGTAAATATAAATGTAACTCTCTGATATTTCTTAGCGCCACACAAAAACTGCGCATTTTGTGACGCTAACAACTTCGCCTTTGGATGTCAAAACCTTAACTTAATGGAGGACAGAGGTTTTATTAACTACTTCTTAAGCTATTAGAAGAAAAAGGCGCAACCTGAAGCGATCACACGCACACATGCACGCACATAGGCCTACGCGTGACTTGCCGCAAATTCGTTTGCAATTTACTCAAGAAAAACCGGTTCCTATTTTCAATCTGTTTAATTTAATAGATTGCTATTTACAATGATACTTTCTTGGTCAGACTCAACGACAAATCGTCGTACATAAGTTATAGTTTACAATGTTTAACAAAATCTTATGGCATCAAAGGCCGTTGATGTCGACTGGAGACAATTCTGTATTCTTCACTGTAATTTATTTCAGACAAAGTTAGCGAATGCTGCGTATAGAAGTTCATTAGCCGACCTCATGCGCCTGACCTCGTTGGCTGGTCTGAAGGAAATCTGTGTAAACTCTACACTATTGCATACCATACTCTGTGGTATTCTAAACTCTGTGGCATACTAAGCTCTCTGGTATACTATACATTATGGTATACCATACTCTGTGGTATTCTAAACGCTGTGGCATAGTACCCTCTCTGGTATACTATATATTATGGTATTTCTCTAATTGTAATTGTAATTTTAAATTTGTATAGCGGCTCTTCAAGCAAAGACTAATCAGTGGCGCTCACTGCGCTAGATTTGACGTTAAAAGTCACTAATGATGTTAAGTGTCATTAAGAACAGTACGGTATCCTGTAAGTGAACATAGCTCAGATAACTAAAAGACAACTAGAACAGTCACCAGTGGCAAGCTCGCGCGCACACGCAAAGCCATACCAACAGATTCCCAACTAAAGTTAAAAGATGATGGCATGTTCTGAAGTCCCGAAGTTCCTGAAGCTCGTGGCACCAAGGATGAGGAATGACGATTGGCGATGCGATCCGCCGCCGATGGCACACGGTTGTCTCACCGTCCAACAGTCCCTCGCAGATGGAAGGCGATGCGGCGTTCAGATATTCCCCGATCCGAAGGATATACGCAGGACGGACAGGTATTCATCGCCCTCCGGCCGGTATGTTGTTAGGCCGTTAGTTAGTTGAACCATTCCGTGGCTGACAGTCGGAGTCGCTCCTAAGACTTTCTTCGTCCTTCCTCCACCGAACCAAATTCCCGGCGTAGGCGGTGTGCGTTGGTCTGAAGGTCCGAAGCTCGACAGTCAAGCTGCAAGCCTGTCCCACCTCTGTGCATGGATTCTCCAAGGCACAGAAGGTCAAGAAAACAGGCAAAGAAACCGTCCGAATTGCAATAAATCCGTGTTGGAACGGAAAAATAATTCTGACACGCAGACTCGGCAACAGAAAGCAACGAAACTGCATAAAATTATCGTGCTTATGTCACGCTAGACGATATAATCTGTCAAAATGACACATAGAAAGCCACGCCGCAAACATGGCCATACTCTGTGGTATACTATAGTCTGTGGTATGCAAAACTCTGCGATATCGTGGTATACTATACTCTGTGGTATACAATACACTATGGTGCACCATGCACTGTGGTCTACTAAACTCTGTATTATACTCTAGACTGAGGTTTATTATACGCCGTGGTAGACTATACTGTGTGATATACTATGGAATGTGAAACTCTGAGGGATCTGTCTTAGGAGGATAAGGGACCTCCTTGTCGACAAGGCAACGCTTCACACACAACGTATTAAACACGGAGTTCTCACCTCGCAAAGAACGTTTTATTGATCAATCGATGACTTTAGACTACAAACTGTTACATTTTTAATAACGTTATCGTATTAAAGTTCCGTTGAACTGACCTGATTTCTAACCTGAAAAGCGGTCATAAGGAGCTCTCTATACAGAACCGGTTGTTAAGTACTGTCCTCATCGGGCGCATGTCAACCGTAACCACGCACCTGTTGTTTGCGAGTTCGTGTTATGCTGTAGGAGAATTCAGTCTTGTTTATACCTCGTCAGTGTAGGGCTACCCTCGTATTCGATACCAAAATGAAATACCGACAGGCGCTTGGTTTGCTGATTCTGATTTTTTCATTTTATGCCATACTTCAATACCATAGCAAACGAAACACGGATCATTTAGCGAAGGAACCAAAATGTCATTCCATGTTAACTGATCTTTCATCGAAAGCAGAAAGAGGGCAGGGCTACTACATTCGACACTGCGTAACCGACCGAATCGTAGGCAGAGCGCCGACCGGGCTTCAGTCCATTCCGTTTGAAACCTCGAACGGTACTTCTCCGGAAATTGCGGAACAAAGACAATCGTCGTTTGAAAACATTTTCAATAAGAAAGAATGGATCGTCCAGATGAACGGAAAAACGATATTCTGGCTTCAGGTAACATGATCTTTTATGTCATGCATTTATACATACATTCAACATACACACACATATGTACATACAAGCATACATATATACACACATACATGTATACATACTGTACAGACATACATACATATATACATACATATATACATGCATGCATGCATACATACATGTTTGCTTACACGCATATATACATACGTACATAAATACATATAAACGTACTGTACATACATACGTACATATGTAGGCCTACATATATGCATGTCTTCATACATTCATACATGCATACATTAACGCTTTATGGTAAATGCACAATGCCTCAACATTCACCTGCGCTGAAGAAACAAAACAGAGACCAATTCAAATCATTTTAGAAAATAAAGAATGAATCACAGAATAACAGGACTCTTGTTTCACTGGTCCTGAACCACATTAGGCAGCTTACAATTCTAGACAGGTTAAAATTGGTATGCTTGCTATATTATTATATATTATTATTATTATTATTAAACTCCTACCACAGCAGAATACTAAACTTTCCATTGATAATAGATTACTTATACAAACTAAGTGTAATAAATTTTTCGGTGTATATATATTGATGAGCACTTAACCTGGAAGACTGTATCTATGAGTTTATGTACTGCTATGATCACCATCTACTTCCTACTTCTTTTAATGATTATTTTCTAACTTATCTTGGACGTCATACCTATTTCACTAGGTCTGAAGACAGGTACTACCGAGGATTGGCCTGCACAAATACCAGACTATTTATTCTCTATTAAATGTATTGGCCCGGACTTATGGAATAGTTTGCCATCTGATATGCGTGTACTGCTTGGTTTGTACTTATTTAAAAGACATTTGCATACATATTTGAGCACATTTTCCAATAGTTAAGTTAGTTTTGTGTGTTTATTATCATTTGTTTTGGCTATGTTTCAGTATTAGTTTTGCTCTAAACGTCTTAAATGACATATTTCAGTTGATATATCTTAAGGCGATCATATGCACATTTGCTTTAGGGTGCTCCATTAAGCGGGACCTTGTCATTTCGTAAGGGTTAGGGTTAGGGCTAACCCTTTTGATACCCATGGAGATTTTGTATGCTGTTCATAAGAACGTCTTTGTTCATTTGTTTGTTTGAACGGTTTCAATATTTGTTATTCGGTTGTTTGAACGATTTCAAGATATGAACACTGAATTGAAATTGAAATTGAATTATTATTATTATTATTATTATTATTATTATTATCATTATTATTATTGTTGTTGTTGTTGTTGCTGCTGTTGTTATTCAAATAAGCATGCAGACTAATTTGAGTAAGATGGGATCATGAGAATAATTGTTGTTGTCTGCTCTCAGGGCCTGGGTGAACCTTGCATTATGCGCAGGATGTGATTGCTGGTCTGCACTCAATTATCTCAGAACTGAAGAGACAGCTGCGTGTCGAGCGCATACGAATGTTGGACATTCCCTGTGGCGACATGGTGTGGATGAGTCGATTTCTCAAGGCCAGGGACGATGTCGATTATACGGGCTTCGATATCGTTCCAGAGCTGATCAATCGTCACCGAAAGAACTACGGAGGCAAAAACAGCTGGACGTTTCGCGTGCAGGATATCGTGCGTTATGGACTTAATGAATCGTATGATTTGATCCTGTGCCGAATGATGTTGCAGCACTTGTTCAGTCACGATGCTCTGACAGTCGTCAAGCATTTCTCGGAATCCGGCAGTCGATTCCTGCTGACGACATCCTTCTATCGAGCGAATGTAAACAAGGAACTGCCCGGAGTAAATACCAGGTTTCGGGAGCTGAACATGGAGCTGGCACCATTTGCCTTGATTCCTCCCGTCTGCGTCTTAAGAGACGGCGAAAGGGACGACATTTATGGACGAAACCATTTCTTGGGACTATGGCAGTTACCAGTCAGACGAGTGAAGCTGTGTAATTCTACAGCCTCGTTCAGAGTACAAAGTTTTGGTCTTGACTTCTTCTCGTGCACAAATTGGTTACGAACGACTGTGGGGCTTTGTGAGTTTCTTCAATATATTTCCCTTATAACTGTAATCTGTATTTTCTTTTTTGTGAGTGCGACGGGTGATCTGTGTAGTAATAGTTAACTGAAAGCTTATGGACTGAGAAACGACAAGTCGATGCTTTAAACTTGTATTTCTTAAGAGAAATTTCGTTCCCTTTCATGTCAAGTGCAAAAACTGTGGAGATCGTTTGCTCATGGAAATGACCAAGAAAACTTTCTTGTCCCATAATCTACGAGACGTTGTCGTTTATTGGCAATTATCACAATGCACTAACAAAGAATTCTGGAAGACCAAAGATAGCATAGTCAGTCTGTGTTTGAATTGGTCAAGTCTTGTCATCATTAACTGCTTTGCTTGTTGCACCAAAATAATTCGTTAGCCCCTTGAATTTCAAATGTCGCTTCCGGACGCAGTTCAACGTAGGCAGCTATCGAGAAGCGCTGGCACTGTGCATGCTTGAACTCTATTCCGAACATACATGTACATTCCTCTGCCTGACGTTAGTGCAGTTACAGTCAGACGCGTGTGTCTAGCCATACACCTCTAGAAAAATTACTGTTTCTAGATGTCTATTTAGTCTAGTTACTATAAACGGCCACACTAAAGGACTCCCGTCCAGTGCTTCATTGACAGATTCTACTGCACGTTAATAAACGCTCAGATTACACGAATAGCATTTGCAACTGTAATTGCTTCATCGTTTGAGTGAATGCAAATAACCTTTCACTATTTTTCATTTTGAGCCTTGTTTTGAAATGTGATACTCGTGATAATAAGAAACAATATAATATAATTTATGAATTGTTTGTCACTCTCCTACTTTTTAGTTGCGGAATTGATATTGTTTTCATATTCACTTCAAAACAAAGTGTTATATATTCAGTTTCTATAGTCCAATGCCTGACCCTAACCCTGTTATATATTCAGTTTCTATAGTCCAATGCTTGACCCTAACCCTGTTATATGTTCAGTTTCTATAGTCCAATGCCTGACCCTAACCCTAGCCAAATCTAATCAGCCAGATACGTTTTCAAAATACCTTCGAAACCCAAAACTATACCATCTTCTCATACACGGTCGCTAAAGTAAAACGTGTGCATTTAGATTTACATTTATAGAATTCTCTGTGACCAGAATCACAACCAAACAGCTTCAAATGCTTCTGACACTGAAAACATTCAGAACAGATCTTTCAAGTGACTCCATCGTAATTACCCACTCAAGAAGAGACAGAAGGCGAGTGGGAGGGATGGTGGGCAAGCCGGTCGGTCGGTCGGTCGGTCTGTCGGTCTGTCGGTCGGTCGGTCTGTCGGTCGGTCTGTCGGTCGGTCGGTCGGTCGGACACAGAGTGAGAAAGTTAAGGTTTGATCAGTCAGTTGTGATTCTGCCTCTGTGGCCCAACCATAAAGTGGGTCTAGTACAGCAGCTGCTGCTAAGTTCTTCCCAGTAGAACAGCCAAGCGTTGAACCAATATGCTGACCTGAAACCCTTGAAAGGATTCATTACCGACGTATATCAACTGAACAACATGCGGGTCTTCATTCAGCGGGTGCAGTTGGGTGTGCACATGCACAGCGTTGCATGTTTAGCTGTTTAATTAACTGCCTGTCTTACCACGAGGCGCCTAAAGCGCTTTTCAAGCATCCTCGATGTAGGCCCGAGTCTCAGGTCATCTGGCCTGGTTAGCTACATTGGTTAAAGGTCAGTGGGTCTCTGTGCGTGAGCATGCCTGTTCTGCTACCGATAGTGGCTATATTTCAGAGATTAAAATCTCGGGCTAGGATGGTCCGTACACGGGGACCTTAAATGGTGTGGCGCCCATCAAACGGGCAGCGGTGGTGAAGGATCTCACCCGATAAATTCACCGGAAAATGAGCAGCAGGATCGAGGCATACGGTCGCTATAGAAAAACATGTAGGCCTACATCTACATTTCCATCTGTTGTGCAACATCATTGTATACGCCCGTAAGGATCAACTTACGACAATTATCTGACCCATCATACAAACTCACCATCACTTCAGACCTTGCAATCTCTGCGTAGTCTTCCACTCAAAACTGAAAACACTCCTTCAGCAGATCCTATCCTGATTCCTCTTCTTCTCCTTATACATCTTCCAGATCCAGTTCCAAACACCAAACATGTGCCTGCCTGCCTGCCTGCCTGCCTGCCTGCCTGCCTGCCTGCCTGCCTGCCTGCCTGCCTGGAACCGAACCCTTCTTGCCCATTGACTTTCTTTAAACTAGGCACCTGTCAATATGATTACTTCGAAGCATCACGACCTTTGCACTCGCTTTATTGACTTTCAGCCCGCGCTGTTGTTATCGTTGACATTTGACGGCGACTGCTAATGAATGTAGACTCGGACTCTTGTACTAGAGATACATTGTTTCTGCTTTTAGGTCGAATCATTGTCATGCGTCTGTGAATCTGATTTTTATACATAAAGACATGCATTCATTCCTTCGGCGATCAATAAATATATACGTGCGTGTGTCTATACCTAGGCTGCCAGATAATTACGGCTCTGGAAGCACGAGTAGACCACGACGTCGACGACATTCATCTGTAGACGGCTTACTGCCAGTCGGACGGTCTTGCCTGTGTGTCGTCTGGATGTCTTTCAGTTGGCTCCGGTTGGCTCGACCAAGACGCAAAACACCTGGCCAGGTACATGCGGCCCCAGGAGGCGAGTTCAAAAATCGATGAAGAATTGATCAAATCGCAACTCCCCGACTGTAGTCAACAATTCGTCGTTCGTGACCTGCGTGCTATTGGTCGGAGAGTTATCCCTGACTGAGCACGTTAGCTCTTTATACAGGTCTTGCTACGATCAACTGCGTCAGATGCGGGTCAGTCTGTCGTTCAGCTCTGCGGTGATCCTCGTTCATTCGTTCATCTTGACGCGGCTTGATTACTGGAACTCAGTTTTAGCAGGCCTGCCAAAGTTCCGGTTATGGCAGCTCCAGTCTGTCCTAAACTGAGCTGCCGAACTTCTCTTGCATGGTCTGATTACACTAGAGGCACACTCCACTAATTTCCTTCATCGAACGAGCCTCAGCTTTGCCCTGGAATACATCAGAGAGCTATGTGTTTCGGTATCGAGTCAATTTGGTCGGCGATCGTTACGCTCTACAGTCCGTGGAGACATGCAGGTGTCGCCCTTCCGCACAACAAGTGGAGCCCATCGTGCCTTCTCCCGTGTTGGCCCTTCCTCTTGCAACAGTCTTCCGCAACACATTCCTACTGTTGCTCTTGACTCTGTTCAGCAAATGTCTTCAAACTATCTTAAAACACATTTGCTTAGGTCTGTAAATAGCCACATGTGCCGTGCGCTTGCGAGGTACTTATAAGACGCTGCATTAAGTGTTCTCATACATACATACATACATACCTACATACATACATACATACATACACACGACCATAGCATCTGCCTCCCAATAATGTTACACTAACTTGGACTACACATGGGGCGACAATCGCCGAGTGGCAGGGCGCCAAGTGCAAACGACTCGGTTCAACAAGGGCATATATCCACCCTTATGGCGGGAAATAAATAATTGGTATGCTAATAATAATAGGGTTAGGGTTAGTAACAGTAATAATAATAATAATAATAGTAGTAGTAGTAGTAGTAATGATGATGATGATAATAATAATAGTAATAATAATAATAATAATAATAATACTGGGTCGACGAGACCCAGCCGACGGGTCCCAACCGGTCCTCAAGGTCAAGGAGCCGCCACGCCTGACCTAGGTCAGCCGGCGAGTCAAGGTCGAGGAGACGCCGACGCTCGGATCAGCGAAGCCCAGGACGCAGGCGCCATCGAATCAGACGACGGCGACGGCGAAGAGGAGGGAGTTGGAGAAGCAGGATGTTCGTCCGATCCGCATCGGTCACGGTCCATCGAAGAAACACGGACAGAACGTTCTACACTTACGCAACCGCTGATTCAGGGTTGCTTCTTCACCACTGCGCTAAACTACAAGACCAACGCAGCGTAGAGAGAAGAAACCCACGAAGAAACTATTAAAGATTTGACCTTCCAAAGAAAATAATAATATAATTATTATTATTATTATTATTATAATTATTATTATTATAATATCGGTATCTCATGCGTAATGAACTGAGGAAGATGCATTCAAGAATTTCAAAAAGGCGCTCCATCAGTTACCACTTACATAACATCGGTTGTGGTTTCGAAAATTATTTAATATTTGACCCAAAGTATTTGAAACAAAAAACTGCGATTTTCCTTAGCAGAAACTGAGACTTAAATAGGGATTAATCGGCGTCAGAAGTGTTACTCCGTTTAGTACTAATAGTAGTAGCTCAATGGACCGCCTGGCAAATGTATAACGACTCTGGTCACTGGCCTTGTAAGAGGTTTAGCATGAGAAACTGGGCTTTGCGTTCTGAGGTTGAATGTTCGGATGGCAGAAGCTAGCGAGGCGTATCTTCTTTATGTCACTGGATTGCCGTAGATTCCTATTCTGCTGTAGACTGACGATCTCAGCTGAACCATGTATTATTCTTATCGCAAACAACAGGTCTAAAGACTTCAGCAGCAGACTCCAGCAGCAGTACCTGATGACTCAGAGGTCGCTGCTTTCGATGCTTTCCATCTGGCACTGACTGGCTTCGTCTGCATTTCCTGCGTCTTGTATTCTTTGAAACGTCGTTGCCCGATCAACCGCATCGCCAGCGACGATTGCCTTGGTTGCTGTGGCCGCCGAAGCGTGACGAAGATTGGCGTTGTCCAACACATGAGTCGACTTGACGTTGTTGTAATAGGAGTCACTTTCGTTGTTTACAGTCGCCGCATCATGAATCATGATGATGACGGATCTCGTCTTACCAACTGCAGCGTCAACTAGTCCACCATCCGATCTAACACCATCGCCATCACCAACACCAGTTTCAGCAGCATGGTCTGGCTCTGAAGATGCAGTAGCAGCGGTATCAGCAGCAGACAATGTTGTTGAAGATGCTCTGCCGATGTTGGCTGCAGGGACTGACAGTGGGTTGCTCGTCTGGACCTTTGTAGTGACCTTGACTTCGGTTGGAACAGTTGGATAGTTGCTGAGGACAGCGACTGGCATTCGAAGGACGCTCTCGATTTTTTCGTAGTGATGAGGATGGGGAGGAAGAGGGCGAGGCAGAGGAGGAGAATGAAAATGGAATCGACTATTGAGGCCCATGCCAGTGCTACTGAAAGGCGCTGATGAATACAGTGGATTCGGTTGGAGTACGCTCTCAATAATTCGTGACTGAATAACGTCAGGACTTTGCCGCCTTCGACATCTAAAGTTAGTAAAAGAATCAGTTAGCATACTGAGTCAGCGGCTTACTGGCAATCAACTGATTCCATCAATCAAACGAGGCCTGTGCTTTGGTGGCGGCAATATGATGGGTTGGATACAGTGGCTGGCGAATAGACTAAGCATAGCAAATCGTTGCATTGCTATCTTATTATATCGGCTGCCAGTGAAGTAGCCGATTCTTCGCCCTACTAACTCCATTCCGACGACTCGAAAACATTTGAAAATCCATCTATTGTGCACCTCTTAGTGCTACTGACTATTTACATTGTAAAGCACACTAGAAGTAGCTCGCTACTGACGACGTTGTATAGATCGTCGTCATTAGATTACATTACGATGCTCAGGCTCAAAACTATGACTGAATTTAGTTGAATGAATTACATCCAACTGAGTCCTGTCCAGGTTTCAATCAGTCGCTCGATTCATTCCTTCAATTCTTCCTTTCGTTCGATTATTCACTCAGTCAGAGCATTTATGTAGCGCCACTTAAAGGAAACAACTCAGCAGTGCTCTTGATGCAACTCCAGTCCTCGAAGAAACACATGGTTTGATCCACTGGCTCAATGTAACCTGGTAAAATGTAAATGTAAACGTACAAGTATTTCTATAGCGACCGTGTATGAAAGGGCTCTATAATCCTTTTCTTCAGTTGCTATACTTCCAAAGTTACAGGTCAACCGAAGTAAAGAATTGTCGTCAATTCACCTGTCGAGAGGAATCCATCAGAGAAGAATTCAATCCATCGGAGAAGAGTTATGCTCACCTTCTGAGTTTAATCCATCGGAGAAGAGTTATACTCACCTTCTGAGTTTAATCCATCGGAGAAGAGTTGTGCTCACCTTCTGAGTTTAATCCATCGGAGAAGAGTTGTGCTTAAGCAGAAACTACGACTAATGCTGGAAAGGAGTAGGCCAGCATAAATGGCGTTTAGATGGCCGACCCTGCTGCATATGAATGCGTGCATTAGGGTCGTGACATTGTGAACTGTAACTGAGCGGCCTAGTGTGCGAATCTGACGCAGACAGTAGCACGTTTGACACAGGTCTACACTATCGAGAAACTGACTGCCAGAAAGAGCAAAACACAGCATGATGTTAAACTATGTTTTAATGTCTTGATCGTTTCTACCTGAATTTAATTAGAAATAAACGTTCCAGTTAATTAAACAACTAGCATGACTGTTAAATCACACATTTCATTATATTATTCAGCTGCCATTAGCAAAATAATAATATTAACAGCATTTTCTGAAAGAAAGTTAAACTGTTACCTTAAATAGCTACGGTTAATTTGGTCTCGTTCCAAAAGATCAGAAAGGGATTTTTATTGACTGGTGGTTGGTGCAAGTCTTTGGCATGGGTATGAAACAAACCAACAACAACAACAGTGTTGTGTCACAAGAAATGCACAACACGCAAGGAAGCCAAAGTTCTTACATAAAGAAACCATGAAATAAAAGATGATGAACGTTTATATAAATTTCAGTTTGGTTTGGCCGGACTTTGATGCATCATCCCTTTCGAAGGTAAGTTTTCGTTTCTTGCAAGCAGCACCATGGGCCTGAGACAAAGACTGCTGGAAAAGCCACTGATGGCCAAATGCTGGAAGAAAACATAAAGGCCAAATCTTATCTGATCTGAAAATAATTTATTAATCAATTAAATCAACAACCTGCAAAAATCAAAATGTTTAAATCAGGTTTTGATTTCTGGTCACTTAACAGATACGTTATCTTAAAGGCCGTTGGACGCAGCACACTGCTACAATGGACAGGTTGGGATTACATATAGTAGGTGTATTGTTAAGTGTTTGCCATAAAAACAACAGATGAGAAATAGACTTACAGTGCTTGGATCTGGCATGGCCCCAGAAGTTCTTTGTTGACTTCTGAACTGAGAAACTGTTGCCATCTAAGGTCAGTGATTGAACAGGTTGTCTGAATCGTCGAGGGCCAACATAATCCGTTTCCGGCTCATGTCCTGCTCCACGTGTCATGCCAATATCAACATTAGAAAGCGCGTTGCCAGGGTCCAACTGTGGACGACAGCAGGTTGTGACAGTCACTCCAGTTCTTGACAGCAATGTTGGCAGCAGATGCTGCGCTGAATGAAACGCCTCGCTTTCTCGGCTGTTAGCAACGAACTTATCTGCAGGATTTAGAACATCGCGGAAGTCAAAAATCATGTCACCTTCTTCACCTGACAGAATGTTGCGAGTTCTCAGTGGAAATTTGTCTGGGCTGCTAGAAACAACAGGATTTCTGTCAGTGATGGTCCTGAAGTGCATTGCATTAGATGCCAACACAGTAGAACCAACTGAACAGCACGTCATGAGGTTGGCATCTGCTGCAACTGTTTTGCTCGAATCTGCAAGGTCACCCAGACATAAACGATCTGTAGTCCATTTCGATTCATCACTGGGTCTCAACATGAAATGACATCTCACAGACTCACCTGAATTTGTGAAACCGAAACTGAGCTGCCTGTCTGTTTCCAAACTTCTGTCATACACAGGAGGCACAAGGTCAACATGATAAACCTCATCATGAGGCGAATGATCAGTGAGTCTTTCCTTTTGTTTGTTTTCAGGCTCCAATCTCATTTCATCCAGCAAGTTGTTTTGCAAACCAGAAATAAAAGCAGCGAAATTGCTTCCTAACATTTCTGCTTTATGAAATTCTTTCAGCCTAGGTGATGATAGACAATGTGTTTTGAAGATGTCTTCTCTTACATCCTTCTCTTTGTCTACCTCCTCAATCAGATAAGAGCCTGTCATCTGAAAGCCAGCTCTGGTGTTGTGTGGCAAGAGTAAAGGATTCTTTGACGAACTGTCCTCGTTGCTCTTCGAAACGTTCCACGACAGACTCTGTCCTGTGCTGCGATGTGCTTGCTTCAAAATCACGAATATTTCTCCCACAGATTCACGAAATTCAAGAAACGCCTGAAAATTAAGCAAATGAAATCATTTAAAGGCTTTATTGTTAATGCCAGAGAAAACCATCTCCTCTGTTCTTTCTTCCACACCACTGCCTCCCAACAGGCGCTCAAATGGGTCTTCTTTTGGCATCTGTTATCATTATCTATTGCATCTGGTAGTAGATAATGTGATGGGAACAGGTGACAACCTAGGTCCTTAATAACAGCAGGGCTGTTCGGTAAAACCATCCATCATATTCATATATATCTCTCTACTACATGTCTTAGTTGTATGCATGTGAGGCATGGACAATCAAAAAGACGGATAAAGATAAGATATTAGCATCTGAAATGTACTGCTATAGACGAATATTACATCTGAATTGGACAATGAAGGTAAAAATACGGAGGTCGGAAGAAGACTGAGCATAAAACAAGATCTAATACAAGTAATAATGAGAAGGAAATTACGCTTGTTTGGACATATATGCAGGATGGATGACAGTAGAAAAATAAAAAGCGTGATGATGGGAATTATGGACGGAAATGGGAGACAAGGAAGACCTAATAGGGAGTGGACAGATGATATAAGGGATTGGTGTAAGCAAGACTTGCATGCCTTGATAAGAACAGCACAAGATTGGGAACTGTGGAGACAAGTGACAATGCTTGCAGTGGACACCTACGGGCTCTCGGCCCATGGATCATGATGATGATGACATGTCTTAGTAGGTTAGGTATAAAAGAAAAAGTTATATCACCAGACGTTTACACTTAAGAAGGTTGCAATCTGAAAATTGATTCAGCTGAATGGACGCTGTTGCCTAAATACATTCACGACACTTAGAGACATATCAAAGCGAATATATGTATGCATGATGTAATCTTCAAAAGGATTCATAGACGACTAATAACTGAACACACGGTCTATGAATCTTCTTACACTGGCATTAATCTGAACAGGTTTCATAGTCCAAGAGATGATGATGATGACGAAGATGACGACGACGACGATGATGATATCAAACAAAAAATGTTAAGTTGTTGGCATTACCTGAATGATCTTGTTCGACAGCAAGTGACACATTTCCTGGACTTCAGATTTAGACAATGTCAACAGGCTCTTCAGAGAACTGGTCCTTAGAAGCATCTGTGCACTGGAGCAACCACCAGCATAGTAACCAGTGTACTCTGTCTTCCATAACCAATCTCTAAGGCCTAACCCTATCACTTCAAAAGGAGTTCAGCTGTTCTTTAAATGTTTGCTTGGATTGCTAAGTATGCCATTCAACTCTACAGGCAATCGGTTCCTCATTTTCACGTGTAGCATCTGCCGTAATCTCATCCACAATAAGAAAACTCATTCGCTTTACATTAAATTGAAAGTGGATGCCTGCAGGCAAAGGCCCTGTTGCCTGACTAGTAATATTATAGGTAAGAATGGTGGAAATCAAAGAGATACAAATGGCAAAAGTTGTAGCAGTATTGACTGGCTGCATTGAAACCTGTTATTGGTTTGTGCTGTGTATGTCATACAAGACATAGATATTGTTAAATGGAAAACAGGTGGTTTAGTATTTACTGTAGGATAAAGCTCAGAAATGAGACGGTTCTTACATGCAAATCCAGGTTTCCAGATGAAGAACATGAAGGACAAGTGCAATCCAATCTCTACCTTTTGAAAAAATCCAAACCCAAGACCACAGAAAGACTGAGTTATTGTCAAAGTTAACACCAGAGAAAAGAAAATGAAATCCATCATGAATGGAATTTATTAGGCAAATGAACAACAACGAACCTGACCGAGTTCAAAGATGGAAATGACAAAAGAAAGCGTTCATCCTGTAGAATAAAGCATAACAGAGTTGTTTGAATCAGTTCTACTGGCAACAGCTGAACCACTTGCATTAGATTTCAGCTAATTTTGGCAGAGGAATAACACGATCCATATAACATGGCCTTTGCTCCATTTCTTAAAGGATCTGACAAAGAAAGCTATTAGTTCAAGCCATAATTCGCATGTCATACAATCGTTTTCAAACCTCATCATCATCATGGTTTGAACTGTAAGCTCATTTAGCTGACCAGAATGAAAGCTACAGTATTACATAAGTTACTCATTCGATACTAATCAGTTACCAGTACATGTGCATGTCTCACTTGAGAACAGATATGACTGAAAAAGTACCCTTGTTGACTCCGTTGTAGGCCTTGAAGAAACCAACTTCATCTGACTATTGCTGTTGCTGCTGTCCTTCTGTGAGAGAGTATCGCTAGCAATCTGTCGTACACGCATCGCCATATTGTCATAGGAGTGACAGAAGATGACCTACAAGTGTAACATAAAGACGAAAATAGAACACACCAACAGAAGTTCTAATGCTTCATCCAAGTCCTGTTTAGCTAGGTTGGTTAAAGCGTAAGTCAAGGCGCCTCTGTGCATGAAATTCACATACTGATCAAGGCTCTCTTTCAGAGATTTAAATCTCAGGCTAGCATGGTCTGTACATGGGGTTCTTAAATGTTGTGGCGCCCTTTCAAACGGACAGCGGTGGTGAAGGATTTTACCCAATAAATTCATTGACAAATGAGCATGATTGAGGCCATACGGTCACTATAGAAAAAGGTTTATATTTACATTTGGCACAGAGTTAAAGAAGACTGCGTGGAGTGATGTCTGAATCTGAGCAAAAACCTTTTGCATTACCTACTGTATAAGTTGCCAGTTAATTATCTCATTAGCTGAATCACAGAGTTTTAGAAAACAAGAATTTGACTGAAAAGGAGTCATAACACAATCTCTGCAAGATTGTTCACAGGTCAGAACTTTCTCATGAACGGTTGAGCTACGGTTTTTAAGACCCATAATCATTCGCAGACGTACATGTAAGCACATGCCATTACAGTCTTAATGACATCAGCAAATAGGTTACTACCATTGCTGTAGGTTGTCAATTAGTCTTGTGAATCCATGTATACTTAGTGTTACTTTTAAGTGGAAGGCTGTTTGTGGAAGAGGTTTTACAGTGGGAAACACCATGGCCCATGGAACTGACGTTTAAAACCAAGGTCTTCAACCTGTTCCTCTATCCTACCTTTATTTTGAAATCTGTCTCAGCCAGAACACCAAAGGAAGCTTGTAGCTTTGAGATGTTGATGATAATGTTGGACGAATACAGATCAGGTCTGCAAGATGATAATAGCACTGCAGCTATATGCATGTAGGACATCATTTCAGATATCAATGAAATAAAAATATGCATGTAGGACATCATTTCAGATATCAATGAAATAAAAATATGCATGTAGGACATCATTTCAGATATCAATGAAATAAAAATATGCATGTAGGACATCATTTCAGATATCAATGAAATAAAAATATGCATGTAGGACATCATTTCAGATATCAATGAAATAAAAATATGCATGTAGGACATCATTTCAGATATCAATGAAATAAAAATATGCATGTAGGACATCATTTCAGATATTACTGTAGGACATCATTTCAGATATCAATGAAATAAAAATATGCATGTAGGACATCATTTCAGATATCAATGAAATAAAAATATGCATGTAGGACATCATTTCAGATATCAATGAAATAAAAATATGCATGTAGGACATCATTTCAGATATTACTGTAGGACATCATTTCAGATATTACTGTAGGACATCATTTCAGATATTACTGTAGGACATCATTTCAGATATTACTGTAGGACATCATTTCAGATATCAATGAAATAAAAACGGTTACCCTTCAACTATACATTTGACCTGTTCTGGCTTACAATTTTCGTTCAAAACTACCACATACTGGGCAGTTGAGCAGAATAAAACATCTATCACCAACTCTATCTGGCTACAGCTTTAAATGATGTCCTACATGCATATAGCATTGTATTAAAACAGGTTTCTATAGCATCTCTTCAGTTACTACTCAGATCCAAGATATATTCTGACAATTCTCTACAACACAATGCACAATTGTGGGTCATTAGTAAGTTGACTTCAGGCTTGAGATGTTGCTCTTCATGCATTATCACATGAAACTTCTTAGCCATATGTCAGTTACAACATCTAACCCTCTGGCACTTTAGAACTAACCCTTACTGGGCCAATGTGTGTTGGTGTGTGTGTCATGTTATGAACGTATGTCTGGACAATTGTGTGGCATCTTTTAGAATCTCTCATATGCAAGCACTTTAAAACATTCTATCGATGATCGTGGTTGCGTTGTCAGGTTGGCTGGACCTCTGCAGAGTTCCTCTTGAAGTGGAGCGATATATGCATTTGCAATTTAAATTATGTTTATACTTTCAGTGCCTGTGACACCATAACAGCAAAACATGTTCCAAGTACAAGATTTCAAATGAATGTCTGCAGGAAAAGGCGCTACAGAAACATTACGATAAATGCCCCTAGACTATCCAACATTACAGATGGTCAGCTGATGGCGGTTGTTGTTCTGTTTCGTCCGTTCAGAGTCACTTGACCTGGAACCGAACCCTTCCTGCTTATCGATTTTGTTTTCACTGAGCGCCTGTGAATAAGCTGGTTCCCACAACTTAGCTTTCATTGGGCGCTCTAGAAATCTCGAGCTTACAAATACGAATACGATTACTTACGAAGCAGTTGTTGATCGGTCATTGGAAGAGAAGACAAGGATCCAACAGGCAAGGAATTTCTGCTTCAGTCCACTGACCCTCATCACAAGTCTTTCCATCTCCTGCTTACTGCGTAGTTCCATCAGATTCTCAATGACGAGACTTGTGCTTCCATCAACCGTCACGTCTTCAAAGTACCCAGACACATTGAGGCTCTCATAGTCCCGATCAGTGACCACAACATTATACCTTTTACAAGACAAAACCATAATAAAACACAAATAGAAGGGAAGACAAGTCTTTTTCACAACCTGCATCTCAACTGATGAACAGAGCTGCATTCTCTACATCATCTGCAGTTGGATGGACTGCTCATCACTTGTGCTGGACCCACAGCTTGTCACCATTTGCCCCCAGTAGCACAAAGCGGGTCTCCCATGGTTGTCTGGGATATAGGCTGCTAGCTGATCACTGTTTCCAAGGCACTTCTTTGGAAGAACTGGAAAGCTTACATTTTCTCCAATCAGAGTAACATCCCAGTCATAACTGCAGTGACGATCTTTCAGCCTCTGTCATCATGAAGAAATCATTCCAGTTCCAAGCAGCAGTTATGCAACACACAGGAAGTTACAGAGAGAGAAAGAGAGAGAGAGAGAGAGAGAGAGAGAGAGAGAAAGAGAGAGAGAGAGAGAGAGACAGACACACACACAGACAGACACACAGACAGACTTGAAACAGTCATTCTTCAAAGAAAATTCATCTCAGAGCCATTCATTCAGAATCTGGTCTAATGCCTTAGCACGAAACATGAAACGTCTAACCTGGCTTCTAGCAGGTGAATGAGTTCATTGTGTTTAGCTGTAAGATTCTGAGACACCACTATGGAAATTTGCCGAAGACAAGATCTTGAAATGAGCACATCATCATCATCACCACCCCTTTCGTCATTACGTGCACTGAGTATTTCTGAGGATAAAGGAAGAAAGATTTCAGTAACTACAGCCAAATTTCCTCCCATTGTTGAAAACTCATGTAACATCTCAGCTTCTTTGAAGTTTCTTTCACAAAAGCTAATCTTGCTGCCATAGCATTTAAAGATTTAAGAAATGTTAAAAGGAGGAAGACAAGGTGGGAAGAGCAGATTCCCCATAACTCAATTCTTCCTCTTTGAACTACGGTTGTTTGGCTAAGGCAGCCTATCCACAGGCCAATTTTTTGTAATTTGAAACCAGTATCATACCCTTTGTGCTTTGAAGTCCAATAAACGGAACGTTTACTTGAACACACTTCTCCTTGTAAGTTGTTGCTAAAGAAAACGAATACTCGATGACTAGACCATAATCTGTCCATGGCCACTTGTCCGTCAGGTGGATGTTTGCCACCAGATGGCAGTTATAGGAGGCACTGCATCTCCTAAAAACAAGACAGTAAAAGCAACAGTGTTCAGCTGCTGAAGACAAAGACCTAAAGGGCTGTGGATTTCAGTGCAATCAGGTTCCCAAAGGTATTTTTTGCAGACATGATGATTACGATGATGACAATGCAGATGCAGATGCAGGTGATGAAGATGATGACAACTGGCTAAAAATAGACAGATATCTAAACTGTGCATGAAATTGTATGTTAATGGCTCAGATAATTTGCAGGGCAACAAGAGACTCACTTGTCAACGTCAGATGGCAGAACAGAGGAACAGACAAGAACTGGTTTTGTTCCATCAACTGAAGACAAAATCTCTGAAAGATAATGACCAAGTGACTCAGTCACATCTTGGCTATCACATGGCAAAATCACCAGAATCTGCCAACCAACAAAGAAGCACAAGCAATCAAGAGTACCTTCCACACTGTCATTCATTCTAATGAAAACACGAGTAATAATAATAATAATAACAATAATAATACGATTTGTATAGCGCCGTAGCACAGTTGAGTCCGAAAAAAGGTGCTGTACATAAGATCCAAAATCAAGAACAGTCATATGATATTGTAAAAGATAGGTCTTGAGTCATGACTTGAATGCTTCCAGAGGTGGTGTATTCTTTGCATGGTCAGGAAGACTGTGGCTATTATCTCCTCGATTTGTGGTACACAGGAACCCAATTAATTTGCAGGAATTGTTACCAATTTCGTCTGAAGCCACAGCGGAAGCTGACTCTGATAATTATGTATTTTATTTGAACTGAACAGCGTCGCCACTTATGACAAACACCACGGTCCACAAATCGCCAACAAAGCTTCTTGAAGTAATTCTTAGAAATTCTCACCTTTGACTCAGAAGCTCCTCTTGAATTAGACGAATAAAACTGCAGTATTATCCCACACATTTCCAAAGCTTTCGGATGTAATATTCCGTTCTTGTTGTGATGAACGCATTCCAGAAGAAGTTTCTGCAGCACGTTATCCAGAATACCTACAATAATCAGTCAGTCGTCAGTGGTCGGGACAGAACAAAAGCAAATGAAGTCTGCATTAACAAATGATTCGATTAGAAAGAAAGCTGGTGCCTTTCATGGCAAAGAGCCAATATTTGGCCAACTGTTTAATCCTGCAATGACTTTTGAATGCATAGAATTTGTATCTCCATTGGCGGAGAGGACTCTGTTCGTTAGAACCATAACAGACCAAGCAACGCGTAAAGGCATTTGTCAGAATGCGTCAAGAGCAGATAATAAACACTTACTTCCTAGGATCTGCTGGTTTCTGGCTTGCATGAGAGACAACAGCTCAGCAGCTGACGAGAGACACGAGTGCATCAGATGCTCATAAGCACAGACTAGACAATGGATACAGATAGCCGCCCTTAGCAAATCCATCTTAAGTTCCACATCACCGTCTTCAACAGAATCAGATCAAATCAAATGAACTCCTGCAAACTTTATATAAGCACATACAGCACTGAGAACTGGAAATCCTCCTAGAAATCTGACATGGGCATCGGAACAGTTCTAAAACTGGGATGGTTCATTCTTTCAGCTGAGGTGAAAATGAGTCACTGAAGGCGAAGAATTGAGATGCTGCAAATCAGAAATTGGAACTGTAATATGAGCGAAAGTGGAAAAATTGGGAAACTGAGTATTGCAATAAGAAAGACAAAACTCGTCTTTGTTCATGATTTCTCTTGTTTGTATTTATAGTACTGTAAAGTTTATAAGAATTTGGAACTGAAAAGTACGTGCGACAACAAAGCCTATTCTGGCTGATCCACTTTTCAAATTGGGACAGCTCAAGCCATCTCAAGGAATAGGTTCCAATGCCCAAGACACCTGATTACCGCTTTGGAAAAAACCAAAAGAACTTATCCATCTGCACTCGACCCAATACCAGAGGCATCAGCCCCATTCTCAGGCCTACACATACTTCCACATAATTCCTTAGAAAAGACTGCAAGATATCATCAAATGATCTGATTTGCTAAAGTGAAGCTGACCTAACAAATAAAAACTCACCTGAAACTAATCATAAACCAAGTACGATTTCATCACATTTGGAAATTCATTTACGGATAAAGTACACAAAATAGCATCTCTGGTTTAAACAGAAAGCATCCATCACATAACAGTGGGATAACATTGGGAAGTAGTAAAATGAAATCAAATGACTTCTAGAGCGCTGTTATCATAGTGCAAAGGCACCTGTTGATGGTTGCTTGAAGTGCAACCGCAGTAGGTCGCCAACACAGTCACGTGCAACAAACTTTACATAAGCAGACAGAACATCTGTCCAGATTACCTGCAAATGGCCTCCAAAATTTGAAAGACTAACCACTGCGGGCAGAAGAGAAGTTGCTCTGCTGCTGTCGGACAATGAAGTCCATCACATCAGACTGAAGTGAAGTGAAATTCTGTCCATCGACTAGAATTCGATAATGTATGAGCAGAGCAACAAACGGACGACCAGCGTCTTCAATCAGTCGCAAAAGGTTCTCAAAAGGCACTACAGGCAAAAATAACTGACAGAAAAACATGTCAGGTAGAAGCAGTCAGTACTAGAGGCAGACTGTCAAACACCTAGTGAGGGCAAATACTGCGATGTGACTATCTGAGCTTCTGAATGACCTAGGTCTTCAGTGTGACTAATCACAACAGTAATCTCTAGATTTCGTCATCATCACAGCAGCCAGCTAATCCACAGGCACTCAGTCACAACAAGTCACATTATGCTACAGATGAGACAAACCAGTCAGTGGAACGTTGATGACAGTTGTTGCTGATGAGTTGCTGATGTTCTTTGACTCATCCTCCTCTGAGCAACGGCCTGAAGATGGAACCAGTGAATCAGAAGAAGCATCCGATGCAGTGTTCACTGGCACTAGATCATGAGTTGAAGCTGGCAGATCGATGGCTGCTGTGGTGGTTGAAAAACAGAAACACAGACATCTGAACATTGAAATCATCATCCACTGGAAATTAATCACGATAAACGTCCAAAGCAAAACCTCGTAGTACTGCAAGAGAAGATGAAATGAGAAAGGGTCAAGCAGGAAATGCCACTGAAATATCAACTGGTCTCTTTCTGAAGCTTAACTCAAATGATAAGTCTCATCATGTCTTCAGAAGCTTTTGTTCATGAATTCAAAATAGAGAAAAGTAATTCCCTGCTTCTAGTTGACTTAGACTTCAGCACAGATTATGATATCTAACCCGTCATATTTATATATCCAGCATCAGCTATTTTGAGATTCAGTCATAGTTTGAATCATCTACCAGAAAAATCCCGACTTGCCGACTCATTAACATTTTCTAATCGCTTGTCAAGACCCACTTTTTACTTTGACTTGGTATGACTGTGTCTTCACCTCTGGCAAACACAGAGGTCCACACCTCTGACTAAGATTTACCCACTTTGGCATGTAATAAGTGCTTTAAATAAATAAACAGACTGCATTGTCATAGCTGTCTGGCTCTTTCCATGTTTTCTGCTTGCATTAAACACAGATGTTGCTCAAAGGAAGGACAGAGACAGCCTGAGAAGATCACATTTGCTCAGAAGAAAAACCACTTAGCCAACCCTTGCTGATCCTGTCCGTCTTATAGCAGCCCACAAATGTAATGTAGTTTAAAATAATGAGAATAATTTCGTAAATAAGTATTTTATCTGTAGGACCGAACACCTAGACTGGAGCTGGCCTCTGCCTTCCACAAGAATCTTGGAAGATATCAAGGCATAGAAAGCATACCTGGATTCAAGCATGGCTGAACAACTGCAACCAGAGGGGATGCGACAACAATTGGCTGGACCCTGTGAGTCACAGCTGGTCCTTTTGATCCAGTTGCCTTGCGCAGCATTAGAAACTGATCAAGAGGATCCAAATGCTGCAAAGACACATATAGGTTGCTGCTTCTGCTGCTGCTGCAACTGTCCATTACAGATGTAGCTGGTCTTTGATGCTTTTGGCTGAGATTATTGAGATGGTGGTTGATGAACTGACCGGCCTCAGTTACGTCTGGAAAAGAAGAAACAGGAAGGCAGCACGCACGTGCACACACACGCACAAAATGACAGCAGCTGATGGGCCAAATGATGCTTCCAAATTAACAACACCAGTTTTGTAAACCAACCATGTGAAGAAAATCTTATGATTTCACTGTCAATTAATGACAGTTTAAGGTAGGCAACTAATGTACTAAAGCAAGTTTGCCTTTCATTGCTTGTGTTCACAGCGAGAAACCCATTGCATCGTCACATAAAGCTGTCAATAAAATATTCATGGCTGAACCATACAAAGTGGAAGAGGGGGAGCAGTTGCTAGACTATTATGAACTGTCTGAGGACAACACTTGATAGCTACATGTAACTTTTGACCAGCAGATTGGTAACTAAACTTTACGATTAGAATTGAGGTCATAAAACTGGCAACAGAAACTGGTAACAGACAATTTTAAGATCGTATATTAGCCAGTGCTTTTCAAAAGTGCTTATGAGGCGCTATACGAGTATTCAGATACTTTTCAGACAAACATTAAGATCTGCTCACTTTGTGCGTTGCTATGGTGAAAGACTTCAGTTTGGCTGAACTGAATAAAAGGACTCTGAGGCTGTACTCCGTTTGATTCATACGGCTCCATATGTGCCTCAACTTCAACAAAAGAACCAAATAAAGAAATTATCCATTTATATGGTGCCTCCTCCAAAGATTCTTCAGGTGCAGCCATATGAAGGAGAAGACAAATTTAGTTAGAAAACTTTGCTCCTTCCTCTTCTTCTGTAATTGTTAAGAGCTGATGGCCTTTGAAATTCACCTACTGCAATGAATTAGCCCAGTCCAATGCTGCCTGCACCAGCGGCTCAGAGTACATCACACTAAATCAGTTTCTCAAATGCTGCTCACTGAAGTATACAAGAACCTAAAGTCCCTACTTTTATTCAGTTTTCTTTGCGAATGAGGCTCAGCCGCACGTGGACAGGACATGAGTTCATTCATTCCTCTCTGCTCCTCCTTTAGTTTCTCAATCCTTCTTTTCAGACAGAACTACATCAGCGTGATTATCTCAGCCTATCTGTTTCCTTCAATTGATTCATCCAAGTCATTTTTCTCATCTCTCAGTTTCCTCTTCTAACAATCTCCCTCACCGGACTGACTTTTAGAATTTGCCACGAGTGAGATGTCAACCGATACCAGTGAATAAGCTAAGAACCGAGTCTTAGAATTCACGTGAAGAATGAAAGTCATTCGTTCAGGTTGAATTGGATGAGATCTTTGCAAAACGCACCTGCTGAGCGATCAATCACGCTGTTTGCGCAGCTCATCACAACTGGTTCCTGGCAGTTCTTCTCTGCTGCGGCCATCAGACCATACGAAGCCTGCAAAGGATCCCAGGCCAAGTCCAGTTCCTGTGAAGCAATTTCTTCAGACGTCAAGGACAAGGTATTCACTGCAGACGACACAGTCGTCAGCTTCAATAAGCCATCAGCTGTCACCACCGACTCAGGTCGCTGACATTCTACAGCAGACAGAAATGACTCCATGTGGTTCATTTCCTAAAAGAAAACATTACTAAATAAGCTCCTGATTTAATGTTTGCCATGGAACAACTGCATAATGAAAACGAAAAAACAGCGAAAGGTCTTACCTCTTACCATAAGATGAACTTCGTCAAAGCACTTTTCACTCTGCCACAGTTCACCTAAAACCTCCTCTCCTGAGACTTTGCTTAGCAGGAAGCTAAACCAAAGAAGTAACATATGAGCAACTCAGAAATGATAATTTCTAATTCAACAGGAAATGACGCTGGCAGATAATGGGCAGAAATGTTCTACCCAGACTCCTCCAATTAGTTTATCTGATAGAAATGCTAGTCAGTTCTACCACTGCAGGTGATTTAGCTGGGTTTTGGTTAGAAAGTTCAGCTTCCCTGGCCTCTTTTGAATGCCTCTTAGGCCCTTACACTAATCATGTAGGTCCTGTGGCCTATTTGTCGACCACAGTCCTGTAACCTAAACCCACTGGAAAGCAAAACCAGAAGAAATTGCTATTCTGTGCTACGGCGCTACATAAACTGTCTTATTATTATTATTATTATTAAGAAATATTTGGAAAGTAAGAAAAAAGAGCAACAGAAACACATCATGAAGTGAAGAAAGGTTAAGTTCACACACTAAGATAATAACAAACCAATCTGATTCACAGAGTCGCTCTATCGTCTCGTCTTGAATATCCTGTGTCAAAAAGCCATGGTTGAGTGCACAGCTGCATGGAACAGTCACAGTCCTTTGGAGAAATGGAGATTCTAGCCAAACGAACGGTTCTGTCGCTGTATCTATTTAAGAGACAAGTGAATGCAAACAGCACCTTGAAAGCCCGTAGCATTTATTAAAACAGTCACTGCTAGATATTCACTGAAGAAAAGCTGAAGAAGAAGAGAAGCCAAACAATCTACCAACCACAGCCAATGCGCTTTCACTACTGTATAAGGAGTCTGAATCTCCAACAGGGTACATGTATATGTCATGTAATGATGGCATTATTTGCACAGCACAGCAAATACCAAGCTACTTCTATGGTTCCTTACAGCACCACTGCCTGACGGCAGCCAAATGCATCACTAGTATGTAACTGCCAGACTGCAGCCAAATGCATCACTAGTTAGAAACTGCCTGAGCGCAGCCAAATGCATCACTAGTTAGAAACTGCCTGAATGCAGCCAAATGCATCACTGGCCTGTAACTGCCTGAGCGCAGCCAAATGCATCACTGGTCTGTAACTGCCTGAATGCAGTCAAATGCATCACTAGTATGTAACTGCCTGAATGCAGCCAAATGCATCACTAGTTAGAAACTGCCTGAATGCAGCCAAATGCATCACTGGCCTGTAACTGCCTGAATGCAGCCAAATGCATCACTAGTATGTAACTGCCTGAATGCAGCCAAATGCATCACTAGTTAGAAACTGACTGAATGCAGCCAAATGTATCACTGGTCTGTAACTGCCTGAATGCAGCCAAATGCATCACTAGTATGTAACTGCCAGACTGCAGCCAAATGCATCACTGGTCTGTAACTGCCAGACTGCAGCCAAATGCATCACTGGTCCGTAACTGCTTGAATGCAGTCAAATGCATCATTAGTATGTAACTGCCTGAATGCAGCCAAATGCATCACTGGCCTGTAACTGCCTGAATGCAGCCAAATGCATAACTGGTCTGTAACTGCCTGAGTGCAGCCAAATGCATCACTAGTATGTAACTGCCAGACTGCAGCCAAATGCATCACTGGTCTGTAACTGCCAGACTGCAGCCAAATGCATAACTGGCATGTAACTGCCTGAATGCAGTCAAATGCATCACTAGTATGTAACTGCCTGAATGCAGCCAAATGCATCACTGGTCTGTAACTGCCTGAGCGCAGCCAAATGCATCACTAGTTAGAAACTGCCTGAATGCAGCCAAATGCATCACTGGTCTGTAACTGCCTGAGCGCAGCCAAATGCATCACTAGTATGTAACTGCCTGAATGCAGCCAAATGCATAACCGGTCTGTAACTGCCTGAATGCAGTCAAATGTATAACTGGTCTGTAACTGCCTGAATGCAGCCAAATGCATCACTAGAATGTAACTGCCAGACTGCAGCCAAATGCATCACTAGTATGTAACTGCCTGAATGCAGCCAAATGCATCACTGGTCTGTAACTGCCAGACTGCAGCCAAATGCATCACTAGTTAGAAACTGCCTGAATGCAGCCAAATGCATCACTGGTCTGTAACTGCCGGACTGCAGCCAAATGCATAACTGGCATGTAACTGCCTGAATGCAGCCAAATGCATCACTAGTTAGAAACTGCCTGAATGCAGCCAAATGCATCACTAGTTAGAAACTGCCTGAATGCAGCCAAATGCATCACTAGTTAGAAACTGCCTGAATGCAGCCAAATGCATCACTAATATGTAACTGGTAAACGTAATAATTCACCTGGAAACAAAAGGGAGTCGTCTAGTTTAAGTTTCAGCTAAACAGTGCCAGAGTAAAACAAAATGCTACAGAAAAACACCTAAATCACCAAAAGTAACAGAGGAACACAGTGTAAGATAGCAGATCGATGGCAGATTGACATAGCCACAGAGCCATGCAGGCAAAGAAACTTGAACATATCTATAAAGAACTGAACATTTCGCTGAGTTTCTTAGAATAAGACTCTGATAGCTTAGACAACAAGACTTTCTTTTTCACGGAATTCTGAAATCTTGAAACAAGTTAATTAACCAGGCATTTGGTTCATTGTGATGAATGCCAGCTGCAAGTTTTCAGGAGGCGACTTGGATAGAAATTCAACCGGAGCAACATATTTCATCAGCTCCTCCTCTGGCTCCGTTGCTGCTGCTGCTGCTGTTGCACAGCTGTTCAGTTCCTTGACATTGAGAACTGCTTTGAAAGAAACAAATCACAAAGTCCAGAAGCAACTGACACACATAATGAGAAATCGCCTCTGCTGAGACAGTTTCCCTTCTTCACTACCATGTGTCTGATAATACGTATTGGACTTGTGCAACTCACTCATTTGTTACATGGTCTCTGTATGTGACATTTATAATGTGCGCCTTCTCTCAAAGGTGCACATTGCTGGCCTGAGTAACATCAGTTTGTTAAGAATGACCATACCTTCTGCAGGTAAAACAGCTCCATAGATCTGATATATATATATATATTTAAATAGCATGGTAATAAAAGTAAGAAGGTGCTATCAAAATTAAATATAGCTGAAATTTACAGTAACCACATCCAAGTTTTTTGTGTCCCTGAAACTAATTTCAAATCCTGACACAGTGTATTTTTTGGTCCCGCTTTTTGGAATGGCCTTCCTAATGGCCTACGCCAGGAACTTCTTAGTCTATCTCCTCCTCTTTTACGCAAGCGCTTGAAGACCTTCTTATTTCCCAGTTTTCCTGGGTTGTAGGTACGGGAGCGCCTCTGAGGAGTTTACCTCGAAGTGGCGCTTTATAAATTTTTGATTACATTACATTACATTCAACTGTCATTTCAAAATTGTGAGACAAATATGAAAGGCAGGAAGGTCAGACTGGTTTAGCTTATTAGCCCTTGAGCCACCAAACGCTGAGGTCATTGAATGAAGAGCCTCTACATTACCTTCCTTACTGACATCTATGCAGAAAAGGAGTTGCCATTCATCTAAGCTCCAATGTTGCGGAAAGTTGATGAGCAAAAATACCTTCACCTGAGCTGAACTCATCACGAAACTCAATCAGCAGAACAGACTGAAACTCATCTAGTGGTGGCAGCAGCAGCTGTTGCGGATGACCAAGTCCACTGCAACTCAAAATAATTGGCTCCTCCAGAACCAAATTCTGCTCGAAGAAGGAGACAAACGAACAACAATATAACCAGTATGAAATAAGGATTCATAGAAAATACACCAAAAGAAGGATGAATCAAAGTATGCGTGGGAAATGGAGTATGCGTGGGAAATGGACTGATAATAGAAAAAAAGACACATTAAGATTAATAGTTTTCAATGTGCCATTCAATCAGTCCCAGACCGCATGAATCATATTGAAGAATAGATGGAATGAATGAAGGATGAACAATTGTCATAAGAACTTATTAAGTATTAAGAATAATGCTTACAACAACCTGTGAATCCATTCCACTGAAATCGCCCTCTTCTATAGACAGCTCAGTGCAGTGATCTAGAGTGTTCTGTTGCTTAAGAAATAGGTCAACAGAAGTAATTCCATCTCTGAAGGAATTAGAACAGAAAATGGGTCAATACGTTGATGGAAAAAGACAACTGGAAGCAATAGTAATCTTAGCATACAGCATCAACACAAAAACGAATGTCTGTTGAAATTGTTAAGTGCTAATTACAAATTAAATTCCATATTACTTCATTTGTTTCCCAAATGTCTAAAGCTCTTTGTGTTGTTGCCTCAGGAGAGCTTCACGTGGTCTTCAAGTCAAACCACTAATATCCCGGAAGTAAGGAAGCCACTGAATCTGTTAGTTATTTTGAAGACGCTCAGTTAGTTTTGGTTTAATTGCAAGCCCTGCAGCTTTTTCTATGACACAGAATCTATGAATGAGGAGAAACATAACTTAATGGCTTTCTCTATTTTACAGAACTCTAAGAAGTCGAACATGAAAACGACTGACAGGAGGAGCACCATCCTATGTAGAATTAACCAAAACAAATTTTATCACTCAACTCACAACGCTATACCAAAACGGACTGAAGGTAAAGAAGGGAATGTTAAACCTCATGAATGTGAAGAAAATTACTTCATACTTATATAACAGTGTCTCTGAAACGGTGGAAGTGGTCTGGCCAAAGAGAAGGTCTCGAACAACAGCTGGTTTCAGGCGTCTGACAAGCTCCGAGGCAAGTGGCAGTCTTCTCTTTCCAAAGCTGTCCATTAAAATTTCCTCCAGAAGGCACTGAGAAATGGTATTATCTGAAAGTGAAACAGCTGCTGGCAGAGAACAATTCCAGAGAAAAGCAATCAAGTACTTCCTGTGACTATTGTCTAGAGCTTCATTTTGATTTTGTATTTCTGGCTTAATATGAATCTTCTGCAGTGTAACTTTATGTAGCTCCTTTCTCTGCAACTCAAAAGCACTATCTACATAGTTTTCTGATCAATCAAAGAAACAGACGAGTTGAAAAGAAATGATGGAATGGATCAAGCAAAGCACTAGAAATAAACTGACTTACAACAAACTGTTCTCTAACATAAAATCTAGATGTACTACACAGCCAGTATGAATAAGAAACAAGTGTCTACTTGGTGCCCTTCACTCCAAAGAAGTACAGACACTGGGAAAGCATATCATCTGTTGATCGCTAGAAGGAAAGAAGTTGATGCACTAACTCGTGAAGACAGCAGACAAGGCATTCAACCGCAGGAAGAAAGGAATTCTTATGTTACTTACACGGTGGGCGATAGTTTAGTGGTTAGCGTCAGTCAGTCGAGAAGTTGGGGCTCAAATCCCCATCAGGGCAGAAATCTGCTTCGAGATTTCGGCTCCCTCAGCTATAATGAGTGCGCTGACCTTACACTGTTGTCAGTGGGAAGAAGAGGCGGCGAGTGTGAAGCTGGCCACCTGCCCTCATATGCCTAGGCTAAGAAAAATGAAGTTGGTAACGCTCCATACCGATGGCCGTCTCCAGGGACTAGCTTTTGAAACTCTTCTTCATAATATTCTGGCGCTCCTCTCGTTCCCGGACATTTATGACAAAATGCATTAAAACATCAACCATCGGATTCTACATAAGCAAAGCGATTGCAGCATAGGAACCACAAAATACACGCATGTCTACAAACTCACCATCTGGACTATTTTCAACATCCACCGAGTTGTCAGCTAGAGGCTGAGTGATAGATGTACAACAGTTGGTGAGTTCTGCCAAGAAAGAACCAGTAGAATGTCGATGAAACTGACTTTTCGACAAACACCATTCAGCTTCCCTGCAAAAGCACAGTTTATGCCCTTACAATAGATATGACAAGGCCTAACCTTCAAGTTAGAGAAATGTTGCTGGTAGAGGTATAACTTTGGCCTAGATAGTGCAAATACCAACTTCTTCACCTTCAGTCCTCTTTTGGGCAATAATTAATTATTGTTTGATAATAGTATGAAAAGTCATCGGAGAATTCCAAGTTCATACTAAATTAGTAGGCATTGTTTATTCAATAGTATGACAGTTTTGGTGGTCAGTGTGGTTAGGGTTAGGGTTTATTATTTATTCTAACCCTAGCCTTAACCTTTTGGTTGCTGGTTAATTACTTACTTAAACTGTTAGTGTCAACCTGAATGTGAATAAGTAATTTTAAAAGACTACAGAAGCACTGCAAATATTTGTCTAGTTGAAACAAAGAAATGGTTTAAATGAGTAAAATAGTTACATGAACAACATTTGTCTAACTGGAGAATATACTTCCTTTCTCAGCCAACACAGCAAACGTGTGCACTGCCGCATTACCACATGATGGCCGACCTTGTAAAAGAAATGTCACCATTGTTAATCGGAATCAGCAAAACATGTGAAGAACAAAGGACACTACCTTTTAAAGATGCCAAAAATGGCTGAGCTGCTGCTGCTGCTGCTCATCGGAAGACGTTGCACTTCTTCATGCACTTGGTTTTCAGTGAATTTCAATCCACTGAATTCAATCACATCTGAATGAAAACAGATCACATGCCAAGTCTTAAATAATATAGAAATCTGAGTCTTAAATAATATAGCAGCAGGAAAAGAATCCGCAAGAAACAGAAATTGATTGTAGAAGCAAACCTTGTAGCCATGGATGGCTGGAAATGAAGCTGGAGGCTAAACTTTGCTGAGCTGCCAGTTCTACCTGAGGAATTTCTTCTGATATTAGGAGACAGGAAATTGTACTCTGAGATGACTGCAACAGCTGAAATCCAAAGAACACCTAAAATCAATATCACATCTTACGTTCTTATTTCCCTGGGGTTCTCATGCCGGAAGCACCTCTGAGTAGTTTATTCTGTAGGAAGTGCTATATAAGTTATCAAATACAATACAATTTACTGTCCTACTGTGGAAAAATCTAGAAATTTCCATAGTACGCTTTATTGGAGCTTCTCGTTACAAGACATTGAATTGTAACAAATGATGATGATGATGATGATGATGATGATGCATGCATATTTTAAAAGACATGCATGAACCTGAAAATTTTTCTTGAGTTGTGTCCAGCAAAATTGTGAATATTGAAGACTGATCCAGTATGATAAACCAAGACTATTATCTTATCTTATTATCCTCCATTATTATCTTACCTTGCCCTTTATACAAAATCTTCCATTTTAACTGTCAGAAGTTTATGCTTTAAGAGAAGAAGCTACAAGTCATTACCTCGTTTAAGTAGTTCTTTGCAAGGTATTTAGGCATTTCAACTACTTAGGATTCAGGCAGGCAAACAGTTACAATGGAAATCGAAACAGAATGTAGGCATATGTCATTTGACGAAGTCTAATGAAACAGAGACAACCACAGTTATCAGAATTTCCTTTTGAGTCAATCCAATGTTATGTATATGAGTTTCCATACCTATCTTTTGACTGACAGTCTGGTAAACTTAATCACTTGAGGTGTCACAACCCTGACGGCGATGTAGTTCTAAGGCTCACACTGGACAACAGTTGCCACTATTCACACAATGCTGGCCCGCTAAGGGCCCAATGGACGTGGGATACTGCCGAAGAATGCGGTGCTGTATTGTTCTGAAATCATTTTCGGTCATCAAACAATCATGAAACACGGTAATTTCTTATAACAAATGTCTGCATTTAAGCCGAGATTTAACGTGGTTTTCTTAAAAGACGGATATGCCATTAATAAATACCAGTCATTCCATCGCCTAAGACGGTTTACTTTAAGAATAAGTTTTAAAAGTGCTTGAAGTAAAAAAATACTTAAAGGAGATGGGAGTTCAGAGCAGACGGCCGACGGTAGAAATAACTGTTTTTTTATAAGAATTGATGAAAGATAAAGAAACTACCAACCAAACAATATAAAGAACGGTTGCATGTGTTAACGGCCGGTGTGTCCAACAAAAACATTTAACTCCGTTTTCTCCACAAACTGTATAAAAAAACGAAATAAAATTACATCTCCGCGAACCGATAAACTTCTTACGGAGGATTAGCCACTAGGGCGTCTATACTCGGTTACTAAATTTAGCAGGAACGCCATCTGACGTCGTTGTACAGTCGCACGCAAGGGTTATCGATCCAAATATGGTAACGGGAAGCGTAGCACTGTATGTATCTATGTATGTATCTAATCTTTTATATAGCGCATTTTAGAACCTCTCAAAAGCGCTGTGAACATGGCTGCCCAGTTAATTTAAACAAGTAAGTCTTGACTAACGAAGAGAATGTTTCTTGGGACAAATTCACAGAAATAGAACGAATGTTTATATGGTCTAAGAATATGCCATCTGTGAAAATTATTTTTGAAATAATGGGCATAGGAACCATGTCCCAATTTTTGGACGCTGGGTCTCAGGAGTGAATAAGCAGGTTAGGTGTGTGCTGTAGAAATCTCGACATTACGATTAGGATGAATATAGAATTATTGTCCTTTATTTTGACCTGAGTTGCAGTTTTGCTTTGAGATTTATCGAGTGAAGCTGAGGATATGAACCTTAAAGGAGTTTTGACAGTTAGCATTTACCTTGGAAGAGGAAATGACCACAGAGTATTGGATACTTTAGAAAGTGGTTGTCAATATCAATAAGGAGAGGCAAAATGTAGATTAACTGGCAGGAGGAATGGATAAATATTTCCTAGAGTGTTTGAAAAGTTTATACGAAATAAAGTGACTTTAAGATGTAATTGTTGAGTGTAGATTTAACTGACTATATTGGATGTTGGAGTTTGTGAAAGTGGTGAGCTTTTGTGGAGATGTTTTGGTTGTTCAGGTGATCTGTGGGTGACTATAAGTTTAAGTTCAATATGTAAGCTAATATTTAGAGAATATCCCTGAAAGAAGTGAGTGTCACTGACTGTATTCCAGTAGGATTTTATAAAAATGTCTGGTCAGTGGTCAGCTTGTTTTAATTCCAGATATATTCTGTTCTTTTTAAAGAGTTCTGCTGGAGAATAGTAACTGTGAAGAATCAGCGTTTTTGTGAGGTTCTTAAAAGGCGCGATAGAAGTGGTTGGATGCATACAATGGTGTGCAGAAGTCTGGCACCACCTTCGAATTGTGCGTGTTTTTGGACTTTCTGACCTTTTACTTTAATTTCTTCATTTACCCACTAGATTTTTTGTAGCACATTATAAGGGATACATTTGGCTATTAGACTGAACTTTTAATTGTAGCTTAGTGTTAATTTAGGGTTAAGAACAAGAACTGTAATGTAAAAGCACTTACTTTCCAGCAGAAGTGGAGACGGCCACCGGCTCTTCTTCCCTAGACGATGTTCTTCCATTTGCTTTGGACAAAAATGTTCAAGAGACGTCGTTCACTGCATCATCGCTGCCACCAGCCACTGATGCAACGACTCTCTATTACACACCAGCCAGGCGCCTTCAGCTGCATCAGCATCCCAGCATCTCGCCCAGCTACGAGGCATCGCCAATTTCGCTAGTGCAGACAGAGCATTGTGCCATCGCCGATGAGGTCATGTCAACTGCGCAGCTGCACCAGCCCTTACTCGATGAGACGACCCTTGACGCCGTCATCCTGAGCCCCTCTGACCATTCATTCTCTCGCAACTCTTCCTCTTCTTCCTCCTCCTCCTCCTCTCCCCACTCTTCCTCCTCCTCCTCCTCCTCCTCTAAAGACGACGGACACATTGTCTTCTTCACTTTACAAACTTCAGTCGCCAGTCAAACGGTGATTGACGATAACCAATTACCAGTAAACGCCAACTGAAGCGTGTCATTCCTTACGAGCACTCAACGGACAAGGTTGAATGATTTTGATAAACTATCCACTGGACAGCCTGAAATATTGACATCCGGTCAAGCATTGTCTGGCAGCAGCCAAGCATGGTCGTTGATTAAGGAAGTGACAGAGCAGGAAGAGGAGCAGGAGGAGGCGAAACAGGTGGAGAAGAAAATCCAAGAGGGAGCTCGAGAAGCCAGGAGGAGAGGAGAGGATGATCAATTACGATCGAATGTCGTTCAGCCGTTGAAATCAGATCAAATTCCAACAATGCAAAGAAGTTTAATTTGGACTCTGGGTCTGACGGCCGAAACTGTGCTGACGAATATTACTGGAGAAACACCTGTTGCGAGTAAGTTCATGTTTGCATGGCGATTGGTCGGCAGTAAGGGTTAGGGTAGGGCAGCGAGCGTTGCCTGGTTTTTATGTGCTCAGATAGTCAGGATATCTTCATGCAATCAAGTGGATAAGTGGACATATCGAAAGGTAAAGGTCGCATTTGTTTACATGCCTCTATATTGAAAATGTTGAGAAGGAAACGAGATCAAAACAATGCTACAACATGGTTGTGACACCTTAACCTTTAACTGACGAGAGAAAATTTTCCGCCTAGGCCCTGACGACGAGCGATTTTTACCGGAAAACGCCTATTAATTAAATAGTTTTCAACTTGTTGTATCTCAGTCAGTTCTTGACCTACAGACATGAGGTTACCATCAATCTTTAGCATTTTATCTCCTCTTCCCATCCATTCGTCTAGTTTTTGATACAAAAAATTTTGGGGTACCCAAAGTTGCCCCAAACCGTACCCCACCCCATGTTTAAAACTTTTTTCATGTTCAGGCTCCTATGGGAAAAAAATTTCAGTGACAACATATGTAGTGTCAGCACAAAAATCGTGCAGAAATCAATACCAGACAAAACCTCACAAGAATTTTGAAAATATTTTCATAAATGAAGGAGATACAGTATTTTTAGTATGTAAGATGAAGTCGTACAATTTGAAGGAAATATAAGAAAACACCTGAAAAGTAAGAAATGTCTAACTTATCAGATCTTGGTCATTCTTTGACACACAGAGTTGAGGTTAATATCATTCTTTAGCATTTTATTTCCTCTTTCAAACCATCTTTCCAGTTTTTGAGAAAAATCTTTGGAGGTACTTATAGTTGCCCCAAACTGTACCCACCCCATTTGAAAACTTTTTTCATGTTCAAACCCCTATAGAAAACATTTTCAGGGACAACTCATGTAATGTCAGCACATGAACTGTGCAGCAATTAATATCAGACAAAACCTCCAAAAGGTTTGAAAATATTTAAGGAGATATAATATTTTTAGTATGCAGACAGTAGTCGTACCAGAGGAGTAACAAGAAATGCCTAATAAGTAAGAAATTTTTAACTTATCAGATCTTGGTAATTTTTGGCATACAGAGTTGAGGTTAACATCATTCTTTAGCTTTTTATCTACTCTTTCAATCCTTCAGTCCAGTTTTTGATAGAAAAATTTTGGGGCACTCATGTTACCTACTCACCCTATCACCTCCCAAACACATACACAGTAATACAACCACGACATCAAAAACACTGCAGCATGCACACCAACAGGACAACAGTAACATTACAACAAGCCAGGCACACAGAGAGGCAAACACACTGAAGTTTGTTTCCTTTTCAAATATTTGGTAGCTCTCAAAAGGGCCATTTTTATGAATGCCTGAGTGCACTGGATGGTCACCTTGAAGATGGATGAAGCTCCTGAATCGACTCCTCTTTCTCAATAGACTGGACTGAGCAGTTCTAAGACGACATTTTAGAATGGAAATTTTAACAGTTGTATCGATGTGTTATATTGCTTACCTTCCTTACACTCCACAGAACCACTATCTGATTTTGCTCGTTGCAAATGTGGAAGCATAAAACTTTGCACAAAGCAACTTTACATGCTTCACATTCATATTGAGCCTTCTTGGGGCAGCCTTTGGGATTCTTGATCTTGTTCTCTAAAATAAGATGCTAGAGGAGAAGTAGGTTTCCATTTTATTCTGTGGGGTTTACCTGCCTTCTGTGCATTTGACCTACTCTACTCACCATGCAGGCCTGGTCTGTTCAACTAGCACATCAAAAAGCTTATCCAAAAGCAGTTAGAAAAATTTCAAAAATGGTGCATCAGGGGCTGGTCCGCCACAGACGTTTGTAAATGGAACAGTTAGGGGTCAAATGGGAAAATCTGCTACTTGTTCAGTCCTGTCTATCTCGCCCAAGTCATCCGCCTGACCCAGTTTGACAGTCCGCTAGCGTGTATAAGTAGCCGTCTAATTCGGTGTCGATGTCAGAATGTTCTTTAGCCAAAACCACTTTATCTTCTTCACTGGTAGCAAAAGACAGGCTTTTATTGTCAGATGAGTCAAAACTGTCATCATCTGATGCAAATTCATCAAGAATTTGCCGAATTTCGTCGTCAGTAAGGCCACAAAAACAACACGCCGCCATTTTGGGTTATTTAAATTCGTGATTTAAATGTCCGATTTGATTGGTCGATTTTTATGTTTATAACCGAATTCTAAAAATATCTTCCACTTATTTCTGTACTTAATTATAATATCTTGGCCTAATTGATGTAAGGTTTCAAAAATATAACGTCTGCGATAGGCTGAGAGTGGTCTAGATAATAGTACATGCCCACTACCAATTACTACCTGCTCGTCGTGATACATACACTACCAATCACTACCTACTCGTCTGTATTGGGTTAAAAAGCTGCCAACATAGATTTGTTTTCATCCGTTGTCTGCAAACGGCATCTCCCAGTTAACCCGCCACATTCATCGTTTCCTTTCGATTTGCTTTCGCTACATCGCTGTTGTTTAGTTTGTCTGTGACTCTGAAGTTCAGTTGTTCGATTCTTACTCGCCGGACGCAATTTCCAGTTATATAGAATCCATTTAACTTCTCATGGGTTTCATTGACATTAACAGCCACAAATACCGACTTGGCCGATGACATTTCAACATCCAGACCTGCGCTGAATATAAGTTACGCTCTGCTTGGTAAGTTTCTTGCAGTTAATCATACGGCTTACAATAATTTATTATGCAATGGGATTCTAATGGATAAGTTTATTACAACTGATCGCGCCGCGCTCAGTTATTATGCGATGAGGTCCTATAGTGTGACGAAGTAAACGAAGGGTTGCTCTAGCCATCGAACAGAAAACATCCACTGCTGAATATTTCAGTATAGCGTGTTTGAGCCTACTAAATATTGCAATGCTCACTCAGTATTTTTTGAGTGCGCATTTATATTGGCTGGTCAGCTGCCAACTTTCCACATGACCACCTAATGGTCGAATTATTGTTGCTGTTTCAGGTCCATTTGTTGCCGTACTTTCAACGGGAATATTTGTCGCAGTTTGTGCTTTACTGACATGCAAGGCGCTCAGAAGGTAAGCATAACTCTTCTCCGATGGATTAAACTCAGAAGGTAAGCACAACTCTTCTCCGATGGATTAAACTCAGAAGGTGAGCACAACTCTTCTCCGATGGATTCAAGTCAGAAGGTGAGCACAACTCTTCTCCGATGGATTAAACTCAGAAGGTGAGCATAACTCTTCTCCGATGGATTAAACTCAGAAGGTGAGCACAACTCTTCTCTGATGGATTAAACTCAGAAGGTGAGCATAACTCTTCTCCGATAGATTAAACTCAGAAGGTGAGCACAACTCTTCTCTGATGGATTAAACTCAGAAGGTAAGCACAACTCTTCTCCGATAGATTAAACTCAGAAGGTGAGCACAACTCTTCTCCGATGGATTAAACTCAGAAGGTAAGCACAACTCTTCTCCGATGGATTAAACTCAGAAGGTGAGCATAACTCTTCTCCGATAGATTAAACTCAGAAGGTGAGCACAACTCTTCTCCGATGGATTAAACTCAGAAGGTGAAACGACCCCGTGTCGTAACGATGACCAGCATCGTCTTCCTCTTTATCCGTGTTAGGACTGGCACCACCCGATGAAAGGCAGTGGCCGAGTTCTCCTGCATTAATCAGCTACATTCTGTTTAAATGCTGCGGCTCGGGTGATCGGTGGTATAACTAGGTTTGGGGAAACATCCAGTTTCATGCACGATGAACTGCACTGATTACTTCTGCAGACACTATGGCTTATGCATAACTGTGTCAGGCTGCGCTCATAAATCCCACTCACTTCCATCTGTGGCTGCAGATTTCTTTGCTCTGTTGCGTCAGGTGATCCGGTCGTCCCACCGGCTTGTACGTTCGCAGTCCACGATAGAAGCGTCCCTTCTGATCGGTCCCAGCTTTTTCGACTAAGCTACCAAGCAATATGCGCCTTGAACTTCTTGGCCTCTTCTCTAGTTCCTTTCCGCAAGCGCTTGAAGACCATTCTGTTTTATCGTGGTTTCTGTGTCGTCAGTCAGATCGGTATCATCTCGGACGAGTTTCTCTTAAAGTGGCGCTACATAGCTTGCGATTAGAATTAAATGACCTGAATTATATGGCGACCTTTCGTAGCCTCTAATTAATTAAATATATTCAGAAACATGGCTAACGAATGTGGAAAGGAGACGTGACCTTAGTTCTAGTGAAAGACTCTTCTTCTAGGACGAAAGAAAGCACAATATGCTCCAGTTGTATGCAAGTGCGGCAAAGAAATGGCCCTCACTGCCGCTGCTATGGAAGAATCAATATCACTTCATTTTTACAAGTATTATTAATTCAAATACCAGAAGGCCAATATGACATTACAATTATTTAACCAAAAACAACATTTAAAATAATTATTCAAAATATCAATTACTTTGGTGAAAGTGAAAATTCTAAAATCGACTGATTTCCACGGAACTTGGCGAGATGGCCACTTTTCAGCTACAGAACAGATGTAACATTTTAGATGTAACATTGTTGAAACGGCTTCGTGTTTTGCAAACTATTCTAAAGTTCTGAGTTTTTCCTCATGATACTTTTGTATTAATTACCACAAAAATCTATTACAAAATTTTAATTCTGATGTCAATCTACTTTTCACATCAGTAGAATACTTGTACACATGTAAAGATGTCGTAACTGAAGTTTATCTAGCGCCTTTCTGAGTTCAGATGTTTACTCATACTCATCAGTTACATTACACAGAATTGCATGCTGTCCTTCAGACAGTAATTCAAATGCAGGATAGCAATCTTGCCATGTTTGTTCACGATATTTACCATTACGCGCACAATTCTTGCGTAAATGAAGGCAATTTTAATTCAGAAGGCTGGTAATCTGTGCACATGAAATAAGCCACTTTGCCAGTTGTGCCCCCAAGTGCCATGCCAGGAGGCAGAAACCATGGCACGTGTATAAAAATCTGGGCATTTATACAGCGCCACATGAAATATGCTCAAAGCTACATAAACTTACTGACATGATGCACAAAAGTAATCCTAACAAAAGAAACAGTTCATGCTCTGCAAGTCCTGGCTTCGATGCAAATGCGTTAAAGCCAGAGTAAAGAAACCTTCAGTTCTGCAAAGGCTAAGACGACAACCATCTCTATTCAAATGTCTCAAACGATCGAATAACATGCCAAGCATTTACAGAGAATGGATGCTCTAGATGTTTATTCATGACCTTTTACATAGCAAAACTATTTCTGCCTAAAGGGTAATATTACTTAATCACTGTTCATCAGTGAACATTTTGGTCCCAGATTAAAACTAAAATATCATTCTACAAAGCTGCTCTGCATTATAAAACGTCTGAACGTCACATTCTACTGCAGCAACCTAACAGCAGCAATTCTTCTTCAAGTGCATTATAGCACACATACACACAGCTCAAACATTAAGTCCAGTAAACGTATTTTATAATTCAAAAAGAATGGTACATGGCTGTCACTGAAATGAACTACAGAAGTTGCTACAGAGTTTGTAGTTGGTGAAGTCTTAATTCAGCAGTAATGAAAATTCTGATTGGTTCAGTTCTAACATAATACAACGTTCTGAATAGGGGAATCCTCAAAAGAGGTAAGACCATTGTTTAAGTAGTCCATGTTGCTTAAAAAGGTAAATTTGTATAAAACATGTTAAGAATGAGGTCCATCTTCAAGTCTGCTCCGCCTCTTGCTCCTCGGAGTCGTCTACAAACTGGACGTGAGTGAAAGGGAAGAAGCCTCGCTGGCCATTGATCGTTCCCTCCCACTGCCCACTCATATGCATCGCCAACACAAGAATTTTGTCTCCAGCCTAAACACAACAGAATGCATCATTAGTAATCACCTTTCTAATCGAACTACTTTACAGTGCAACATGCAGCTTATCAGTCAATGCTTGCTGAAACCCCAACTACAATTTGTGCCCATAATCTGTATGGCAAGTCCCATCAATTTCTGGAATGACTAACAGAGAACTAACAGAGAATGACTAACATGGTCGTTAACATGCAGGAATAGACTGACTGCCATGCATTCTCTCCCTTTTTGCCCTGCCTGTCTTCCCTTATCCCCTCTCTCCTTCTCTCTCTCTTCAAACTTTCTCCCTCTTCCCACTCTCCTTCTTTTTCCCCTCTCTCTCCTTCTTCCCACTCTCCCTCTTCTGTCTCTTCCTGTTTCCCTGTCCCTCCCTCTTCTCTTCCTCTCCCTCCCTCCCTCTAGACAAGAGACTGACTTCAGTGATGATGACTTTTTCACTCATAAACGGCTAATGAAAAAATCAGACTACCCTAAGCTTCCATGACATCCAAAGGTTATTGTCAACTCACCTTCAGCTTCAGGGCCGACTTATCGTAAGCGTTTGGGTCTCGGTTACGAATGACCACAGCCCAAGCCGGAAGCTTCCTCTGAAATTTCACCAGACAAAAACAGGTGATCACCAATTACTTGGATAAGCAACAACGACCGACATTTAAGATCTCACCAACCATTCAGTTTTCAACACCTTGTTATCAGGAAACTAGCAAAACCTTAGATCTCACTGTCACGTCTTTCTTCCACTCTAGTCGAGCAGGAACAATATGTGACAGGTTCGTTCAGAATTTAGCGTCTCGGTTCCACGATACGTTCACAGAGGATCTGGCCTGTTCTCCAATGTCATGATGGCGACCTCAGGCGGGAACAGCAGTGTTGACTGTTGATCTTGGTCGTAACACTTACAACTACTAAATCATAAATGTTTGTAACTAATCACTTTACCCATTTACACAAGTATGCTCCATCATTTTGTTATTAATTCACGTTCAACATGTTCTGTGTTTCCATTTTCTATTTAGAAAACATCAGCACATTACCATCACAAGCAATGCCTCATTTTCCAGCAAGCAACCTGGCACTAAAACGCAATGCAATCTCGACTAACCTGTCTGGGCGGTGATGGAGTCAGACCAGAATTTGCCTGAATCTGGATTTCCGTTGGTATGACAGGCTCCGGATTTGTACAGATAAATCCTTCGTCATTTCCCGTGTACTGTGCAAAAGACCAAAAGATGCTTTTCACAAAATTACACACCAACATTCCGTTTATTTCGCCCTTGCAGCTTGAAATCTGCCAAAATGTTTCAATGCGAAATATGTGCATGCTCTGGACGTGATGGATGGAATCTCCTTTAGTTACAAGACCTGGGTTGTTCTGTCCTGTGATTCACTGATCCCTCTGTCTCTTGCACAGCACAGGAGAACTTCGTTTTCATCCAGAATAGACTACCAAGCACATTAAATGGACAGCAACAAGACTAACACAAGCAGAGACAGAGAGACGTAGAAACAGAAAGACACAGATGCACAGATACAAAGACACAGATTCACAGATACAAAGACAGATTCACAAATACAAAGATACAGATGCACAGATACAAAGACACAGATTCACAGATACAGACAGATTCACAGATACAAAGATACAGATGCACAGATACAAAGACACAGATGCACAGATACAAAGACAGTGACACCAGAGCAGAGATAAGACAAAAGCTGCAGAAGAACTGAGACGGCTGACCTTGACAACATATGGAACTGGTACGAGCCCAATCTGCCCGCGACTGTTTTGTGCCGTCCACCACTGCTCCTCGTCTTTTCGTATAAGCGTCAGAATTTCGTCTTTTTCAAACGGCAAATCGTCCAGATCCTAAACTCATTAATCCACAAAGACCAACTTCAAAGCACCAAGTGAAAACTTGCAAAACACCTGTAGGCAACAAAATTCTTCCCAATAAAACAGTCTCCACAACCACATTATGACTTGCACACCTCTTTTTACAGTTCAGTTCCAGAGCATCACAGAGTGACACACTGTACATGATGGCGCCATAGAAGTTACAGTATGAAGCAGTGGAAAATTGAAGTTGAAGCATCAACCAGTACCGTAACTTCAAATTCTGGGTCCCACAGACGAGTCAAATGGGCCCTTTTTGCACTTTTTCACACTGCAAGCAGGCCCCCCTTCTTTCCGATTCGGCCCATGCCCCGCTGTGGACATGTAGTTACCCTACTGGTATCAGCCATTTCTTGAAGTTAATCTTTTTTCGAAAGAAATACACTATTGATCATCTGTTGCAGAAATGAATTAGAGAAAAGGAAACATACTTTGCCTTCAAATCTGTACTTTGCTATTAATTTCTGCCTTTTTGCCTAAAACAGAAATTTCAGATAAGTTACAACTTCCACCATGCCTTAAAACACAAAATCTGCCTTTGTTCTTTGTTCTTGTTAACGGTTGAAGTTAACTTAAAACAAATCAATTTTCCTGCCTTTGTGTTCCAATCTGTCATCCGTTTCCCATCGAAAAAAAACGTATCAAAATGATACATCACCATCTCCTGGTCAGACAGGACCGAACTCTGAAGAAGAATGAGCTACTTTTCAATTCAATTTCTTCTAGTCTTACGTCTCATTTTAATCAAATACAGATTATTCAATTCAGGCTGACTCAGCCCCATGACACTGTGAAGCTTGTATCACACAGAAATAAGGATAGAAAGAGAAGGTGCTTGAGAATGAAGAAGAAAGCCACAAAGAATAAACATTCATTGTAGAGACTTTAACATTATCTCATATCTCTAACTGAAACTCAGTTGTCTTCTCTTGTCTCCAGGTGACCTTCTCTTGGCTTTTAGAAACCTAATGTGTTTGCCCTGCAACTCTCATCATTTTCACATTACACATTGGTACAGTCATACAGATAAGCCATGTTTATCCTGTCATCTGAACGCAGTTATTGTTTAATTGCTCTTCAGTCAAAATATCCATCAATCGAAGGACCAGACCTTTGAGCACCATCTCTCATGCGGTGTTAAACCCTTAATTGACCTTACTCAACATCACAAAATTTCCATGAAAAGAAATGCAGTCAAAGCCTTCAGTATGTATAACTAAACTTGTATAGCGCCTCTTAAGCAACTCACAGAGGCGCTGCAGCATGGCTACCTAATGGTCTACAAAGAGGAATGTCTTGAGATGGCCTCATCTTTCAACCATCTCCCAACTGCTTCACCATCGAGTAAAAGTGACTGTCTGGCCGAGATCTTATCTGCCTGTGTAGATTGGTAATAGTGCGGCCAGCCGGCTGCCTTACTTACGGGCCTCATCAGTGATGTCGTGTCTAAGTAGTGGGTCTTGTAAAAGTTCAGTAATGCAGGTAAACTTGGAAACTCCTGATCACCAATTCGAAAGCGCACATTGCCACCCGTTGTTATCTTGTTAACAATGTAGTGACTGACTTTGTTGTCCTCCCTTTACAGAAACACAGAGACCACAAAGAAAAGTAACAGATTTCACAGGAACCTCATCAAGAATCTTTCAATTTCAATAACATCACAAACTATGTTAAGTCTTTAGAGCTGAATTCTTAATGCAAAGTAAGAAGCATCACATCTACCCCGAAATCTCTCTCTCCTCCTCTCTCTCTCTCTCTCTCTCTCTCTCTCTCTCTCTCTCTCTCATGCCCTAGAAATTATTCAGCAAAAGCTACTAACAAGAACTACGATGTGCAGCAGTTCATTACTCACTTGACACAGACAACAAAATCGCCTTTGATCGACGTACTATCCCGGACGAGGAATACTCCGCTGTCCCTCTCGGCCTGCAAGATGTTGTTGGTTTCCTCGCGAGATACAAGGCCGAAGTACCAACTAAAGCAAACAACAGAAGAAAACCTCAGGAATCAAAATGCAATTAACTGTCAGTCAGATACCAAATGCAAATACAGATTCTTCAAGTCTCTGCCTCGTGCAATTAACCAGTGAATCACTGATGATTCACTGATGATGATTTCAGGTCAGTCAACAAAGAGCACAAGTATCCAGATCCAGACTGTCAACCTCTGTGTCTGCAGATATATCCAAAGGTCAGATCAAAGCCTTTCTTACAGAAATCGACATCACCTCTGCCCACTGTGGAACGTGGTCTCATCTTCCATCAGATTCACATACACAATTCGGCCAATCAAAACAAAGTCTGTGCTGTTTCAGCTGACAGAAGACCAACATCAACACCAAAGTATCTCTCGATTCAAGCAGGAAAGTTGACAACTTCAATCAAACTGCTCTGCATCACTGATAGGCCAAGAAATGAAGTCAATCCTAAGAGCCAACCTTTATTACCTCTTAGTCTAAAAAGTATCGGCTTTGTTGAGAACGAAATCACTTAATGATGCACATTATGACTAACTACTGACAAAATTTATTAATAATTCATAAATCTATTAATTGCTTTGGTTGTTAATCCGATTTCAATTGTAACACACAAATCAGTCGCAGATAATAAACGAGACAGATGAAATCTGAGCTGTAGCCGCTCAACACATCAGCCACTAATTATCAACTGTCAAGAGGAAAAAGAAGACAGAATACACGCATACGTCATACATACCATATTCATACACAAATGCCTACTCTGTGTCCCTCTGCCTTTGTGTTTATGTGCCATTCTGTATGTCTGTCTTTGTGGTTCAGTGCCATTCTGTATATCTGCCTTAGTGGCTGTCCATCTTCCTTTATTTGCTGTGTTATGTGTTTAACTGTTTACGTTTGTCCACGCCTACGATTCCTCGCTCAGCTGATGGACACATCGAGCGTTAACAAATGCATTACTTGCTTACTTAGCTCTGCCATTAAAGTGCGTCAGTTGAATACCTGTTCTTGTCATCTGGGTCGAAGCTGCCTGGCTCGGCCATTCTTCAATACATAATGTTTCTAAACTGACTGCAAACATGAAAAATAAAAAAAACGATAGCAAAACATAATTAAACACAAACAGAACAAACTGAAGTCAATCAAAATCGCCTCTGTAAGAAAAGTTTATTCTTTTTAGCTTTCTTCTTCATTCTCTGTTTTCTTCTCTTTCTGCCCTTACTTCCGTGTCAAACAGGTCTGATATATAGCACGGTACAAGTCGATTCACTTTGGAACTGGTGTTTCTGCTGAGCTGGATGCTAGCAATTGTGAGCAAAACTGAACTGTTTCATTGTTTTCTAAATTTACAGGAAGTCACAGAATTACAGTACAACTCATTTTCACATCTGTTCCATCAAACCTGGCTGCCAACAGCTGAACAAATACATTTGAGTAATAACTTGAAGTAGACCCATAAGAAAATCTGTCTGGGCAAATAAATCAAACATATCTGGTTCCACGGTAAACTCTTCAGCCAAACATAAATTTACTACCAAAAGAGAATTTTAGCTCACAGAACTTCATGCTTTTCACAACAGTGGTTTCATTCTCCGTGACAAATTATCACAAAACTTCTAGCAACAGCACAATTTCCAAGTATCATTTTGTAACAAGGCACCTAAATGGGTCTATGATTGGCTTCATAACAAAATCCGAATATGAATGACAGACGCGCTAAAACACGGATATATCCGATTCTCGGCCGGCCAAATGACAGTCAAACAACGAGCCTCGACTTCTAAACCGCTTCTTAACCATACGAGTGTTGCCAACGGTTGAAAATATAGGTGTACCGTTCTTTCGGCGATGACGTAATTACGATACTTTTTCGACTGATAACATTACAAAGATTTGTTTTCCATTTCGAACGAATATGGAATCAAAAGTCGCCATAGTAAAGCTGTAGTTTTATTGTTGGAGCAGCAGAGTTTCATGAGTTCTTGTGTTGAGCGCAGCTCTCCGCGGCCTATTGGAACGCCTGTCATCCTTACTTTCTGTGCAGTCCAGTGCGAAATTAAAAGAAACCGAGGAACAGTCAATAAGTTTTCGCCATTCAGTTAATTGCAGTCTAATTATTACTTTAAAACATGACATCAAACAAACTTCTAACCCGTTAAAAATAATCTTCCGGCTTCAGATGTTAAACTTTCGTCTCATAATACCTCCAAAATGGCAACTTTTCAGCCTGTCTTTCAAGGAAGTTGGTGACAACTAATCACCCAAAATGCTTCAAAACGACCGCTAAACTTAGATTGCGGCTCCAAGCAACAATGTATAAAAATGTATTCATAATGCCATTGCTCTCAGAGGCGCGTTTGCAGACCTCAGTGGAGTCGAGGACCGATGACGAATTATCCATTTGTTTTATTCATGATGATGATGATGATGATGATGATGATGATAATAATAATAATAATAATAATAATAATAATAATAATAATAATAATAATAATAATAATAATAATAATAATAATAAAAGGAGACGTCGACGCTCGGGTCAGCGAAGCCCACGACGCAGGCGCTTTCGAAGCAGACGACGACGGCGATGAAGAGGAGGGAGTTGGTGGTGCTGGATGTTCGTCCGATCCACACCGGAAGTTCTTGCGCCCCATCGAAGAAACGCCCACAGAACGCTCTACACTTACGCGACCGCTAACTCAGGGTTGCTTCTTCACCACGGCGCTTAAAGACAAGATCACGCGATTCGGAGGTGCAGCTAGTCGACCTGTTTCCAGTGTGCCAACCAGGACGCCACAGCAGCTCTAGTTGCTCCAGCAACAATAGATTTGTATCATAATAATAATAATAATAATAATAATAATAATAATAATAATAATAATAATAATAATAATAATAATAATAATTATTATTATTATTATTATTATTATTATTATTATTATTATGTCATTGTAACATTCGTTTTAACATCTGTGAATTGAGGAACCTAGGATAACTGTCCCGTTGCATCAGTGTGTATATTTGGACCTGCGCTTCGTCGAATGTGTGTGACGATGGGTCGACCATCTTTCGGTTGATCGTCTCTCTCACTTGCGCGTCTAGACTGACCTCCGAATCTCGTGATCCTGTCTGTAAGCGCCGTGGTGAAGAAGCGACCCTGAGTTAGCGGTCGCGTAAGTGCAGAGCGTTCTGTGGGCGCTTCCTCGATGGAGCGCAAGAACCTCCGGTGTGGATCGGACGAACATCCAGCACCACCATCTCCCTCCTCTTCATCGCCGTCGTCGTCTGCTTCGAAGGCGACTGCGTCGCTTGCTTCACTGACCCGAGACCTCGACCCGCCGGCTGACCTTCGACTGACCACAACTACCACCATCATCATCATCATCATCGTGGTCGTAGTCATCGTCATAATCATAATCATCATCGTCGTCGTCATAATCATAACCACAACCATGACTAACATCAATATTACGAAAGTTTGTACAGCGCACACCCCAAAATAATAATAATAATAATAATAATAATAATAATAATAATAATAATAATAATAATAATAATAACAGCAGAAAACACGGACGAGACCTGAAGGATTTAGTTCAGAAGAGGCAGTCAGACGAATTCATGATCTCAGAACTCGCACTCAATGCAACGAGCGAGCGTATCTACTCACAAATTAAAGTCTTCGCCGACAAGAATACAATAAAGAAGAAGACGGCTCCCACAGCCGAAATCAAAGTAGGAGAGAAGGCGATGCCTGTAGCCGAGATTAAAAAAGCGGAGAGAGCCTGCAGCTGGTCGACGAGACTCCGCCGACGGGTCCCAACCGTCATCAAGGTCAAGGAGTCGCAGCGCCCGATGGTCAGCCGGCGGGTCAAGGAGATGTCGGCCCTCGGGTCAGCGAAGTAGACTCCTTGGTGGACAGTAACATATTTGAATGAACTCAATAAGTGAATTCATGTGAATTAATTCATTTTGCTAGTTAAGTTTTTTTTTTGATTCTTGTTACAACAGTTCTGTTTGCTCAAGTCCAGTTGGACTGTAGGCCTGTTAAGTTGATTATTTGTCATTTCAAATAGCATTTCATGTGACGTAGGCGTCCCAAATAAGCGAAACATGGTTCTGTTTATGTCTGCTGTTCTATTCCACATAAATTTTTATGTAACATGTTTTATGGAGTTGTTTTTTGTGGAGCAATAAAATGAATTGAAATTTAAAATTGTGCTATATAATTAGTATTTTCTGTTGGCTGTATTAATGAACTTTTTAACTATAACTATTCTTAAAAGTTGGACATTCAGACTGTATTTACATCGTTGCATGAGCTTGTATTGTATTTCTGTGTATGCATTGTTGTTGCAAAGTGTTTGTCTCGTCCTAATAAAAAGATTACTTACTTACTGACGTATACGTTTCTATTACATTAGAGAAGCAGAGTGATGCAGAGAGGAGAAGCTAGGATTTCAAACACTTAACAGTCGACCCCAATTGAATACAAAGATAAATTTAAATCTGGTCTTGATGTCTAATTTATCCGTAATAATTAAGCACTTATATCGAATATTATACCTTTTAAATGGCCGTAAAATGATTGCGCTATAAGATTTTCAGATGATCACCAGATGATGTCTAATAGCCGTAAAGAAAATAATGATCCTCTGCGATGCATTACAACTTGAATATTTCCTATTTGGTTCGTGTTGTTGTTCGTCTTAAATAATGTCTCAAAGATATTTCGATCGTTGTTCAACTGGTACTGCTCATCCAGATGTGAGTTTTTCAGTGACACTGTCAAAGGTTTTCTGGAAATCCGGAGTGGGTCGGAAGGCGCACATGCTGCCATCTGATGGCACTTTCAGTTGATGTAGCACCATGTTACACAAAACATGCCGGCAGCGCCGGCGTTCCAAAATTGGCCACAAAGGAAAGTTTATTGCCTACACGACCACTCGAGAAGACTTAGCGACGAACCGTCGTGAAAACGCTGTCGACTTGACCCGATTGGATGCAGATACGAATTGTAACACCCACAAAAATAGACTTCAGTATATTTCTAGCGTAACAACAATTATGGAGCGCCTTGCCAAAGATACCAGTAGGGAAGTGCTGCTAACCAAGCCTGAGCGGATAAGGGACGTTTTAAGAGGACGTCAAAAGGTGTTTGGAATGCCCTGGGAAACAGACAGTGAAGGTCTTGAGTCCCTGTCTAATAGACTTTGATAAGAATGCTTGTTGTCTGTGAATTTATCTCCTGTGATCACATACAGTGGATGTGGTCTGTGTTCTCTAGGAAGCTGCGTTCAACTGTTGATGGTGGTGATGAGTGGAGAAAATGGCCGAAATCCCTGGGGTCTGCTCCTTGCTTTCCACTCTGTTCTGTCGTGAGGGACAGCTGGCCTTCAGTTGACATTATTTGCCATAGTAGACGAGAAGACTGTTTTTTGTACACCTGTAGACATCTCCTCCAGCATGAGACTTCGACTGAGGTATCTGCTGTTGGCAGCAGTGGCCATGGTAACGGTCACCATTCTCACATTTTCATCTTTCATCACTCAAGGTTTGTTGTTCAGTTGAAGTTGATTTTAGATAGCTTCTGATCAGTTCAGCTTCCATCACTGTGTGTTTTATTTGCGTCAGACAAGTGTTCTGTGCTAAGCAGTTACGTATATTTACTGCAGATGGAAACTTTCATCAAAAGTATCCGCTAGGTGTCCTAGGGTTTGGGTTGCAGCAGCTGTAACAGCAGCAGCGGCAGCTTAGTAGGATTGGTTTAAGTACCTGTTTATCTATTTTGTTGTGGAATTGTAATAGTAATGCCACTTTATGTGCATAGCTTTGTAAGAAGCAAGCTGTTTCCAGGATGCTTTACGATGTCAGTAGTTGACGAGTGTTGAGTTGATCCGAGACAGTTGTTTTTTGTTATCCATTTCAAGATGTTTGGTGGGATTTGAGATAGGCTTATGAGGTTGATGCTGATGTTAGCCAAAGCTAAGGCCAGACTGGAGCTCGGAATTAGCTGAAGCTTAGGCCAGACTTGAGCTGACAATCGTCTGCAGTTTTTTTAATTTTAATTTCTGTTTGTCTAAAGGTAGTAAAGTAGAATTAGCAAATGATAGGACGAATTTGAAGGACCACGAAGCCAGTCTCCTTCACCGCATTCGACAGATGGAGGAATTAAACGAGTTACTGATGCAAAGACTCAGGTTAGGCATCGTTACCTCTGTCAGTGTGTATGGGTTTGCTTTGTGTAGATCTCTTGTAGGTCCCTAACCCTTGTAGGTCCCTGTGCTTACGTATTGTTATGTGTTACTGTTACATTACTATGGTTGCATATGTGCAGGTATCTGTGTTCACATATCAGTTCTGCTTATTTGTATTTTGTTCTTCAGAGTGGCCTTGATTAGTGTTGGATTCAAACAAATGACTTTTGTTCAGGTGGTATCGACTCTCATCTTTTCAGTGACTGGTCATTTTCATTAGTGAAAATCATTCAACCAGTTGAAGGTCATTTTCTTAGTGAAGGCCATTTCTTGATAGCAGCTTCACTTATAGGTATCTAAATATTTTTGCAGCTTCGAATTAGAATTTGTTTCAAAATTATTTCTTTTAAATGTCAAATGCAATTTTAAAACTATTGTTATGTTTATGAATAAAGGATTCTTGTCTGTTCGTTTTTGTTGCAACAGAATGCAGTCGCCATCTCTTGACGATTCACTCAGTCATCAGTTCATGAATCTAAGTGATTCACTGAATTACACAGAGACAGCCGAAGTATTGAATCGCAATAAATGCAACCTGGATCCAGAGATCCCAAAATGCCAGGTAGAGCAAAGATGAAGGTCATTTGAAGTTAAACATTAATTCTTTAGCCTGGTCCTTAAGTTCTTCAGTCCTCTGATCATACTACAGAATGCAGTTTCACCTTGAGGTCATTCCTTAAGGACATTCCAGATGTATGTAGTCGTCTCTTAGATTGTGTGACTTTGGTCTGATGTTGTAGGTCCTGCACGTTGCCATTGTTTGCACCAAGTACAATTCAACACGTGAAGTCGTGACTCTTATTAAGAGCATCTTGTTCTATCGTAAGAATCATCTTCATTTCCATTTCATCTCCGACCAAATCGCGCAACACATTCTCGAGACGGTGTTTCGTACGTGGTACGTTCCGGCCGGTGAGTCCCGGCAGTGCTCTTCAGTGGCCAGCGACTGTTATCTTTCTTTGCTGTTGTCTTTCTTTGCTGTTGTCTTTCTTTGCTGTTGTCTTTCTTTGCTGTTGTCTTTCTTTGCTGTTGTCTTTCTTTGCTGTTGTCTTTCTTTGCTGTTGTCTTTCTTTGCTGTTGTCTTTCTTTGCTGTTGTCTTTCTTTGCTGTTGTCTTTCTTTGCTGTTGTCTTTCTTTGCTGTTGTCTTTCTTTGCTGTTGTCTTTCTTTGCTGTTGTCTTTCTTTGCTGTTGTCTTTCTTTGCTGTTGTCTTTCTTTGCTGTTGTCTTTCTTTGCTGTTGTCTTTCTTTGCTGTTGTCTTTCTTTGCTGTTGTCTTTCTTTGCTGTTGTCTTTCTTTGCTGTTGTCTTTCTTTGCTGTTGTCTTTCTTTGCTGTTGTCTTTCTTTGCTGTTGTCTTTCTTTGCTGTTGTCTTTCTTTGCTGTTGTCTTTCTTTGCTGTTGTCTTTCTTTGCTGTTGTCTTTCTTTGCTGTTGTCTTTCTTTGCTGTTGTCTTTCTTTGCTGTTGTCTTTCTTTGCTGTTGTCTTTCTTTGCTGTTGTCTTTCTTTGCTGTTGTCTTTCTTTGCTGTTGTCTTTCTTTGCTGTTGTCTTTCTTTGCTGTTGTCTTTCTTTGCTGTTGTCTTTCTTTGCTGTTGTCTTTCTTTGCTGTTGTCTTTCTTTGCTGTTGTCTTTCTTTGCTGTTGTCTTTCTTTGCTGTTGTCTTTCTTTGCTGTTGTCTTTCTTTGCTGCTGTTTCCATTCTTTGTAGACTGTTGTTCTGAGAAATAGGAGGGTGGCATGCATAAAGTAGCTGAGCATTATGTTTACAGCTGTGCTGTAAGGGGTTCAATGAGCTTTTGACAGAAGTACAAATGCTGCTGCTGCTGCTGCTGATGATGATGCTTACTTTGCTTAATAGCTAGGGCTTTGTTTTTTCTAACCAGACTTTGCTAGGTTTCTGAATGCAAGTAGAGTCTTCTGAATGCAAATAGATTCTTCTGAATACAAGGAGAGTCTTCTGAATGCAAATACATTCTTCTGGATAAATGCAACTAGATTCTTCTGAATGCAAGTAGAGTCTTCTGAATGCAAATACATTCTTCTGAATGCAAGGAGAGTCTTCTGAATGCAAATACGTCCCTCTTAATGCATGTAGAGTCTTCTGAATGCAAGTAGAGTCTTCTGAATGCAAATTCATTCTTCTGAATACAAGGAGAGTCTTCTGAATGCAAATACATTCTTCTGAATGCAAGTAGAGTCTTCTGAATGCAAACTCATTCTTCTGAATACAAGGAGAGTCTTCTGAATACCAGTAGAATGTTCCAGTTCTTAAATTAGTTGTTTTATTTGGAAGAATTGAATGTTATCTGAATTCTGTTGCAGTTAAAGTTTCCTTTTATGTGGCAGATGAACTGAAGGTGAGCTTTTCTTGACAAGACTACCTAATGCATGCACAGGTGTTTACTTATCTGGATAGTTTATATAGCTCCTTTAAGAATGTGCTGTTGTTGATGAGAGGGAAGTTTAAAATTAACGACTTTTCATTCTGCATTGGCCTTAAATGCAACTCAGTGAGCACAACTGGCCCGTTTTGTCCTGTGGGTCTGTTTCTTTAGAAAAACCATCTTTTGTTTTGCTTGCTGGCCAATCTCAATTTTTTTTTGCTTTCTTTCTTCTGCTTAACCTGTTCTTTGTAGAGTTCAAGATCCAGAATTAGTGAAATTAAACTCGCTGCACCTTCCCCCTTCCATACAGATATTGTTATTTCTGCATTTACTAAGCGGCATTATCTAATGACTAAGCATCATTCGATGGCGCTGAGTAGTTGTGAGTGAAGGACTTGCTCAAGGTCCCTACGCAGTCGGTATCTCTGCGTTACAAGCGGAGCACTCTGACCAATTGTCTACCGTGACCCATATACAAGCCAAGAGCTCTGACCAGTCGGCTACCATGACCCACATACAAGCGGAGCACTCTGACCAGTCAAAACTGAGTGCATTGCCGCTTTCTTTTCAAAGGCAGATGACGGACAACAGTTATATGGAAAAGTCTTGTTGCCTGATCCTTTGGTACTTGGCTGTGAGGTTGATTGGTCTGAATGTTGTTGTTGTTTTTTCAGCCACACGTCTCCTGGATCCCTAATAAACACTACAGTGGAGTCTATGGCCTCATGAAGCTCATCCTGCCTTACACTCTGCCCAAAAATCTCACCAAGGTAGGCTCCTGCAATGACACTTGCATCGGCTGTTTTTGTGCCAGTTTTCCTCACTAGGTGGCGGTATTGAATGCATTTTGCCAGAACCAAGCTGAAGGTGAAGTTGGAGCATTGTTTGACGTTTCTTTGTTCTTTTCTTGTGATTTCCATAGTCTGCTGGACTAATTATCATCATATTTGTAATAGTCATCACATCTGGACCGTTTCGTTGGCAGTCTTTGACCTCGGATTCAGATGCATTTTTATGTGACTGTGACTTGGTTTAGGTGTGCAGTTGATTGATGCCTTGTTCATTAGACACAGGCGCCATAGAAGCTGTTAATTAATTACTAAAAATTCTGGTGATAAGCATCTGTTACTCCGTAAGTGTAAACTTGTCCCATGTCTTGCGGTGGGAGTCATTTGATTGTGGTAAAGAAGGTTTTGTTTGTGTTGATGCAACTGCAGGTGATTGTTTTGGATACAGACATCACCTTCGCAACAGACGTTGGAGAACTATGGAAACTTTTTCACAAGTTTAAGAAGAAAGAGGTTACCACAATTATTTTGTTCGTCTATAGATAAAGATTTCTTCTTTCGTCCAGAACTCATTCCACCCTTCCAGCTGTCACCAAAGGAGTTGGATGTTCTCTGCATTTCTTCTGTCATCAGTCAGTCTTTCCAGAAGAAGTCCTTCCATCTGTCTTCATTCCGTTCTTCCATTGGAACTGGCAGCTGATTTAAATGAAGAAGCGATGGACTGATGTTGGTACATGTCTTTTTAGCATTGCAGTTGCTTAGCATAGCAGTTGCTTAGCATAGCAGTTGCTTAGCACTGCAGTTGCTTAGCTTAGTAGTTGCTTAGCATTGCAATTTCTTAGCATTGCAGTTGCTTAGCTTAGCAGTTGCTTCGCACTGCAGTTGGTTAGCATTACAGTTGCTTAGCACTGCAGTTGGTTAGCATTACAGTTGCTTAGCACTGCAGTTGGTTAGCATTACAGTTGCTTAGCACTGCAGTTGGTTAGCATTACAGTTGCTTAGCACTGCAGTTGGTTAGCATTACAGTTGCTTAGCACTGCAGTTGCTTAGCACTGCAGTTGTTTAGCATTGTAGTTGCTTTCTTTTGTTGTTTTGGTTGGATTTACTTAGTGTTAGATTTACTTTGTGTTAGATTTTGTCATCTTCTGGTTTTAGGCTCTTGGTCTGGTGGAAAATCAGAGTGACTGGTACCTGGGAAGACTGTGGAGAAACCATCGACCATGGCCAGCGCTGGTCAGTCAGCCAACAAGACATTGCTTTTTCATGTACTTATGCGGAGTAATTGGTGAGGAGAGGTGGCTGGAAGATGACTTGACTTGATGGCGTCTGAATGTTGTATAGTTCGTAATTGTAATTGTAAACTCAAGATTTCTACAGCGCTGAATGATAGCTAAGTTGCGGGAATCAGCTTATTCACAGGCACTCAGTCAAAATAAAATTGATGGGCAAGAAGGGTTTGGTTCCAGGTCAAGATCCAACAGTTAGGCAAGCACAGTTGGTGGGTGGTGTTTGAAATTGGATCTGGTGATGATAGGCTACCATTTCTCACTCAATGCCTTGCAATTGGCTGATGTTGCTCTGCTTGGTTGCCTTTGTGTTGTTGGTGGTTAGGCTGATGGGAGCAGGTCTAGCTGAGCAAAGGCCAATTCCAATGATTTTGTTTTTGCTGTTGTTGTCACCGTGGCTGCTACTGGTGGTGATGTAGGGAAGAGGATTCAACACTGGAGTGATTCTGATGGACCTGGAAAGACTGCGTGAGATCGGATGGAGTCAGATGTGGCGCCTGATTGCAGAACGTGAACTCATGACCCTCTACTCAACTGCACTTGCCGACCAGGTCAGCAAGTCTTCTGCTCCTTCTTCTCTACTTACTTATTTAAGATACAACTGTGGTCTGTCACGAAAGATGTGTGTAACTGTAAAGTATCTGTGCAGTAAGTGTTTTGTTTGGTTGTTTACTGTGTTACGTTTATGGAAAACTGGTAGCTGAGTAATTGTGCATTAGGAACTTGCAAGACACAACTGTTTCCAGGCCTCTCCAGTTGCATTTTCTTTTTGCAATGTGTCTGTGAAAACAGTCACCACATGTCTGTGGAACAGGACAGACCGTGATTCTAACTGTAGGACAAGACGTATGGCTGACTTTTAATGGATGTATTTCTGTGTTAAATGTTGGGAAAGTCAATACCTCTTTCTCTTATTGAGGGAGTTAAAGGACTTTGCCACTTCTGTTGTGGTATTGTCTGCTGGAGAATTACGATTTGAAGGACTCTGTCTGATCCTGAGATTCTGACTGAGTGAATGTGGAGGAGATGCTATGTTTGCATGAAGAAGTTTCTCTGATCTCTTTTGGGCTTCTTCATTTGTTCACTTTCTGTGCCCAGTCCTAACGTGGCTTCTGTTTTGGATGTGCTGTGTAGGACATATTCAACGCTGTCATCAAGCAGAACCCAGAGCTCGTGCATCATCTGCCATGCCAGTGGAATGTTCAGTTGAGCGACAACACTCGAAGCGAACAGTGCTACATGGAAGTCTCTGACCTCAAGGTACAAATACATCTACAAATGCTAAAAGGATTTCTTCTAAATGTTGCTTTTCAGCTGCTTAGAGTGGAGCAGCTGTTTTTCCGAGAGCTTTTCCTGTGGCCTGATGTCTACGTAGTTCAGTGCCAACGACAGCACAGCCAACAATCAACAATTGGTGCTTTGGATGGCGTAGTCTGCATGATTTGGTTTTGCTTTCTGTTGCAGGTCATTCACTGGAATTCCCCTAAGAAGCTGAAAGTGAAAATCAAACACATCGAATATTTCCGAAATCTGTATCTGACGTTTCTTGAATATGACGGCAATTTGCTGCGACAAGAGTTCTTTGGCTGCGACGAATTCAAACACGAGAAAATCAACAACGAGGATCAGGTGAACTGCCACTTTCAAAGGAGGAAGTCTGGAAATTGAAGTCATGTGTTACACTCACAGTGGCCATGGTAACTGGTTGCCATGGTTGAACCTATAAACTTCAGCTTATCACCGAATTTCATGATTTGCCAAAATCGACTTTAACCTTGTAATAGGTTATTGGAATGATTTATTGACTAATGATGACTAAGGATAATAATTTAATGTTTATTAAATTGTTATTATTGATCTTAAAAGTTTCTGTCTTCAGCTGAATAGCATAAACGAGGATGACGAGTGCTACGACTTCCGTCGTGAGCGCCTCATTGTTCATCGAACTCATCTCTACTACATCGAATACGACTACACGCCGACGACAGACGACAACGACGTGACGCTTGTGGCGCAGCTGAGCACAGATCGGCTGCAGATGCTGGAGACGCTGTGCATCCACTGGCCAGGACCGATCAGCCTCGCACTGTACATGTCCGATGCAGAGGCTCAGCAGTTTCTACGATACGCTCTCAGCTCCCGAGTCCTTATGTCCAGGCGCAACATCGGGTATCACATCGTCTACAAGGATGGCGTAAGTCGACTCTGTGCACAAAGGACGAGGAGACGTCCCTGCCGAACTTCTGTTGTTTTTTTGATGATGATGATTATGATGATGATGATGATGTCATCGTTTTTGTTACGCATCTCTGTTGTTCAGATTCGCTTTGCAGAAACTGCGTGAAACAACGACTGAGATGCGTTTAAGACGAGCTGCATGGGTGACTTGGCGATGGAGGTTAAGGTCATGACCTTCCTTCAGGACTCTGAGTATTTACCATGTAATAAAGCAGACTGTGTGAGCTTACAGCAGTGTTTCTGGATTTTCTGTTTCAGCAATTCTACCCGATCAACTATCTTCGTAACGTGGCTCTGCGTCAGGCAAACACGTCACACGTTTTCCTGTCCGATATCGACTTCCTGCCAATGGCCGACCTCTACGACCACCTGTTAAAGACGGCCAGTGCCATGACCAACAGCAAACAGGTATCTGTGGCTGTTACCTTTGACTCATTGCTGAAAATACAGACAGAACTTTAGATCTTATGACAGAGAATATCCCTTGTACAGCCCCAGTATTTGTTGATTGCTCTGAGAGGAGCAGCATAGTAGAAGTTAAAGTACAAGATCTTTTGACTGACTCAATTTGCAGGGTCGGGTTTTTTGCAGCTGAGGAATTTCATCTGCTGATGATTGGTTGTGATTTCAGGCTTTGGTTGTTCCAGCGTTTGAGACGCAGAGATACAAACTGAATTTTCCGTCGTCTAAGGCCGACCTCATAGCGATGCTGGACGTTGGATCGCTCTTCACTTTCAGGTCAGACGACCATTCTTCTGTGTTGCATTATCCCTTATGGGTATTACGTTCTGAATAGTTTTTCTTATTATTGACTTTTAAAATGGGCTACTGAGTTTCTTCAAGTGGATTCTAGAGAGGTGGCCTGATCCTAACCCTACTGTCATACATGCAGTTAACTCCAGCTCTGTTCTCTGCTAAAACAGGTCTCTCTGGATGCATTGATTTCTGACGAAGTCCTCTGTCTAAAATCTCTCCATCTTGTTGTAGGTACCATGTTTGGCCACAGGGCCAAGCAGCTACGAACTTTGCCAAATGGAGAATGGCCACAACTGCGTACAAGGTATTGGACTTGCTTCAACAATCTTGGCAGCAACTGTTTGCAGGAAATTTTGAGTTTCTCAGTTTCGAGTGCAGATGAAGTGGCTGAAGTGAATTATGAATGTGAACAGTTTTAGTTAAATAGTTAATTTATTTTGTCATATGATGACTTTATGGTTACGATCGTTTGGAACTTGCTGCTACAGAAGTCAGAGCACTTTGAGCAAGAGGTTCTAGAAAGACGATATATAAAACCCTAGTAGATGCACAACGTATCTGGTGCCTCAAACAGTCGTCAGGCAAATGCTGAGTGGGACGGGCTTCGTCTTCAACGCAGTCTTTGTCTTTAGCCAATTCGACCAAAATCTCTTCCGAGCAGTTGATGTTTCACTAACAGTTTGCCTCTTCTGCGCAATTTCTAACCGAGTGCTGGGGGGATTTTGTGTCGTTGCAGGTCAACTGGGAACCGGACTTTGAGCCATTCGTTGTCGTTCCAAGAAAGGAAGTTCCATTCTATGACCAAAGATTTGTAGGATTTGGATGGAATAAAGTTTCACATATCATGGAGCTTGATGCTCTTGGGTCAGTCACCATTTACTAATAATATTAATTTGCAACTACTCATGTAACCCAGTTTCTATGCTGCTGCTGTTACTAAGAAGTCTTACTTCTACGACAACTATTAAAGTTAATCGTAGTGAGAGTTAGTTGTTAAAAATGACTTGAAATGGCAGAAAAATCCGGGACCTAGTAATCAGTTGTGCTTACGACTCATGTGAATATTTCTTAATTAACATCATTTCACACGAGGGGCTTTGTGACATCCCAGTGGCCTGTCTTTTGGTCTCAGGGGGCTCACGGATCTCGACTGTACATCGTGTTTACATACCAACATACATACGTAGTGATTTTTCCAAAGATGTGATAAAGCCATGCATGTGGTGATGGTGATGATCATGTTGATGTTTTCTGTTTCTAGTTTTGACTTTGTCATTCTTCCGAATGCGTTTATCGTTCACATGCCCCACGCTCCGAGTTTTGACATTGCAAAGTTCCGTTCAAGCAACGTCTATCGCAGTTGTCTCAAAGTCTTAAAAGGAGAATTCCAGAGAGATCTCTCACGCAAGTATGGAATCCGTGCACTGAAATACCTCTCGCCTGACACGTAGCATTCGATGTCGATGATGAAGACGACGATCATCTTCACTGTCGCCACCACCAGCACCAGCACCAGTAGCGGCAGCAGCAGCAGCAGCAGCCTCGGCAGCAGGGCTCTTCTCCTCCTCTGCCGCTGTCGCCACATTGTGAAGACTTACTGGCCAGCTTTCATTAGTCTCACCTCAATCGATAAAGCTATAAATGGTTGTATTTCTAAATGTCACGTGGGATTCTTTTGTCTGAGCGATTGTCCAGGTGATTGCACCGGGAGAAGACACACAGAAACTGAGGCAGAGACATACAAAGAGAGACAGACAGACAGACATAGAGAAAGAGACCTGCATCTGAAGTTGTTAGCACAAGCAGCTTTAGAATAATATACAGTGTCTATTTTTGTAGCTTTATTCTGTTAATATTTTAGACGTTTTGTCTTCGTCAGTCTGTCTGTCTCTGTGTCTGTTGACTGAGTTTAGCTTCTGTCCTGTTCTGCGTCACTGACTGAGTAATCTGTTGAACAGTTTCTCTCTTCTTTCCGGGAGGGAGGTCGAATTTCGGGTCTGGGGCATTGAGTGCAGGGTCTGATGAGAGTTGACTGTTGTACAGTTATCCTCGTCCTAATGCCTGCATCAATTGTTCTCATCTGAGTGGAATTCTCGGAATTTGTCGATTTCGTTTCTACTGTCTTGGCTTTGTGCCAGAAGTGTGTGAGTGTGGGTGCGTGTGTGCGTGTATGTCGGTGAATTTTCGTTGGCCGACTGTAGACATCTAGAAATTTAGCAAAGTCACAGCTGATATGTTTTAAGGGTCGAGGAAAGAGAGACGATGCAAGAGAGAACGAGGAAGAAAATTAGGCCGAGCAACTGCAGGACATGGGTGAGGTAGCTCTTGTATTTGGTACTTGCAGACACTGGGCTAAGTGTCTAAATGCATACATAGATACATACATGAATACATACATGTGTGATGGCGTTGAGTTTCTGTCTAGCATTGTACCTTTACATCGTTTATTAGAGATTCACTTTCAATCAGTGTTCGTAGTAACGCGAGCGAGATTCGGAGCAAGGACTTAGTCTGCGACGAACTTTTAGATTACTCTACCCATAACGATTGCTGTAGCGCCAGAAGACGCTAGACTATCTTCTCTATATTCTGCTACGACCTTTCTGCATGACGTCTGAACTCCGACTCCTTCTCGATGTGCGAATCTCTCCTCCTGACGAGACTCACGTGCAGTTCTCCTAGTCTGCACCTTGATCTTGGTCGAACGGCCGAGCAGTCCTCCTCTTCTGGTCTTCTCTGCGGATTGACTGACTGACCATTGTGTGCAGTCTGCGAGCTCTTTTCTACCTGAATCCTCTTAACTCTGGGCGCATTCCTTCTGGGCCGGTCAGTACCCAAGACCCGAGCTGACATCAGCTGTCGTGTGCCTTTTGGTTCTGATTCTCCGAAGTCAATTGTATAGCTGTGGACGTCCATCTGGTTATCACGTGGACCTCTCGTGCTTAGCTGCAAAGTCCTCTGATGTACCTGGAGATTGCTTGCTATCTGGGATTGCTCAGCTTACCCCAGCGGAATCCTTTTGACTAAGCTACACTCCTGCTGCATTCCATAGCTCACCTGCATTGCTACCAACAATAGCCCTTCCACACAGTGTAACTTGCGGTCCGTCCGTTTATAAGAATCTGACCTCTGTAGCTTAGGGCTACTGGCTAGCTGCATTGCTGCTCTGAACTAAGGTCCTAATAAATCATTCGCCTCACTGCCTACGCACTGACCAGCAACGACTACTGAGTAAGTCTGGTAATCTACTGACGACTACTACTACTTTACTTACTTACAAATATACCTAAATTAGCTCGGTTATACATATATGGTAGTAAGTGGATCGAGTGGATGACAGAGATTTTGAGCAAAATCCATTTGATAAGAATCCAGGAAGATGCCATTTACACGTGACACAAAAACAATTTCTGTGATTGATGACAAGACTTGGCTGTTGACGCTGGACTCGACCGTAATCGTAATCCCGAGATTTCTACAGCGCCCAACGAAAGCCAGGGACCAGCTTATTCACAGGCGCTCAGTCAAAACGAAATCGGTAAGCAAAAGTGTTCGGTTCCAGGTCAGGCTGAGAGACAACGTGGAAGCTATGGTGGGTGACGTTTGATTAAAAGTTTTCTAAATGCCACACAAAGATTTCTTTAATTGCTATTGCTTCGTGTTTGACTTGTTTGTCAAAATGCAGGCTTACAGTTGATAATTTCATCGCATTATCTCGGTCTTCAGTCCTGTTGCCTCTTACCACTTCTCTTGTCTTCCTTCGCGGCCTCTTCCCCATTTTCCTTCTTAATAATCTCTTCTGCAGTCGCTTCCCTATCAGCCTGCTTCTTCCCAAGCTCTGATGCCATGTTCCGGCGGAGGACAGTAATTAATATGCTGTCTTTTACGGCCGATGGATTCCGTGGTGGCCGTATTTCTTGGTGTCTTGGCAAAATGTACCGCGTGGCGGCCAGGTGATACGCACGTGATACAAGAATACCTTATTATCTGTCTGTCTGTCTGTCTGTCTGTCTGTCTGTCTGTCTGTCTGTCTGTCTGTCTGTCTGTCTGTCTGTCTGTCTATCCTCGATTATCAGGTTGAGCCAGGGTCTGTTGCGCTGTTGAATTATGTCCAGATCAAATGCACTTTTTACCTGCTTCAAGGTCGATCAATCTCCGGTCGTTTGGATTCTTTCATCGCAGCTGACAAAGATCGCAATAGAAATGCGCTGTTCTGTTTTTAGACCGTCCAGGTCGAAGGTCACCTATCTTCTGCCGGCGACCTTACTACTGCAGTGCGCCTGCGGTGTAGTTGGCGCCACCGCAGAAAACTGGGTCGACGGAGGGTAGGAGGGAGGCTATAAGTGTTGACCCAGTTCTCAATGTCGTCAATTTACGTTGAGACTCTTCTCCGAAACTATCGTCCTTGGGGCGGCTTTAAATTGGGACGACAAGAATAGGTTTCTGAAGACCCACTTCTTAGCTTACGAACTGTCAGATTTGCCTGCATGACAGTCAAGTTGCAATGCGTATAATACGTGTTGCAGTTACGACGGCCCAGCCTAATTCACTATTAGACGAACGTGACACGGATCGGGTAGGCCTACTTGTCGCCTTTCCTTGTTGTCGGAAAATCGTAATCGTAAATCGAAATTTCTAAAGCGCTACTTAAAAGCTAAGCGCAGGGCATAGGCCTAAGTTTATTCACGAGCGCTGCGTCGAGTCCGTGGGGTTGTCCAAAGATGCAATGTGAAGAACCAAGTCCTGTTGCCAGGAGACCAGAGGGAGGAGGGGAGGGGAGGCTAGGGTGAGTTGTGTTTAAGCTAAAAGAAATGGGAAGACTGATCAGTGTGGGATTTCTTGAAATGGTTAGACTGCAGTAGTAAAATCGTCGTCAGATGTCGTGAAATGCCGTGATTTTTTGTATTTTTGCAGTGTTTTTTTCGTTAGTAACTTGGCTTTTTTCAGGTCTTTATTGCGCAGAACTTCAAGGCTGTTGTTTGTTGCTGAGAGACTGATGATTCATGAAACTGATTGTCACTGAGTGCTGCTAATTGACAATTGAGCCTTCCAACTTTTAAAACCACTCTGTCTGTCTGTCTGTCTGTCTGTCTGTCTGTCTGTCTGTCTGTCTGCTTATAATCAGACACTCTGTGTTCGTCTGTCGCTGCATGTGCTGCCAGCCAGAGAAGAAACGACCACAATGTCTTTGTCATTGTCTGTCCATTCGTCTCTGTGCTTCCTGCTTCCGTCCTGTTAGGCAGGCGAACAACCGCAGTGATGATGAAGACTGCCATCATTATGCGCAAGGCACCAATCGATAGTTGCTTTTCAACAAAACCGTAGGCCATATTCTAACAGCACAATTCCGTGGACAGGTCCAGTCCAAAACCCGTCAGAAAGATATCTAGGCTTCCCAGACGTTCTTTTCCCCCATGCATGTCATGTTAGGCCTATTTGAGCTTGAAACTGGAGTGTGTGGAAGTTCTTGTTTCCAGGAGTGCTCTTTTGTTCTCTGTTCAAAATGATTATGACATTTTTCAGTTCTGTTTCTACGAATTTGATAGTTTACGATTCTTGGTTCAACTTTTAAAAACGTATGTCGCCAGCGATTTCTTTAAGAAACAGAACACAGATGTCGCCAAATAATTAATTGCCCTTCAGACGTTTCCTCTGATGAGGTTTCTACGACCTATCTACAGTATTTCGAGGCGTCTGGCGTTTTAAACCGTTTTGCAATCGCTTCAAAATTCCACTACGGTGCATAAAATTTAAAGATTAAATTGCTTTATGTTCTTAGTTAATTATTTGGTTAAATAAATTAAGCATGAATGTTAACCTGTAACGCATTTCGCAACGATGTTATTTCCCTTTATAGCAACTTTATTCGATGCAGTTTTAATGACTGCTAATTCGAGTGAAGCCTTGATACACAGTATGCCTTGATACACAGTATGCCATTACAGTCTTAGTTACAGTTGGCTTACAGTTAAAATTCATGTACATGTTAGAAAATAATTGAACATAGTTTTCAGATAGGCTATACAAATAAAACCCTTATTTTACGTAAATTTTTTAATCCTCTTTGGATGGATAATATATGTATGGCAGCCCTAATATACATGATCGGGTTATACGCCCCGCGTATACAGGCACACAAAAACTAGCAAGAGATTTCAATACTGATTAAGCCATTTACAAAGTTGGTATGGGATTGGCGCGTTTACCGACTAACGTTGCGTGCGCCACGGTTTCCGGGTCTTGACTGAATTCAAAGAAGTCTAATAAACCCGTGAAATTGAAAAGTGGGTCACCAAGAAAGGGTTGAATTAATCTTGTTTACCCACGATATCGGCCGAATATTCGGTCATTCATTCGGTCGGTGTATGTAATGTTTCTTCTGCTCCAGCAGCTGAATGATGTACTCGGGTGATTTGTGCTTTGGTCAACGGCGGTCGAACTATAGCCGGTGGTTAAGCGCTAGTTAATTAGCGAATCAATTGACCAACCAACGTCTGTTGAGTGCCACCGACTTAAACGACGCAGGCGACCTGTCTTGCGAATCTTCTAGACGCAGCGGCGGACGGCCTATACAGCGCATGCAGTCGATCAACGCGGCCTATGTAGACCCAGTTAGGCTGCAGTCTACTGCGGTACTCGGCGGCCTATCTTGCTCGGCCTGCCTTAGTGAGCAGGCAACTCCCCTATACAGTCTATTGTTCGGCCACGTTTTTACTTTGGCCATAGGCCCTAAAGCCATCGCCGACATCTGCTGGTCTGATCTAACTCAAAGTACGTAGAATTTTTCATTTTACCTTCTATCCATTCCCTCCGTTTCCTTCCATCCATCAATCTATTTCTTCTTTTCAGCCTTCCTTTATATCCTTTCCTGCTATCCATCAATTAATTGCGCCTGCAGCCAGTTAAGATGTCATGCAGGGAATGCCACACGTGTGTAACGGGTGTGTGTGTGTGTGTGTGTGTGTGTGTGTGTGTGTGTGTGTGTGTGTGTGTGTGTGTGTGTGTGTGTTAAACGCTTCTAGGCCACCGTGGCCTTTGAGCCGCGTAAAGATTCTAGTGGGTAGATAATTCAATGGAGACCCGGGTCAAACCACAGGTCTGTGACTTAATCGATTGGATTTCTCGCGAGAGGAAGCTTATGCCAGGATCGATCAGTGCGTCTGAAATCCGATCTGCCTTCCGTGCGTTGACATCTTGCAGGCATTCGACAACGGGTGACACATGTATGCGTCGTAGAATTAACACCTGTGGCCCCCCGTTAGACTTCTGCTGATTGGTCGCTGTCTAGTGTCTGCTGAACGACTGCGTTGTCTGACTGCTACTCTTGTGTAAACACACGATCAGTTTACCTGTCTGGTGAGATGAGTTTAGTTGCCCTGTGTTCGGTGTATGATCTCTTGCTAAATGGTCGTTTTTTTGCTTCTACAGATCCTGTGAAGCGAAGCGTTTGATGGCTTCATCCGTTCAGTCGACCCGAGTGATGACGACAGAAGAAGAACTAGCAGCAGCTACTGCTGGTGGTGGTGGTGGTGGCGGCGGCGGCGGCGGAATTGCCGAGTTCTACAGAGACCGGAGCGTCTTCCTCACCGGTGCCTCGGGGTTCATTGGAAAGCAGCTGATGGAGAAGCTGCTGAGGTCTTGTCCTCATCTGCGCAAGGTTTACATTCTCCTGCGGGACAACCGACACACGTCGGCTGCTGCCAGACTCCAGCACATTCTCTCATCAGCGGTTAGCAACTTCTGTTCTAGTGATTGTAGTGTGGCAGGTGATGGGGGAAAATGCATTGAAAAACATGGAACAGGAGGAAAGATGGACGGAGAGAGGGAGGAAGGGAGAGTGGGGTAGACAGCTGAATTATTTGTTATTCATTTGTTTAAGGTATTCTGTCGATTGAGGAATGACTTTCCAGACTTTGAGGCGAAGATTCACGTCATTCAGGGCGACATCACAGAGTCGAACCTTGGAATAAGCGAAGAGGATCGAGAGATGCTTGTCTCCGAAGTTTCCATTGTGTTCCACTTGGCAGCGACCATCAGCTTCAAAGAACCACTCAGGTATCTGACATCTATGGCCGATGTGGTGCAGACAAAGCAGTTTTGATGTTTCTTGCTGCTCCTGCAAAAATGGATGGTTTTTGGAGGGACGAACATGAATCAACAGATACTTTGTGCGGTAGGCTTAACAGACACATTGTAGATGTAACACGCATCAGGTGACTGTCTTAGAACCGTCTTAGAACCCAACTGAAGTTTCTATTATGCCCTTGTCACGTTTCAATGGTATTTTGTTCGTTTGCTTTTGCCATGTGTGCGGTTCGGCCAAAAATCCGTCCATCGGCCCCACGACGATCACTGAGGGCTGCTGTCGACAGCCATAGGAATTGGCCGATTACATTAGTCAGACAGGCAAAAGCATCGTCCTCGCTTTATGTCTCTGATTTCTGCATCGTCATTTTCTTCAGGGTTGCAGTAAACGTCAACATCGTTGCACTGCGTCGGGTGCTGGAGCTGTGCAAACTGCTGCCGAAGTTATCAGTAAGATTTCGTTCATTGTTTAACTCAGTGTAGTAGTCACTATATTAAAATATATTAAACTATTAAAATAAAAAGACTCTGACTCGTCATTCAGTTGAAACATCAGACGACCTGTTGTTCTGTTATAGGCCGATTGAACCGATTCAGAGATCCATGCAGATCCTGTTGAGCATGGAAATTGGCCGATGAAACGATCCATTTATAATTCACCCTCAGGCTATTGTTTTCACCTGGTGTTTTAATTGTCATTGTTCAGGCTGTTGTACATAATCTAGCACTGTGTCGACTTGTGGCTGATGTTGTAGGCCTGCGTTCACGTGTCGACGGCCTATGCCAACTGTCAGATTGAAGACGATATCATCAGGGAGACGGTCTATCCTCCTCCGTTGACTCCAAACAAAATCCTCGACGCCATGGAGTCAGTTTTACGTCGTTGATCGGCTTTTAGAATTTCATTCACATCCAGATAGAATCATAGATAACGTTAGAATCCTATAAAGCCCCGTTGATTCTTGTAGAAAAGAATAAACTTATCGATAAGATGAGAACTGCTTAATAGGTACATACTGTATTTTGTTAAATGTATACTTTTCGTAGTTCTCTTGTGATCTAATGAGATCGTTGAGCAGTGGGTCATGAGTTCTTATGAGATCACATATAGTCTTCACATGAACTCACCAGCACTTCACCTCTTGCAATCTCTGTGTAGGTATTTCACTCGAAACTGAAAATACTCCTCTTCCACAGATCTTATCCTGATTTCTCTTCTTCCCCTTATCTCTCCTGCCAATCCAATTCCAGACACCATCCACCGTAGCCGTCTGACTGCCTGCCTGATTCTTGGATCTTGAACCGGAACCGAACCCTTCTTGTCTAACGATTTTGTTTTGACTGAGCGCCTGTGCATAAGCTGGTTTTTGCGACTTAGCTTTTGTTGGGCGCTGTGGAAATCTCGAGTTTACAATTACGATTGATCTATTCGCTCCATACACGCGTGTCAACTTCGGCTAAGAGAAAGAAGGCGCCCTTCGTTCTTTAAAAGGGAAACTGATCAGATGAATCGGTGGTGTCCAACAAGGAGTTAGTTAAGGCTTTGGTTGGTCTGTTGCAGGTGGATGACGGACGATATCCTGAGCGATATAACGCAGCGTGTCATCTTTCCTCGACCCAACACCTATACCTTCACGAAAGCCATAGCAGAACAACTGCTGGTCGACGAAAGAGCTCAGCTGCCGATTGCCATCTTCCGACCGTCGATCGTAACCGCTTCCTTCAGAGAACCAATGCCGGTACTCGACTCATTCATCATATCATTCAAATGCCCTCCAAACTCTAACCCTCCGCGAAGAAATTCCGGTACAGGACTCATCCATATAAATCAAATACCCTCCAAACTCTAACCCTCCGCGAGGAAATTCCGGTGCAGGACTCATCCATATAAATCAAATACCCTCCAAACTCTAACCCTCTGCGAGGAAATTCCGGTACAGGACTCATCCATATAAATCAAATACCCTCCAAACTCTAACCCTCCGCGAGGAAATTCCGGTACAGGACTCATCCATGTCATATCTTGTACCTAAACCTGAGGGAATTCCGGGAAAGAACTCACTTCGATCTCGTTCGCACATGTAGTCTATCGACTATCGCAATGCAGGCTGATATATTTTGTAAACTGCTGTAGATGGTAGGGCCGCTATCTCATTACATTAGGCTTTCACTGATGGTCCCGTCTTGTCATCAACTGTCCTCGAGCCGAGGATTGGATGCACCACGGATAATTTTGTGCCATCTGCTTCTGATGGTCGCTTCTAAGCAAAACCACTTTCTTTAATGAAATTTCTCTGAACAGAACCAGTTTTTAGAGGCCACGGAGACCGAAGGACAGCCATCGAATATGAACTTCTGTCACCGGTGTTTACCACCAGTTCTTCGAGGTGGCATAAATTGCAGCGTTGCCTTTTGCAAGACCACCATTCGGCCTCTGTGGAATGCAGAACTCAGAGCAAGGCTGTTCAATAAGGACTTGCTAGCATGAGAAAGCTTAAGCTTGTAAGAATCGTCCTCTAAGAGCATATAAAGGCAACAGCTATGATTGGAATAGCAGAGCTGTCGTGTAGTGTGGCCTGTCTCTTGTTATAGGCTGTGTTTATGATGGCTGTTGCCTGCGTTGTTTAGGGTTGGGTGGACAACTTGAATGGAGCAACTGGCGTCATTACTGCCGTGAGTGTCGTTTACCTCTTTCTCTGTTGACTCTTCTGATGCAGACGTGAATTTATGCAGCCCCAGGGTTAGGATAGGTCTTTGCAGATATTCTGGTAATGATGATGATGATGGTAATTATGATGGTGATGATGATGATTATGATAGGGGTGGTGGTGGTGATGATGATAGTGGTGGTGGCGGTGGTGGGTGGTCATGATGGTGGTGGTGGTGCTTTGTAGGTGGGAACTGGTTTCTTGAAGGCGTTGTACGGTGGGCAACAGAAGGTGGCTGATCTCGTTCCCGTCGACATGGCGGCCAATGTCTTAATCGCCATTGCTTGGCACACGGCTACCCACAGGTAACACAAGGCGCCGTCTTGTAGTCTTGTAGCCTTGTAGTCTCCCCAGCCCTGGATAATACGCCTCCTCCACCTGAATTGCCTCTTCCTCCTCTCCTCCGCTTCCTACTGACATCCTTCACAGACAATCCTCAAATTTCTTTCCAGCGTCTCTTAGGTCTTCTTTTCAGTAGCTTTCATAATGATGATGATGACGCTGTTGTTGTTGATGATGATGATGACAATGATGATGATGATGACGACGATGATGATGATGAAGGCCTTCTGTGTTGTTTAGGTCCGTTGATGAGGTTCCTGTGTATAACTTCACAAGCGGAACTCTGAATCCACTGACCTGGAGAGACATTGGTAGGAGGCAATTCAGCTGCTTCTTCTTCATCCTCGTCCTCTTCATCGTCCTCTTCGTCCTCATCCTCCTTTCTTCCTCCTCTTCCTTACCTGTTCCTCCTCCTCTTTCCTTAGCTCCTTTTTTTGAAATTATAATATTAAGTGCACTCGTATGTGTTTCTGACAGTTTTTTCATCATCCTGGCGCCAGAGGAACGGCAGTCCAGTTCAAATGAACATACTCAGTTACTTGTATCAGATTGTAATTGTAACAGAACAGTTGTATGGTGCCACTTAAGAGCCCCCCTCTCTCTGTCTCTCTCTCGCTGTCTGTCTTTCTCTCTCGCTGTCTGTCTGTGTCTGTCAGAGAAAGTCGTGTTTTTGATCTTCAAGAGAAAATATGATGCAATCAGCCTGACAAGACAGTGAGAAAGGAAAATTTCTCTGCCAAGACCATCTTTTATTAAATTTCTGTTGAAGTGAGAAGATGACGAGAATTGAGTTCAGTAGAGAGAAGCTAATTAACTTCACTCCTTGCAGCAGAAATCCTCCTCATCGGTGAATTGGTAGAAGATAGAGAGGCAGAGGCGGCGTTTTGATTCTCCGCCGTCCAGTTGCATTAACTGCTCAGATTGTCAGTTGATCTCTGCACCGATATCTCGGCCGTTTTGCGGTCTGTGCGTCGACTACATTCGTTCGTCTTTCTCGACTTTAGGTATTTACATCACAGACTTGTTCAGAAAATATCCGACGGAAAATCCCGTGTGGATTCCTAAGGGATACGTCACTGAGAACTGGTGAGCTTTTTCTCCACAGCCGATTTTCTCATATAGGCTGCAGTTGCTCTTTTAGAGTCGGATATCAGTTCGTTTCAAGCGAAGGTCTAATTTTAATAATTAATAATTAATCGCAATAATTAAGATCTAACTAATTGGCTAGTATATGCTTCAGTGTGAATTGGAGGAGGTTTCCATTCTGAATGACTATAGTCGGAGTGCATTTGGATGCTTTAGGTTTTATCGAACATTTTCCATGTACGGCGAGATTTACCTGCGACTTCTTGGAATTGATCTGCTTCGACGGCTTCTTGGGAAGAAACCGAGGTATGAGGCATCCGTGGATGTTGTTGCATCTGGTGGTGGTGCTTGTGGTGGTGGAGGAGGAGGAGGAGGAGGAGGAGGAGGAGGAGACGTGTGAGTGCGCAATCTGTTGTTGATTGTTTTGACAGGATGCTACGAATCCATCGCAATGTCTGTCGGATGGTGAAGCTGATAGAATACTTCACATCTCGTCAGTGGAATTGGTCTAACGACAACGTCGTTCGTCTTAACCAGTCGCTTTCCGACACCGACCGACAGGTCAGGGTCTACCCGCCAGTCGGATGGGTGGCGAGTCTATCCGTTAGTTGGGGTGGGGATTAAGAGGAGGAGGAGGAGGGGGAGGAGAAGGAGGAGGAGAAGAGTGTGGAAACAGACGTGAGAAAGATGAGGAAAATCAAAATAAAAAAGAAGAGGAATATAATGTGTAGGAGGAGGAGAAGGATTAGGAGGAAGTTAAAAGAGGGAACTGGAAAACAGTTGCTTCAGCACCAGTTGTCTGTTGCTTTTTTTGAACAGTTGTGTCGTTGTTTTGTGGCCTTGAGAGCTGATGCGTTGATGCATTTTCCTACAGTTGTTCAATTTTGACTTGAAATCTATCAACTGGAGAGACTACTTCGAGAGCTACTGTCTCGGAATTCGCCAACATGCTCTGCACCAGGAACTGACGACTCTGCCCGATGCGCGACGCATTCTTAAGTGGTAGGCACCCGACTCCTCACCCAGGTGACTGACTTCTTTATCGCCAGGCACATTAAACCAGTTCTCGGTGTCACTTTGCTTAGACTAGGCTGTAACAACTTGAAATGGACCTTAACCGTTGTCTGGCATTTGGTGGATAAATGTGCTGAGCTGTTAAATCCAAGTGTAGATGATGGACTTTGACGTGCCATCAACCGATGCTACAGATCACATGGTGATCAGATAAGCGGTTCGATTAGCAGACGATATTGTTGATTGTAGATGATCAGTGGCGTACCTAGCCAGGGTCCTGGGGCCTGGATCCCCCTCTGAGACCAAGACCGGGCCTGGATCCCCCTCTGAGACCAAGACCGGGTCTGGATCCCCCTCTGAGACCAAGACCGGGTCTGGATCCCCCTCTGAGACCAAGACCGGGCCTGGATCCCCTCTGAGACCAAGACCGGGTCTGGATCCCCCTCTGAGACCAAGACCATGAAACTTGGGATTTGTGTAGATCCCATGACATTTTGTGTTGTTTCTCCCTCCTAATCAGCAACTCTTGACTTTGCTCAGTCGATGGATACGAGCATCATTTAATAAAGAGTATTTTCCAGGTCGATTTCTTATATTCATTTTCCTCGCCTGTTTTATTTCGGCAAATGCATTTGCTTTCAGCTGGGAGTGCTTATGGTGCTCCTCATACTCTTTATTCCCCTTGGGGGCTTCGCGTTCTCAAATCTCGCTATCTCCTCCAGGCACTGGACCTCTGGCTAAACGTCGCACAAACATGTAGCTCAGATGTGTTTGATCAATCCATCCTAAATGCTTCAGAACGATTTGGCTTCTGAGGTTTCGCCTTGAACCCCCCTGTGGGGGGAGGGCTTATGACGCTTCCCAAGACCCACTTGTCGCTAGGGGTCTTGCTGCCTTATATCCCTCTGGCTAAAAAAGTAGCGATGATTACTGCTTGTTGACAGCGGATTTCTTGATTGTCGGTTTTGTTGATTGACGTGTTTTGCTTGTAGGTTCTTTTTGATGCGTCGGTTTTGTCTACTGAGCAGCTGTCTTCTCCTCGTTCGTCTCGTCATCACAAGAGCGGAAACGGCTTCGCGTCTGTGGAAGTTCATGATGTCACTGATCACGGCCTTCCTTCAAAAAATGCCAATCATCACACGAGCCGCCTAAGCCACGCCCCTACGGTTCCAAGCCGTCGATCGGCTCCACGGGATATGCCTTTGCTTTAGACTAAGCGTTCATTTGGTTACATTCCTGCGTGACATTTCTAGCATTTGCAACAAGAGACGCTAACTTTTAATATGTTTTTTCGGCAGAGGGCGTCTTCTGTCCATTGAACAATGCAAACGCATTAATAAATGATTGTCATTTTGGCCAGTAAAAAAGTCAGGTCGTTATCTGGAACTGGTCTTTCTCTCATTGACAATGTACCGAAAAGCTAAGTGGGTTTGCCGAGGTGGGGTACACACTTCATATCAACAGCTGTCGATCAGGCTAACGTCCAGCGTCTAGTGAGGTCCACGTAAATAGGCCTAGTGCTCGAGGCAATAATGGGTAGGTGGACTGGAGGAGATGAGCTACCATAAGTTATCTGCAAGCTTTATGTTCGTTAGCACCATCATTCCGAATCAGATTTAGTCCACGGTTAACAAAGACTGAACGATGAAGTTGTAACTGCTTCGGTGGTTGCGATACTTGAATTAGGGTTAAAGGTTAAATGAAAGTCTAATTAAAACTGATGGCAAATCAGAACTAAAAAGCATACCGTCATAGAATTCGGCAAAACTTCCGATTTCTTTTCTGTTGAACAGAAGTTTTGCTTTAAATAAATAGCCTAAGCTAAGTCTAACTCAGTCCTCATAATGGTGTAATTTACTATGCGTGAGGGACATATTTGAAACTCAAAGCAAAGATCTTAGAGTCTTAGCTCAAAGCATTTGACCTAGCCATAGGCCTAATATACAAATCTGATCCGATATTATTCAGATCTGAAAAGGGAAGAGAAGTGAACAGTAAGTAAGTAAGTAAGTAAGTAAGTAAGTAAGTAAGTAAGTAAGTAAGTAAGTAAGTAAATAAGTAAGTAAGTAAGTAAGTAAGTAAGTAAGAGAAATTGAGTAAGTAGACAATTGTCGATAACAGATGGGTAGTTTAGTTGACGCCTGCTTACTCACTCAAGTACTTATTCACTCACTTTCTGTATTAGGAAGTGAGCGCAAGCGATCGACTGGCGATGAGAAAACTTTCGACACTTGCTTAATTACTTATTCTCATACTTACTTACTTGCTAACTTAGTTTCCGTATTAGGAAGTAGAGAGCGAGCGATTGGCGATTAGGAAGCTTTGGTCAGGAAGAGGATGTGAGTATTTGAGTTGACACTTGCTTACATATTTACTCACTTGCTTAATAACTTACTCACTTACATACTTTCTGTATGAGGAAGTAAGAGCGAACGATTGGCGAAAAGAGAACAATTTAACTGCGCCTCATAAATGGTATTGCGCGAAGTCTTAAAGGGAATCAGCGCCAGGCTGTGACGAGACGTCTGCTGCTGCTGTGTATGGGCCAAATGTTTTCGCATGAAATGCGAATTATAAATAATATAATATTTAAATATACTTTATAATTCTTTGCGATAAATCTATGAATTTACGATAGATTTGTTAGCTGAAACGATATCAGGTTATGTAAAAATACTTTTGCTGGCAAGGTGCGATTTGAAATTTTCCAGTTCACGATTACGATTCTTTCTCCTCGCTGGTACAGATGCTCTTATTTAACATATTATTTCCCCATAAATTTCGCTATGCCCAAACGTCTCCCACTGCTGGCAACGACAAGTAGCACCCAGTTTGTTTCTAAACTTCGGGGTATTCATTGGGCTATTATTATCGCGCTAGCGCCATCGGTTGATACACCACACCGGCGTCGCGTGCAGAAGTTACTATTAATCATAAATTATATCTAAAACCAGTTTTTGTCTTGCCCAGTGCATAGTTATTTACCAGTAGTTGGAGCTACAAATTCGACTTAAAGCCCAAAATGTTTGGGCAACGCACACAAATTAGAATTCTAGCCACCTTTCAATATAACCAACTAGCCTGTTTTGATATGCAAAAGCACGATGCACAAGCATATCTACGGTATCGTGTTGTGCTATGCTTATTGTTTTTCCTGCTTGTAATCATGTTGTTCCTAATGCAGGGCGCCAAGCATGAGCTGAAGTAATGCCACAACCAATTTGGACGTTTATATAGGCCTATGTTTGGATTCCTTGCACTTGGTTGCACGTACAGTCCAGGGACATCATAGTCTGTGGCCATTTGAGGGTCAGGTGCTACCACTGCCTCGTTACAAAGCTTGACTTAGTTGAACACCCCTCCCAGTGAGCTGAGTGGAATTTCCTACTCGTCACCTCAGTGTTATCAAGCTGGGATTATGGTGCCATTTCTATATGGAGTTTGTTTTGACCCAGTTGTTTCCCTCTGCGCTTGTACGGCTTTTGATCCAGTGTCATCACAAACTGGACCAAACAGCATCTGTAACATTTCAAAGCTCTCTTTACCATGGGGCTGTCTAAAAGGAGCCCCAGTGACTTTATTAGAGGTGCTATAGGAATTGACTGATACCAGTTCGACCAGGAGAGCCACATCATCAAAATCAGAGAAGACATTTTAGACCTGCCAAAGCAAAGATGCCAGTTTTTTCTTTGTTTCTATGGCACAGATGGAAAACTTACCACCTAAAGTTCACTCCCGAAAACGGAGACACAAGTCACGTGGCATACAAAGTGGCTGTGAAGACAAGTCTAGAAAGGTATTTTGTGTATGATTTGTCACGTGAAGCTATGATGTTTGCGAGGAGTCTTGCTATCACCAAGTAATGGCCATTTGTTGTAAAGCAGGGCTTGTTCCTTGAACTTTTTGTCTCTAGAGGGTGCTGGAGTTTATGATAAGAAGCAGCAAGTGAAGTTGGCATACATATAAGATTTATAACAGTGGTTCAGGAACTGAATTTGTTATTTTTCTCTTCCCAGTGACTTACTGTGGACTTGGTTTTCTCATTTTATACAGCAGTCACTTTCTCATCTACTGAAGGTCTGCACTGAGGCAAGGAAGACTGCAAATTGTGACATAACGCAGAATCGACTGACAGTAAGATCTTTTCTTCATCGGAATTCTGATTTCATTTTAGATTTCTGAATAGATTTTAGATCTTATCCAAGTCGCTGATCACTGTCCTTCCTGAAAATTGTGGTGTGCCAAGTGGTTTTTTACACAGGTTATTGATGCTCATATAAGGTGATTCATGTGGCTGATTTTGCTAAAACGGAAACATTTTGGTCTTTTCAGAATGTAAGCTAACAGATAAGCTGCAGGAAGAAAGGTCTGTTCTGACTTGTTTTAGATGAGAATGGGTTTGTTAAACAAAGGGAAAGCATCACATACGATCATCAGGACAGATGGAGGAGGTAGAAGAGAAGGAGGAGGTTAGTGCATCGCATCCACCCATCCTGTTAGACCCCTTATGTAGTCCTATGAAGAATTTTTTCTAGGAAAAACAAAGTGGGAGATCTCACGTCAGTGTCAGTGACTATGACTGCATGATGCAGGTGATTGTTGACCTGTCGGATTTCAATTGGGCGTTACCAACAGAGTATCATGTTTTACTACGATTTCACTTGAAGAAACAATCATTTGTGCATTATGAAAACAGCACAATAGATTAGACAAGACAAGGATTGCATTAGACTAATTTGTTTCTTGGGTAATTCTTTTAGATGACCGTGAAAGTAGATGGAAAAAAGTACCACTGTACCAAGAGCAAGCAGTGGTGTTGTTGGATCAACCAACGAGGACCAGACAGAAACAGCTGAACAAAGAGAACAGGTAAACTGAAGTAATCCTGGTGCTGTAGTCAATCATTGGCCCTTCAATTGTAATACGGTGACATGTTGGTTAGGAAGAACATTTCAGAATTGTGTTGCTTGTCAGCATCAGTTTCTGTTTTCATCTCATTCGAAATGGGGAATACCATAGTGTAGAATGAGAGAAGAAAGTGAGAAATTGGGAGAGAGGGAAGAGAGGAGAAGGCAGTTGGACAAAACTTAAAAGCTGGTGTTTCATTTTCTTCAGAACTGTTTTGTCTCCTATAGACGTGGGCATGGCTGGTTCAACCCTTGCTGATTCATCAAGCGGTAGTTTGCCAAGTGTAAGTTCATGTTCTCTGTTGTCTTAAAGATGTACTGTGGTATCTGAAAAACCTTGTTCATACGACACTCTTTGACTACCATCTGTCTCCTGCTTATTCTCTACATGCTGTCAGGTATATAGGCAACACTTATCATTTCTTGCACAAGAAACTGTTTCTTCTTATTTGTCTTGTGTAACAAGTAGGCCTATAATGAGCAGCCGAGAGAAGTGCACTTGATGTGTTACAGTCAGCTTCTGTGGTGACTGAAAATGACATGAGTCAGGACCATATCCTTTCCTCTGGCTAATTGGAAGCTACTCAAATCTTAGTTGGGTTAACTTGAAAAAAGTTCTCTACCAACACAATGTTATAAACTAATTCTGAAAAGAAATTTCTTTCTAATAAAACCTTAGCTCATTGTACTTATGCTCTTTTCAGTCTCCTGGCATAGAGGACTTGTCGGTCTTTCTGACAGAACACATCGATCCAAAATGCATCGAGCCCTCAGGTCAGCTTTCCTCTTGAATCTGTAGTTGCACCACAGGTGGATATTGGCAACCTGAGCAAATTCTTGATTTTCATTTTGAGTTTCAGCACCTTATTCTGGGGAACTGTCAGAATAGCAGTTGAACAATGGAAGGAGAGAATAAGTTCATCGACTTGGTAAATATTTGCAGGCACGGATTGGACAGCAACATTTCAGACAGTAGAAGCATTAAGACAAAAATTTCTGAAGAAACACGGACTTTGCACGAGGGAGTTGGCTGTTAGTTGTTTAATGAAACTTAGTTCAGCTGATCTACTTCCAGGTTATTTGCAAAGAGTGAAGAAGCGTCTGCAGGAGCAGTTCAAGGCAGCGTAAGTTCATCAACTGGATTACGACATATTCTAACAGGTTTCATAGAAGTGACTGCTGACATATAGCAAAGTCATCCGTTGAGGAAACTTCTCTACATTTAACAGGTGTTCTGAGCCCTGCTACTGGCCTCATTAGCTCATTGGTTAACGTGCACATCAAGACGCCTCGGTGTGAGGATCGGTTCGCATACCGATTTTGGCTTATTTCAGAGATTTAAATCTCGGACTAGCACGGTCCGTCGATGGGGACCTTAAATGGTGTGGCACCCATTCAAAATGGGTGGGGTGGTGAAGGATCTCACCTGATCAATTCATTGCAAACTGAGCAGGGTCGAGGCCACATGGTCGGCATTGGTCACTATATAAAACTATGTATGTTTACATTTTGTAAACACTACACTGCATTGCACCAGGTATTTTGCAGTTCGTTGCGTCTGACCCAATTCGCTACCTTTATGCCATCATCTGTACTTGCTTATATCAGACAGGATGCTTATTTTGATTGGCAAGTCTTTGACAGTGTAAACTGTTGATCAGTTTGCAGAAGGCTGGAGAAGAGAGGGCAAATCTGGATTGTCCTGCTCAGGCTGGAGAAGAGAGGGAGAATCTGGATTGTCCTGCTCAGGCTGGAGAAGAGAGGGAGAATCTGGATTGTCCTGCTCAGGCTGGAGAAGAGAGGGAGAATCTGGATTGTCCTGCTCAGACGAAACGTGGCCTGACAGAAGGCATCCGTAAGATGCAGCATCATGATGCACCTTTACAAGCCACAGAGAACACTGGGAAGGCTTTGTTGTGGTGGTCATCGGCTGCCAAATGCCTTGAGATTCCACCAGCAGCAACAGCGCCACCATCTTATCTAACAGCGGTTAAGCAGACAGACACCAGAGAGCCAAACTCATCTTCTGGTCAGAGGATTTACTACTCGGCTGTTTCTTCCACTAACATATCTTCTTATGCGAAGACACAAGTAACTGTAAACAATCGGTTGAAGAAAATGTCTCAGAATTACAGTGTAAACACAGAAACTCTCATTTGATCTCACATCAGTTGTAGAATGTGCTTCTGAAAAGAAGAGAAACAGTAACAAAGAGATTAATAATAATTAGGTTTATATTTTACAGATGTTTAATGTTTATCATCATCACAGACGTCGCTGTCATTACTAGCGCCTTTGTGAGGTACTTAAGACGTGCTGTACAATTGCTCACACATACATACATACATCAGTTTTTGTAAAGATTACATTGCCAACCAACTCCTTTCATCTTTCCCAGAGACAACAAAGGATATCGCATTTTGTAAAACAGCTAACTGAAACGTCGTTGAAACTCCAGATTAAGTTGATTGGATTGTAGAGTTCTGGTCAGCTGCCAGTGATGATGGTCCGAGGCATAACAACATCCGCATCATTTCTCAGCCCCTGTTGGACATAACTGATCCCAAAAGTCTTCTTGCCCTGAATGACTTGATGTGTCGGGCTAAGCAGAGTAACAGTGCAGCCTCTTCTGTCCCTCTGAGGGGCCTTGCCATTCCGTCCTTTGTCGGTGACACTCCGGTCTCGGGGCCCTCATCCTCAGAGTGGGCCTACGACCTTGACCACGGATGCCTCAAGTACATAAGCAAATCGACACAAAAGAATTCCAAGATAATTCCTGTTTATCAGGTAGGCAGCAAAGGCTCAATTTACTTCAATATCAAAACCTAAATTTAAGATATGTTCAATCAATTTGTCATTGGAATTAAGTAGACTGCTATTTCACTTATTTGATCTGACATTTGCATCCAGTGACTGCTCAGTTGAATGGCATTTGGCAAGTGATGTGAACTTAGTGGCTCAAATGACTGTTTTTCTCTTATCTAAATGTTGCTTGTTTCTGAGACAGACAGACAGAGAATGTGACGTTCTGGACATCGCAGAAGCCAACCTAACGTCGACCGATTATATGCTGCCGTTGTCAAGCGACCATAGCAACGATATACAAACTACCATGGCAACAGCAGATGACACTGAACAGCAGCAGAACGAATTGGTTGGTGTCTTTCCAAGTCGGAAGAATTCCCAGGGATCTTTAGATGAGCCACTCAGCTCCTGGGAAATGAATTTACCACAGCTACTGTTGACGACTGTCCGGTCACCAAGTCCCCAGCAGAAATACTATCGCAGAAAAGTCTTCTAGGCAAAACGGTTGTCTTATTTTAAAGAAAAAACATTTTGTTTTGGTAATTTATCCAACATTTGTTTCTTAGATAAAATTAAAAGTATCTATATGATCCACGATATTTGTCAAAAAAACAAAGATTCATCAAACGATTTTTGTGGTAATGCTAAATCCAGCTATTTTATGTAGTCTGACAGTAAATGTAAATAAATGTAAATGTAGACGTTTTTCCATATGGACTGTATGGCCTTGATCCTGCTCATCTTTCAGTGACTTATTCGGGTGAGATCCTTCACCACACCTGCCTGTTTGAATGGGCACCATGCCATTTAAGGTCCCACACTGCAGTTTGTATTTCGTAGATGAGCGTTTTTAGTTTCCTGCCACCTTATTTCGGATTTCAAGCAGTCGTGTGATGAGGGGATTTGCTGGGAGGTCATTTACTCCACCAGATGGAACAACAAACAGTTTCTGGCAGACTGGACAGGGCACGGATCGCTTGCCTTGGTGCTGCTCGATGTATTTCCTCAGACACTCGGCGCAGAAAGAATGGATGGAGCAAGGCAGGATTCTCGGATTGGTGAAGATGTCGCGGCAGATGGGACATTCGATCAACTCCCGGTCAAGGACTTCACGTGTCAGTCCAGGGAACTCGTCAGCCTAAAACAGCATTTACCAGCAACACTAAACATCAACTTAGCATAATTTCTTTTGATGGCTTCTTATGATGTGTTTGTCTTCAATTGCTAGTCCATCTTTTGTATCTGCTTCTGATCACGTGACAGGAGGAGGAGGAGGAGGAGGGAATTGAATGTTGACAGGTGAAAAGAAACTAACCTTGACAGGTTGCGTGACGTCGCATGACCAGAGCAGACGATCAAGCAAACGAACAGAAAGCACTTGGCCAGCTGAGCGCATTCCAATCGCAGGACAGAACACGGTTCCAACGTCGCCAAATGACAGCTCACAGATCTAAGGCATGCAAACAGAAAAAATCCGTAGAAGGACAGCATCACACGTTCTCTCTCATAATAATAAATAAATAAATCATGAAAACCATTACTTAGCGGATTATTACATCAGAATAGAAAGGCTGCTTGTGTCCTTTTTACTCTGGAAAATAATTGCAAGCGAAAACTTACAGAAAACCAGAAAACTTAATGAATCAAATCCTATTTCTATTTTTTTCTAGAGAGTTAATTTATTAAGTGTTATTTAGCTATTAAAGCTGCCATAAAGCCTTTTTCTAAAGAGCTTTTTAAGGTGAATCATCAAGTTACCATTGTTCCGTTTTTATTGAAGTAAACGAGGAGTTTGTCATCATTTTCTGGATCCTTTTTGATGCCACAGCCAATTCGATCTCCATACGTTGATTTCATCTGTCGTGTCTTCAGCGCCTCAGCTTTGCTGTAAACTCTGTCAGAAATGCAGTCAAGATCCAGTTTGTTTCAACAGAATGAAAACTAATAGTTGATTTCAGTTGGTAATTTGAGTTTGTGATGGCTGGTTAATGAAACAACAGATCAGATGAAGATGTGCAACGATGTCAATACAACAACAGATCAGCTGAAGATGTGCAACAATTTTGATGCAACACAGTAAACAACAGATCAGCTGAAGAGGTGCAACGATGTTGTTTGCAACATAATATGTTGAAGTGTGTCTTAGAATTCCAGTAACAAGTGAAGAACAATTAACAGATCAGAAAGTGATGATGAAGATTTATTTGCCAAAACTCACTGTCCACTTTCTGCGTTGTATCCAATCGAATATTCCGTCCATCCTGGGTGAACCATCAGAGACGTGTCTTTTGGCACGAGGCCAATCGTTACAATGTTTCCATACAGGATCTCTGTTTAAATATTTGGTTCATAGTTTTTATCCCATCTTTACACTTGGACTCAGTTTTTTACACACGAAATGGGGAAATACTGTTTCATTTCCCTACTATAAAAAATGGAACAGTTGCCTTAGATTTTTAGACCCAAAAAAAGCATATGACAAAAGATTGTTGAAGAATTAAATCATTGTTTATCTTTGATTATCTGCCTTGGCCGATAAAGTTCTACCCCTAAGCATATGTTAACTTTTAAGGTTTTCACTTTAAATTAAAATACCAGTCTTACACAGAATATGTTATGAACTGACCTATTTCAAAGAGCATCCCCTAGATAACACACTATAGGTTATGAACTGATCTACTTCAAAGGCTGCTCTGGCTAACACACTATATAGGTTATGAACTGACCTATTTCAAAGGCTGTTCTGGCTAACACTATATGTTATGAACTGACCTATTTCAAAGTAGGAGCAGCTACCATCTACGGTGATTGAACTGGATGACATAAGAATGGCGTCCCTTGGCACTCCAACTGGAGCAGTATATCTGGAAAAGGAAACGACAGACTGAACAAGAAATCACTTCAGCAGCAGTCATAAAACAGTTTCAAGAGATAGCGATTGACTTCGTAAAGAATCCCAGACGCAGCTCACTACTTATGACTTTATATATATTCTCAAGGGCACACAATTTCTCTTCTGCACAGATCGATCGATCTGTCTGTCCGTCTGAGCCTATCTGACACCTAGGGTGTTGTGCATACTGTTGGATGACTGTACGTACGAGGCTCTGGCAGTTTCTTTGTCAACGACGACAACTCCTGGCTCTGGGTCAACTTTGCTTGTAATATCAACCTACAATGACAAATAACTTGTCATCTGTATTGTAATTGCAAATGTATATAACGCCTCTTCAAGAAAAACTTGGAGGTGCTCCCAACCGAACAACACAAAACTTTAATCAAGTGGTTTTCGAGCACTTGGGGAACAGAGGAAAAGAAAGGCCACAAAGCTCATGTCACAGGTTGCTAGACAACCTATTCTGAAAGGACGTACTGTATAGTCTATTTCCCTAATACAATCATTTGTTCATTCATCAGTTCATCTCTTAATTCATTCACCCAAATGCCAACATCAGCTCAATCCACCCATCCACTAAGCGGCACCCAGTGCAGCGCAACCCAGGATGTGGGAGAGGGGAAGCGTCTACCTGGACAGGTTTCATGTCGGCGTCGTCCTCGGCTGAGCCCCACTTGGAACAGTCCAAGAGGCAGATGCAGACGGTGCTGCCTTGGGAACGCATTCCGATCGCTGGGTACAGATTCGAAGGACAATGCTCGTTCAGCTCAGCCTCCAAAAACTTCACAGAAACAACCAAACATCGTAACAGAAGAAATGAAAAAATTCACTTCATGATATTACACTTCATATTTCGTTTTTATTCCATTTCAGACTGATCGTTTTAGACAAGATCAGCCCATTGAAGTAATTAGCTAAAATCCTTTTTCTTCCTAAAAAGATAACAATGAAATAGGCAAACAAAGCAGTCGGCTCCTGAAAATGAACCGACAACATAGGAAACGTGAGTGCTTTCTTCATTTGCTTCTTGTTTTCGATTTAAAACATTTTTCGAAGGAGAAATTTCAATCAATTGTGCAACCATAACTTGTAAAGGAACATCAAATTTATGTTGTACTTTACAGATGACAGCATCAATAGAACATCTAAACTAACGGATTTGGAATTGTGAGTGAAGTAGAGATGACGTCTGCCATTCGCTCGGAACTCGATTCCACATCCCATCTTATCTCCGACGTTGCACTTGGGCGCATCGTCGCGTTTTATGTCGATACCAGGAAATATCCTACGAAAACCAACGCACACCCCTCGCTCAAACAAACGCATTCATTAAAAGCAACAAATTTACACAAACTGCATCAATATCTGCATCAACGGCGGGGGCACCTACTGAAGTTCAAAGGTCAGGCAAAGGTCAGGCAATCTGGAATTCAAAGAACTGGATCCCAGTGATCCAGATATAAGCAATCGCATGGCAACAGAAATTAGACTTCTCCAAGCTTTTGTTTTGCCTTTGAAGGCAAACAACTGAATCTGAATCAGCTGAAAGTGTCTGCTAGTACCGCACGGGGTGAATAAGTATCTGTTCTCAGACCCACCCTCCAGCGCAACCGTGGTATCCCAGAGAGCGAGGTCGACTGCCAGGCAGCTTACGAAGGGAGTAATCCTCTGGAACTCCTCCAACGCTGATCTCATCCTCCTCTCCCACAGCACGGATCTCTAGAAAACAAATTCACGGCGGTCAGTCAACAGACAACCATGACCCCTCCCTGACCTCACAACGAGGTCATTCTGATATACATGAGAAAGATCTCAACAAAACTCTTAAACTGCACAAATATACTCAGCAGAAATTAAAACCACCTCAACGTCTGTACAAGTAATATAGTGCCTCTTAACGTACCTCACAAAAATGCTGTGTGTAAAATCATTAATTCTAATAAATCTTAATTCCTAGCAGGATAGCAAAGCAGGTCCGTGATAGTTTCAGACACTACCATTCTTAGACGCCACTGAATGACTGACCCTAACACGGATTTCTGTTTATTGGGAGAACTGACCAATTTCAAAGTAGGCAAACTGCTTCGAGAAAGGTAGGTTTGCCAGAAGTGTTGCATCTCTTCCTCCTTCCTTCGTAGAACGAAAACTACGACATTAACAATATCATCATCATTATCACTCTTGTCACCATCACACCATCATTCATCATTGTACTTATCAAACTTATCAAAAAATAAGTTGCTATAAACTGCTTATACTCAAAAAGTTGATTATAAAATTATCCTCAGCTGGAATTGAAGCAATGAAACAAGAAATGATATTTTGATAGAAATATACCAGCGCTGTGTTGTTATAAAATTGTAAAAATGTTCAAAGAAGTCATTTTTCCAGTTAACCCTTAAATCGTCGGCAGCTTTTGTATCTTTTTCATCACCCTTAATCTGTTTGGCACGAAACAAAATCTCTCTGCATTCGTTCAATTCAGAAGAGAAATTTCCTTAAACTTACGACAGCTGTCCAGTTTCTCGACAGAGCTTCAGAGCCTCACGGTGGTCCGACTAGAAAATATGAATGAAAGTTGTCACCAAAAACATCGAAAATCCAATTAATTTTGTTTACAAACTAATACTAAGATTCCACTCAAAAGAGTCTTTAAGTCCATACATTTACTTATTCGAAGTTGTTTAAATTATTACAGAGATAATCAGCATTTATGAGAGTCGTTCAAACATCAGCATCCACACGAAATCTATTATGGGTGCTGATGATGTATGCCAGCAGCTACAACTGAGTCCATTGGTCTCATCCTCAAACTTGAGGACACCCTACCCGTGAGTGGTGGTTACTTACCCTCTGAGTGGAGCTTCTCCATGGTGACTCCTGCAAAAGACGAACTTCCTCCTTGAGAGAAGTCATACTGATGGCTGGATATCGAAGATCTAACCCGTCGGTCAGTGGAAACTCAAACACCTTCAACCAGACACGAAACGAAATCAGAAAAAAGCACTCAGAAAGCATTCTCAAAGTACATTCGGAAGGCATTTTTAAAGCATGCTCAACACCTGCTTAAACATCAGGACCCAATTTGCCAGCAAATGTTTCTTGGTCTGATCCAAATTCCACGGACATTTACGTTACCAGCTGAGCAGTGTTTCCATTCAATCCCTTTTTCACTAACATTTGCCAGCAATTGCTTAATGGTCTCTTACCATATCCTGTCAGCATTTCCTTAATTTCTGTTTAGTAGGCATTTCAGTTTCATGGCCCATACAGTCTGGGCTGTCAATAACTCGCTCGGTCACGTGGGTACGCTTTGAAGGAACATTGCAGTTTCTAATGCAATCACATCTGAGCACCAGCTTAACGAAAAGGCTGATGAAATCTGTTTCCAGTATTAGTCATTTCATTGTTCAAAAAAATACAAATCAAAAACAACATTAGCAACATTTGGTGCATGCACTGATGCCTCGTGCATTATAATACTGGCACTAGAGAAGTCACATGAGTTGAGATTAGAGATTATGCGAATGAATGAGAGTGCATGATTAGCAGAGAATAACTGAACCTTGTTTCCATTCTTAGTGAAGTAGACAACAGGGTGAGTCTCTTCCCTGAAGTCCAGTCCACAGCCGACTTTGTCCCCAACACAACAGATGGCACTCAGATCACAAATCACCTCGGAACCAGTGTGAAAGCTGCATCACACACAATGCTGTATCAGTGTATTAATGGCAATTTATATAGCACTTCTTGAGAAAAACCCCTCATAGTTGCTCCCAGTCATATTATATGATGTTAATAAGATGTTCTCTGATTGGTGAGAAATGTGGGCAGGGCTACCCTGTTAGTTCAGCAAAGTCCTGAATTCAAACCATGAAGTTTTTTCTCTTTAAAATTACAATACATTAAATCAAGTCACCAGCTGCAAACATTTCAATGACTCAGTTCTATTCAGCTGGACACTGGAGGGCATTAAGTTCATAATGTCATAATCTACGCTCAGTTTAGAAACTAAATGTAACAATTGTTGAATATTTTTTAAAATCAACCAATTACGCTCACCTGCCATCAGCAATGCTGAATCCAATCGAACGATCCACTGATCCTGGCTGGTACCCTGCCTGGAATTCCTTACTAACTGCGCCAAGCACTATGGTTCCTTGTTCCGACATTGTAAGGACCTCTGCACGAACAGAAAACCAGTATCAGTCATTTGCAATGGTGTTGCTACGTCACATATAATTTTCACTCACAGAAATTATTATTATTATTATGAATTAGTAACCTCTAATGCTACGTCACATATAATTTTCACTCACATAAATTATTATTATTATTATTAATTAGTAACTTCTAATGTGTCGGTGTCTAACGCACAAGGCACATCTAAGAGAATCTTCTGTTCTAAGTGAAGCTTGTTCCGAGTGCTTTGCACAATCATTCAATAGGACACAATTAGTTGAGTGTTTATTGAAACAGAATCAGGCATAAATTGCTTAATTTGAGAAAATATACAGCTGTGCTTCAGCTGCTGCTCTTCAGCTGCTGAGCTTCAGCTGCTGTGCTTCAGCTGCTGAGCTTCAGCTGCTGTGCTTCAGCTGCTGTGCTTCAGGTGCTGTGCTTCAGCTGATGAGCTTCAGCTGCTGCGCTTCAGCTGCTGCGCTTCAGCTGCTGAGCTTCAGCTGCTGAGCTTCAGCTGCTGAGCATCAGCAGCAGAAGAGGAATGAAGTCAAGTGATCCTCACCAACTTCAAAGAATGCATTCTCCTTGTCAAAAGGAGAGTCTGACACGACTGATGCCACAATCGGAATGTTGATGATCACGTTTTTTGGCAAAGTCATGTATCTAACAAAACAATGAAGAACAAGACAAAGTCTTCAACTCTTGTAGAGGTAAAGTAAAGCGTTCCTTAGTTTAGGAACATTAGTCCCCTGAAGGCATCATGTCTTTGCGAGTTGAAGGATAACTCGGCTGAGAAACAAACAACAAAAAACAACTTTCTGCTACCATAATATAAATGTAAAATGTAAATGCACATGATTTTCTAAAGTCATCGTATGCCTGCTCATTTTTTCAATGAATTTATCGGGTGAGATCCTTCACCATCGCTGCCTGTTTGAATGGGCCCCACGCCATTTAAGGTCCCTATGTACGGACCGTGATAGCCATAGATTAAAACCTCTTAAATAAGCCACGACCGGGATGCAAAACCAGCATCCTCGTGCTTGGAGGCGCCTTGACATATGCGTTATCCTGGGACAGTGGGTTTAAGTCTTTAATAATCGTAGGAATAAATCTGGGTGTGTATTCCGCTTACGACAGGCGATTTGTCTCTTGACAAACATCAATGCAGTTCTGCAGCCGGAAGTGGAGTTTCTTGCGCGTCGTGCGATGGCGCTGACGTTCGGACGACAGACTGGCGAGCAACTCCTGCAACTCTGTCTGCCACGACTCGAGAAATCCACCCACGTGCATCAGTTGCTCCATCGAGTGCAACAAACATCTGTTGTCCAATCAATGATTTTAAACGGTCGTCTGATATACTAAAGAGACAGAGATACGGTTTATGAAAAGAAACTTACGCCTGGAACAAAAACGTTTTTAGTCGCTGTAAGAAATGATAGTTGGAAGTGCGCTACATTGGAAGTGGAATACAGTCTAAGTCTAAGAGATTTTGTTAGACAATTTTTCTGTTGTTTGTTATCAATTATTTGACCAGCCGACTAAAACGATAATACGAACGGAGACAGCTAACCAGGCAAAACAATCATTACAGATTTAAGCTGTATTTTGGCATTGCACTGATATTTGTGTGTATATATATATATATATATATATATATATATATATATATATATATATATATATATATATATATATATATATATATATATATATATATATATATATATATATATATATATATATATATATATATTCGTTTATTCATCAAAATATTCTGGGTGACATACCACACCAGAATTTACAAAAAAATTAATAATATAACAGTAACAAAAGAAACGACAATAAACATAAGGATGATAAAAAATAGGACAGTAATGCTTTTATCATTAAGGAATTTATCAATCAAGACATGAGATATTAAACATCGTGTAACAATTACAAGTGTTAATATACGTTTTTATATAGCACACGTGTTATAAAGTTTTTATGGTCTTTAACAGGTAAAGAAAATTTATGAGCTCTTTCTCGCAAATTATACATTATGTTATGAAATAGCTTATCATCATGTAATTCTATAATGTCGTTAAAAATCGAAAAGGAATTAGGTAAGAAATCCAAACGCTTCATTTATTAAGGAAACCCACAATTTTATCTCTATCAGCAGCACCAGTGAAACCCCCCAAACAGGGCTAGCATATAAAAGTTTGGCCATAGTAGTAGCTTTAGCAACTTCATGAAGCACATCTCTAGAGATACCATGAACTCTCAGGATTTTTAATGCATACAAAGAAGAAGAACAGGATTTGAGAGTTTCAGAAACATGTAGGTTCATTTAAAGATTATTTTGAATGTACACACCGAGAACCTTAATAAATTCAACCCGCAAGATATCTGTAATAGACCGACTGAACAAAGAAAACTTATACTTCACATAAAATAAAAAATACGTGACAGCTGTATTTTACCTGCAACTGCTTATAAGAGAATCGATGGTTTAACTATGAAACAGTGGGGAAGTATATATTTCCCGTTTTCGCTTTTATTCCGGCATATAAGAATTGCGTTTCTTGGCTACAACGCTTTTACTTTCTGTTTTTCTGTCTGTTCATACATATTCACGAGCAGCAGATGTGTGCGCTGGAAGCAACTAATTTTAATCATTTATCGTAATATTAAACTCGAGATTTCTATCGCGCCGAATAAGCTACGTCGAGGGAACTGGCTTATTCAGACACTCAGCCAAAACGAACTGTATAAGCAGGAAGGGTCAGGCTCGGTTCCAGATCAAGATCGTTTGGTCAGGCTGGCAACCGGAAGGCTACGATGGATGGTACTTGAAATTGGAGCAACAAGCTAGATATATATATATATATATATATATATTCGTTTATTCATCAAAATATTCTGTGTGACATACCGCACCAGAATTTACAAAAAAATAATAATATAACAGTAACAATAGGAACGACATTAAACATAAGGATGATGATTATAGGGCAGTAATGCTTTTATCATTAAGGAATCAAGACATGATATATTAAACATCGTGTAACAATTACAAGTGTTAATATACGTTTTTATATAGCACACGTGTTATAAAGTTTTTATGGTCTTTAACAGGTAAAGAAAATTTATGAGCTCTTTCTCGCAAATTATATTGTTGTCTTTTTACATCCGGTAGTAATAGATGTAACATGTGCATGTCATCATTTATTATGTTATGAAATAGCTTATCATCATGTAAATCTACATGTCGTTAAAAATCGGAAAGGAATTAGGTAAGAAATCCAAACGCTTCATTTTATTAATGAAACCCACAATTTTATCTCTATCAGCAGCACTAGTGAAACCCCCCAGGCAGGGCTAGCATATAAAAGTTTGGCCATAGTAGTAGCTTTAGCAACTTCATGAAGCACATCTCTAGACATACCATGAGCTCTCAGGATTTTTTATGCATACAAAGAAGAAGAACAGGATTTGAGAGTTTCAGAAACATGTAGGTTCATTTAAAGATTATTTTGAACGTACACACCTAGAACCTTAATAAATTCTACCCGCAAGATCTCTGAACCAACAGGATAGGGACATTCTAAGCCTTTATTAGACACCATCATAATTTAAGTTTTATTCTGATTAAGAGATAAGTTATTACTGTTAGCCCACTCATTAATATGATCTATCCCAGGTTGCAAAGTTGAAATTTGAGAAGAACCAACTATAAGACACATATCATCCGCGAATTTAAGCATTCTGTTAAGCGAGTTTATTGGGTGGAGGTCCGAAGCAGTAATAAGAAAGGAGTGAGGGCCCAAAACAGAACCTTGTATAAGGCTAGCATTAATCCGTAGCACTTCAGAAACCTGAAAATTAAATTTAGTGACATGCATTCTATTATCAAAGTAATCAACAAACCAGTTGTATATATTGTCATCTAGATCAATAGATGAAAGCTTACATAAAAGAGTGGAGCGCCGTACCGTATCAAAAGCTTTAGAAAAGTCCATAGACAAAACATTTACAAAGTCATTTTCAGGTAATACATCTGTATTGTGATGTAACAGTGTGACCACAGCTGCAGTAGTGGAGCCAGTTGGCCTAAAAGCAAATTGATCGGCTATTAAGTCACAAAGTGGTAGTTCAGAAAATTCGGGGTAAATATAAATTTTCTAGCAATCTCTCTTTCAAGAATTCTAGAGAGAATAGGTATGATAGATAATGGTCTGTATTCTGATGGCTTACTAGGACTAGGTATTTTGAGAATAGGAATGATAACAGCTGTTTTCCATTGCATAGGAACATAAGACTGATTAAGAGTAATATTGAAAAGGAAAGCAACGATATCAGAGATTTTAGGCGCACACAGACGCAAAAACCAAGCCGGCAGTTTATCAAGATAGATGAAAGAGGAGGAAATATAAGAGAAAGAGAAGGCTGCGAGCCTGCTTAAGTCGTATCAGAGATCTCCTTTAGTTAGGCTATATGCTTCGACTGTCGTCGCAAAGTAAATAGCCTTGTATCAACGCAGCACAAACGCTGTGAAAACTTGGACGGGGTCTAAGCTTTCAAATATCAAAACTTGTCTGCTCCTAATCTAATTTTTAATTTCTCAGCGGCCATATTTACCTTTTAGTATAAAATGCTTTTTATTTCTGCAACACCGCTTTCACTTTCTGTTTTTCTCTTATTTTATTATTATTTTTTAAAATTTCAAATTAGACAGATCTATGTGGTTAACAAAAATGGTCGTGATGGATCTCGCCCTATAAATTCACTGAGAGATGAGCAGAGTCAAGGTCATACGGTCGAAATAGAAAAACAAGTATTGTACATTTGCATTTAGGCCTACACTTAGGGTCAATCAGGGAAAGTCCCGAAGGTCTGTCCATGTATCGTCTGCGCTTCCAATTCTCGCTTCCTGCTGGTATAGCCTACAATTCGGTTGATACTTGCAGACATGTCCGTTATAAGAAGAATCTTACTCTGCCGTGTCAACCAATTTCGTGCGGACCATATTCTGCCCATAGCAGGCGACCAGCGGCGCGACCCGGTGCCGGTCTGAGTCCAATGGACTTGGTTGTTTGATTTGAATTCTAAGACGATGCACGTGTTGCTCGACCATTAATTAACTTTCGAAGCCGTAGATTTACGGGTGAAGCACTTGGGAGACACATAACTCATCGAGTTGTTGTCAGTGGAGGGAGAACAACGTCATGTCGTCGTTGGGCGAAGCGTTGCTGATCGCTAGAGTTAAAGAAATCGTCCAAAACCAGTGAAATCCATGCGATGCTGACTCGATGTGTGCAGCAGAATGGGATTCTTTGCCCAATCTGACAAAAGTTGGCTGACCCTTTTTCGGAACTAAAATTGGCAGCAACTGGATGAGCCACCAGCATGACCCCAATTTTCATCAGATTTTTGCTCCTTTACTGGCATCAGTGGCGTATGCGCGACTTTTTAAAGTCAGGTATGGTCCGGTACCTGGATGAAAACTGATGGGTGGGGGAAGCACTTATGCCCTGGGCAGCGTGGTAAGCTCTCCAACGGGGTCCGGACTAAAACCCCGAAATCCAGCGCATTTTGAAGCTTTTAAGGTGAGATCGAGCATTTAACCCCTTAACGGGTCATTCTAAACTGCGTGATACTCGTAGCCCTCGACAAAGCAAGTCAAGAGTCACCGTGAATCAGGGTAGAGGGTACATCTCTAATCTAATATACCTAATCTAATATCTATCTATTACTCCTCAGGTATTCCATTCAAAACTGAAGTCTCTCCTTATCAAGAAATCCCATCTTGATCACTCTTCCCATTTCTCTCAGCTTAAATACAACCCACCCTAACCTCCCCTCCTCTCTCTCTCTCTCTCTCTCTCTCTCTCTTTCTCTCTCTTGTATCCTGACAACCGGACTTAGTACTTGACATGGCTCTTGACATGACCCACAGACTTGACGCAGCGCTCGTGAATAAGATGGTGCCCTGAGCTTAGCTTTTAAGTAGCGCTTTAGAAATGTCGAGTTTACGGTTACGATTAGAACAGCGCATCGGAGGGGGTAGAGAAATCCCACGAATGTCTTGGCCTCAATAAGGATCAGGACCCAAGAAACGAGGACTTCTCGACGCGTATTATAGGGTTTCGAGTGGATGCCGAATGCCGATGCTCTTCTGGAGCGCACTTATCCTTTACCTCGACCGTAACTCACTGAGTGATGATGGTCCAATAAATTTCATGCTGACTGTGACCCAGGCTCCTGCATAATAAGACGCTCCAGCTGAAGTGCCGTTAACAGACATGAATCGGTGAAATCTGGTGAATCGACTGCGAATGTGTGAAAATGCCATCGATCACATCCATATAAACATGCTGTTTTGGTCATTCGATGGTTGATGTTTTAACAGATCAGATATCTCTACCCTTCCTCCATCTCTTTCTCTGCCTCTTTCCACATCCCTTTCTCTGAGTCTCTTTCCACATCCCTTCCTCCACTCCTCCCGTGTCTATCCCCTACCTCCGCAGTTTCCCACACATCTCCCTTCCCGAATCTTCGCCTGTATTGGGAGCTAGCAATTGCCTGTTGTTTTTAGCCCTTCGCAGATCATCGTATGATTTGGCAATAATTGCACCGGCTTATCTGGTCAGTGTTTATCTAGCGCTATAGTTTCTCTGTATCTGCGTCCTTGTCTGTGTTCGTCGGGCTCAGTTGATTTGCTCGGTCCTGTCTGCAGCCAGGTCCGTTGTCATGGCCCGTTGTTAGGGTGCTATGGAATGGCTCGTTGTCATGGCAACATCTTTTGTGGGGTACTGAGAAGGCGCTATGTTCAATGTCTAACTTACTAACTAACCCTTATGGTATACAACTACTCTTAACGAAACGCCAGACCAAAGAGGTCACATTAAATGCCTGGCTGTAGGCCACAGTGGCCTATAATGTCTGCTGCTTCTGCTACCATTTCTTATTACGTATGCAAATAGTTTGATTTTCCTGAGGCATGGGTTCATGAAGCAGGTCTGCCATATTTTGTCCGTCGGTTTGTTAGCTTCAGATTGTCTCTAGTAATGTCTTCTTCGTATTTGGATCGTTGGAGAAGTTGTGCTATTGACCTATGACCAACTGACAGGTCATTTAGGTCAACGAGGTATTTGTTTCGGCGCTGATTATAACGCTAACCGTGGCCCACGGACAATGATTGCGTTGGTTGTTGGCTTTTGGCACCGTTCAGAGCATTGAACTCCCTCCCTGTGGAAAAGTCCCCACCAAAATTAAACCCACTCAATTCGTTTTTATGTATGGTCTAATATTATACAGTAAATAAGTAAGTAGTGCATCTATCGAGTGCATAAATCGTAATTAGTTGTCCCGTCATAACAACCGACGTCATGATTTCTATCTCTGTTTACGAATCATAGTCGCCGATCGACGTAGAAGTGCGGGGCGCTCCACTCGAACGGAATTCTTGAATTTAAATGAAGTTGCAGGCCAAGAGATTAGCAGGTGACGCAACCGAAGCAGAAGAAACGAAATGCTGATGAGATGACGATGTCAGTCGCTTTAATCGACCATTAACACCTGAGTTGATGTTCTTTCCAATCTTCAGTCAATCATGAACTGCATGTCCATCAGCAAAGCAACTTGTTCCGAGTTTCGTCCAGCCAGACTCGGTTATTTCATAAATAAGCTATTATTATTTTCTCTCTCTCTCTTTCTCAAGACGCAAGCAGCAGCAGGAGATACATCATCCATATTTCCAGGCTGTAACTCTAGGGAAGTCGAGACACTCTGCGCATTCTGTCTTTGGCCTCTTCGGCCTCTCCATCGCACAGATACCCTTCTCTCTGATTTCCGATCATCTCAGCATCAAAATGTCCCTCGGCTGATATCAGTTGATTCTCCTCGCCATCCATCCATCCATCCATCCATCCATCCATCCATCATCCCAATGACGACGGTCCATCCGTTTGGGACACGCGTCACTCTTTTCCGATCGACTCCAATCGATCGACGATTAGCAGCGATCGAAACTCGCGATTCTATGGTTATTGTTCAAAACGTCGGCTGGGATCCCCTTCTCCGTATCGATTGAATGAAGAAGGATGAGCGAAGCGAAGCGATTTGGCATCGACAGGATTATTTTATTCAGATGATGGTCTGGGGCTTTGATACGACGGCGGCAATGATCAAAGTCCTTCATCAGACAATGAAAACGATTCTTTGAATCGACAATGACCTTGGCTTCCTTTTTTGACCAGTCAAAGCCTTGGTTCTTTATTCGCTGCAGAGGAATTTATTGTTCTTCATTCCTTCAATCATTCTTCTTCCCGCATTTTCTCCCTAATCGTCCTAATCGAAAACGAGTCCACCGTCTTCCCATCATGCAACGCTACAAACGAAAGCACTAAAGCGAAAATGACGTCACTTATCATCTTTCTATGACGCCACTGTCTCGTGTTTGGCGCAAATATAACCAGAGTGTTGTCTCTGCTGACCCCTCCCTCCTCCCTCCTCCTCCTCCTCCTCTGCCTCCTCACCGTCGTCATCATCCTCTCTATAATCGTCGTCGTCATAGTCGTCGTCTGCATAGAGCGTTGTTCCTCCTGTAGGTGCCGGGCATTCGCCGCCGTCGAGGGTTTGACCCCGGAGCGCTGAGCTGTGCGCCGGTAACTTGGCCATTCTTGTCTTAAACCTGCGAATCTCGTCCATCAGACTTTCGCCCGTAGTTCGATCGTCTTGTCGGCGCCTTTGAAGTTCTTTGATGTTGTCGGTCAAAGGCCCGAGTTGAGTCTGCGGCAGAGCATGACATCGGAAGCCGGCGTCGTCTTCTCCGCTTCTTTCCGCTCTTCCCTCTCCTCTTCCTGCTCGCCGAGCGACGCCCAGCGACTGCTCGTCTCTCCACTGTTTGGTGCCTCTGTCTGCTGCTGCTGCTGCTGTCTTGTGGTGAGATGGTCCCAGTGGAATCTGAGTGGTACTGTGAGGCACTCCTTTAAAGGTACTGGCGAAGTACGGAGCAGCAGCAGAACAGTTATTGCGATGAGGCAGTGAGTAGCTGAACTGGGGACCAATCTCCACCCAGTTCCTCGTCACATCTGAAAACAACAACCAGATCATCGTATCAACCGCTGAAAATATGCATGACGTCGACGATGACGATGACGAAGCGAGTGTTGCTGCAAACTTCTCTGCTTCCTAATCGTCTGCCTCTCTTTCCATCTCTCCTTTTCTCTGTCACTCTTAGTCTCTGTCTGCCTCTTCTCCTTCTCTCCTCCTATCCTCCTCTTCCTCGTCCTCCTTCTCTTCCTCCTCCTTCTCTTCCTCCTCCTCCTCTTTTTCCTCCTATGGTTTCGTTCTCTGTTGACGAAACCATTACCGAGCAGCAACTAAGGAGGATGTGACAGATGGAACTCTTCGATGTATGGTTGTCATCTACCATTCTCCTACTTTCCCGCCTTCCGCCTTTTCTCCTCCTCCTCCTCCTCCGCCTTCGCCGCCGTTTGCTTGTCCCAGCGTTTTCTAACCATGATCATCATCATCGTTGTCGTCGCCACCCCCGCATCCCATCCAGCGACTTTCGGAAAAGACTCCAACAAACGCAACATCAGCAACTAAGCCTTCCTCTTCCTCCTCCTCGTCCTCTTCTTCCTCCACCTCCTCCTCCTCGTCCTCTTCCTTCCTTGCAATCATCATCATCATAATCACTATTATCAACATCATTCATTGACGATCGTTGTAATAACCGCTCGTTCTTCGTCCGAAACTCCCTCCCCCATCATCCGTGCGGAGTTCGAATGATTTCCAGTTTGTTTGTCGGCGGCCGTGATTTCCATGCGGAATACTCGCAAATGTTTCCTCAGCGCAGCTTCTCCAAGCAAAACCCGATCAACGCATCGACGAACGATCGCACTAACGGACGGTCAACCAGACAGACAAACCCACGGACAACCAAACGGACAAACCCACGGACAACCAGACGGACAAACGGAAGCACGAAGAGTAGGATGATTCAATTGATGACTGAATAAAGAAGAGGGAGTTTGTGTCGAGCCAGAAGTGATAAGCTGATCAAAAGAAACGAGTAACTTATTAACTTAATAAAACATTTAATCCGTCAATTACATAATTTCTTCATGAATTGAAGGAAGATCATGAGGCGATTGAGTGAGACATTTAACGGTTCTCCTGTCTCTGCTTTATACATTTTCCAGCCAGTACTCTACTCACCCCTCTGTCTTCACCCTCTCTCCAGGGAGAATCTTTCGGACACAGCCTGGTCGTCTCTCGGATTCCATATGAGGCTCATCCAGGTCAGGCTGCTGAATATGCAGAAGTTATGCGCAGGAAGAACGATCGAGCGATGATCTCTTGGCTCGCTTCTAAGCCACTAAGAGCCACAAAGAGCCACTATGAGCCACTAAGAGCAACCATGAGCCACAAAGAGCCACTATGAGCCATTAAGAGCCACTATGAGCCATTATGAACCACTAAAAGCCACTATGAGCCACTAAGAGCCATTAAGAGCCACTACGAGCCACTAAGAGCCACTATGAGCCACAAAGAGCCACTATGAGCCATTAAGAGCCACTATGAGCCACTAAGAGCCACCAAGAGCCACTAAGAGCCACTATGGCACTGTGGAAGAACGAGTCGTTACCTGGAGTCCACGGATGCTGATGGTGATGATGATGAAAACCGAGTCCCAATCTGTCGATCTCTTCACTCGCTCCTAAGCCACTGTCACCGGAAATGTCCGTCATCGATGAGTTTTCGGCGTCAATGACGATGACATCACCGTCTCGTAGTTCTTTCAGGAGCTTCCGCTGTTCAACCGGAAGTGGGATGAGGTAAAGAACAGAAGCGCCGAACACGTGGCAGATGCAACAGGAAAAAAAACAGACGAACAATCATCTCAAACAGAGAGACAGAAAGCGAGAGAGAGAGAAAGAGAGAGAGAGACAGAGACAGAGAGAAAAAAGAGACAGACAGACCGGGAGACAGAGACAGAGAGCTAGAGAGAGAAAGAGAGAAAGAGAGAAAGAGAGAGTCAAGCTGTATACTGACATTTCTATGAGGGCGGTGCCACCTTTTAGAGCACAGAAATCCCTTGAAGTAGGGAACCAGCTGTTCTTTTGTTGTCTTTTCTCACGCTTTCTGTCTCTTTCTATGTCATCTCTACCTCCGTCATTCCTCCTTCTGTCCTTCACCTTTTCCATCGTTCTCTCTTTCTCCTCTCCGATCGCCGCCTCTGCCTCATTCCTTATCCTTACGCCTAATTCCTTTCTATTCTGCCTCTCACGCTTTCCTTTCGTCTCTCCATTCTTTTCATCTCACCTTCCTTTCTCCTCTTTTCTTTTCTTTCTACTCTTGTCTGTTTCCCTTCCTTTCTTGCGTTCTTTCCTTCATTCCCCTCCTTCCTTCTCTCCCCGTCAGCGTCGCTTCAGATGGAAATGGTCGTTTGATGGAAGTTGTCCGAGATGACTAACCTCTAAGAGTGCCACGCAGTCGTTGATCGCTTGACTGCGTCCGGCGCCTCCTCCTCCTCCTCCTCCTCCTCCTCCTCCTCCTCCTCCAACTCCTCCTCCTCGTCGTGCGTCGCTGTCTCCTTTCCGATCGTCTTTCATTTTCTAAATAATAAAATTCATTCATTGGCTTTGACGACAGAACAATTTCATCCTGGGATGAAATCAGAGGTCAACCAAAATGCGCTAAGTTCGTGGAACGGAATGAAGAGAGCGACTGAGGGAAGGAAGAAGTAAGAGAATGAGAGAATGAGGATTAAAAGAGTTAAGGAAACACTGAGGAAGGAGAAAGAGAATGATGAAGGGAATGATGAAAGGAATGATGAAAGGAATGAGGAAGGGAATGCGGAAGGGAATGAGGAAGAGAGGGATTGTTGGTAGGTTCAAGGAATAACGGACTGATTAGCCGTAGAATGAATGACAGTCAGAGCCAGAGAGCAGCAAATGACTGAAGCAGAAGGAATGGCGCTGACTGTGGCTGACCGATGCACAGAGGAGGAGGAGGAAGACGAGAAGGAGGAGGAGGAGGAGAGGGGAGGAGGAGGAGGAGGACATTTCATCGTCAGACGAAGCGAAGGAACTGAACCAAGAGAAAGCTTTGCAAAGGTCGCCGTCTCTGGCCGACGATTCGACACTTGATTTGATGTGATTTAGAAGGAGTTGCATTTGATTTGACTTAGAAGGAGTTGCATTTGATTTGACTTAGAAGGAGTTGCATTTGATTTGACTTAGAAGGAGTTGCATTTGATTTGACTTAGAAGGAGTTGCATTTGATTTGAGTTAGAAGGAGTTGCTCTGGCGCAAAACAGTCAACTGATATCAGCGGAACGAAAACTACTGCTTCGTCTATTCCTCTGAAGTCAACTGAATGGCCATTTGGTCATTTAGCCATTTGATCAATTGGCCACTTGGTCATTTAGCCATTTAGTCACTTGGCCACTTAGTTATTTAGCCATTTGGCCATTTGATCATTTGGCCGTGGCACTGGTATGCGGTCAAATCACGTCCAGCACAATCGAAGGAGGTTTATGGCATCTATGTTGACTACATCTGGACAGCACCACCACCACCACCACCACCACCACCACCACCACCACCACCACCACCACCACCACCACCACCACCACCACCACCACCACCACCACCACCACCACCACCACCACCACCACCACCACCACCACCACCACCACCACCACCACCACCACCACCACCACCACCACCACCACCACCACCACCACCACCACCACCACCACCACCACCACCACCACCACCACCACCACCACCACCACCACCACCACCACCACCACCACCAGCAGCAGCAGCAGCAGCAGCAGCAGCAGCTGAAGCAGAGGCTAGACAGGGCCGTGTGTATTGATAATCTCAAGTGATAAGCAATCTAGGAGAAAGTAGCACCACCCAGCGGACTCAGCACGAGAGGGTCTTTCAGTCATCCTGTCGTCAGAAGCTTCGCATCAAAAACTCAAGAACTACGGGCGCACGGAAATAGGGCTCGAATATCAATCCCAATCGAGCAGACAGACAGACAGACAGACAGACAGACAGACAGACAGACAGACAGACGATCAAAGAGTGAAATTTTTAGTTGCTTCTGACCGGTGAACTGATCGACTGATTGGAGTGAGATGGTCGAAGGGAGCATTCGTTCTTCAGTGCCTCGTCCTCATCCGTTGCTGCTGCGTCCTTCTTGGCGGCCATCTTGTCTATGACCTTCCTCTCCTGCTCCCTGCAGTGGTAGACGGCTGACGGTTGGTTCCTCCTCTCGAACACCTTGACGGCCACGACAATGACAGCCACCAGAATGAACACAGCGGCTGCTACACAAGACACGGCTATGATGATGAAGAGATGGTTCGACTCGTCCTCTTTTTCTTCTGGGTCCCTGGGCTCTGAGCCGGGCTTCCTCGAAAGCAGAGTCGGCTGCTGCGATCCTCCTCCTGCTCCTCCTCCTCCTGCTGCTCCGGTGCCACTGATGCCATCGTTGTTGTCTTCGTAGGCGATGGAAGAGTCGATGATGATCGTTACATCGACTGCAGATGTTTGCGGAGGCTGTCCGGAGTCTTGGACTGTGATGCGGACCCGGTGCTCGGCGTAGGAGATTGACCGAAGGTCGGCCTTCGTCCAAACGACGCCCGTGGTTTGGTTGATTGAGAACAGGTGGTTGGCATTGGCCAAGGCGTACGTCAGTCGGGCGTTTGGGCCAGCGTCGTCGTCTCTTGCGACGACCGTCAGAACGACGTAGCCAGGTGGAGCAGCGCTCGACAAAGACAGGGAGCTACTGTTGGCACGGTCAGTGCTGATGATAGCAGCGGAGGAGGAGGAGGAGGAGGAGAGGGAGGAGGAGGAAGAAGAAGAAGGGGAAGAGGAGGAGGAGGAGGAGGAGTCCAAGGCACCAGGCGAAAAGGAGGTAGGGGAAATGGAGGAGGAGGAGGATGGGTCGGGTTGCTGCTGCTGCTGCTGCGGATAGACGATGATGGGCGGGTTGTCGTTTTCGTCTTCGATTCGGATGCGGACGATGACCTCACTGCGTAGCGACGGTTGATCTTCGTCGATGGCGCTCACTGTACAGCTGTACTCGTCCCTCAGTTCGCGGTCGAAGCTTTGCTTGGCGATGACCTTGCCTGATCGAGGGTCGATGGCAAACAGTTGCGCCACATCGGACGAAAACGCGTCGACGATCTTGTAGACAATCTGGTTGAACGGAGGTGAGTCTCGGTCAACGGCTGACACGAATCCGACGAGAGTCCCAGCTGGACTGTTCTCGGGCAACAGAAAGTCGTAGGACTCCAGGAGGAAGACTGGTTCCTCGTCGTTAATATCCTGGACGTTGATCGTCACCTGAACGGAGGCCGAGTGAAGCGGAACCCCCGAATCAACGACGCGAATCGAAAAGTCGAAGCGTTGGACCGTTTCATGGTCAAGAACGGCGGTCGCTCTGACGAGACCTGAGCTGCTCTCAACCGTCACATACTGCAGGGCGATTCGATCGACGATCGTATACAGTAGCTGCGAATTGACCCCGGAGTCTCGATCCGTGGCCTTGACCTGGAGAATAGAAGCATCCGGCACATTGTTCTCGTGGATCGTGACGTTGAAGTAGACTTCGGAGAACTCTGGCGCGTTGTCGTTGAGGTCAATGACCCCAATCGTCACGTTCTGTCTACGGATCAGTCGCTTCGGTTGACCATTGTCCGAGCATTCGACGGTCACTACGAACGCCTGGTCAGTCTCGTAGTCGACGTCGGCGAGCGTCGTCAGCTTGTACTGACCGGCAGCCATCAGGTCAAGCGAGAAGTGACCAGAGTCGTCGATGAGGCGACAGGACACCTGTCCATTGGCCCCACTGTCAGCGTCATCGACGGACACGTGGGCGACGAAGCTGCCGATGGGTGAATTCTCCTGGACCCAGGCTGACCCGGCGGGGTTCTGTTCGCTTGGGTCGTCGTCGTCGCTTGTGTAGGGGTAGCTCGACAGGGTGTTAATGGTCAGCTGTGGGGCGTTGTCATTGACATCGTCCACTTGGACGATGATCGTCTGATGTCCAGTCTTTGGATGCGATCCAGAGTCAATGGCCATAACGTCCAGCTGATAGGAGTGTTCGCTCTCAAAGTCCAGTGCCTTCCTCAGGAAGATCTCGCCCGTCGACCGGTCCAAGCGGAACGACTGGCCGTGGAAGAGGTTCGTGCCTGGGGCGAAGAAGTAGCTGACCTCGGCGTTCAATCCTCGGTCGCCGTCCCTCGCCATCAGTCGGAAAATGGCGCTGTCCAGACGATGGTCTTCGCTGACCCTCACCTGGGCCGTCTCGCGGTCAAAGGTCGGCGCATGGTCGTTGGCGTCTTCGACCGTTACAATGACGACAGTTGACCCCGACCTCGGCGGAGTGCCCCAGTCGATGGCCTCAAGGCGCAGAGAATACGGTTCCGGGTCAAGGCGCAGTCGCTTCGTGAGGGTCAGGAGCGGCGTGGGAGAGGCTGCTGATGCCATTCCCCCTCCTCCCACTCCCTGCGAATTGTTGGAGAGGCTGAGCTGGAATTCCGGAAAGTTGGAGCGCAATGCGTAGTGTCTGATTGCGAACTGCGGGGAGTCGAGGTCCGTGGCCACCGGAAGCGGAATTGTGGTTCCTGGAGGCGACAGTTCGGAGATGCGGACTTCGTACTGCGGCTGAGAGAAGATAGGTGAGTTGTCGTTGATGTCGAGGATGAGGACCTTGACGTTGATAAGTCTTTCGAGCTGAGACGAGCGAATCAGTCCGACGTTGAGGTCGACCATGCAGTCGACAGGACGCGCCTGAGGACAGGTGGCCTCGCGGTCCAGAGGAGTGGCCGTCGTCAGTAGATGCCCCTTGTCCCTATCGATGGCAAAGCCACTTAGGTTCTGATTGGGTCGATGCAGCAGGCTGAACTGGGAGTGGCGAAGAAGATCGACGTCCAGCTGGGAGCGCAGGGCCAGGCGAAGGTCACCGATTAACGTCTCCGGTGGCGACTCCTCATCGACGAACCACTGGACAGTGATGACGTCAGCCGAAATCAAAGGCCAGAGCGTTGCCAAGACGACGAAGAAGGACAGCTGTGGGCGGATGAATGACATGACGACAGAAGACGGACAGAGGCAGAGACAGAGAGCTGTAGGCAGACAGACAGGCGTCATTTGAGAGAAACTTCTCGAGATGATGAGCAGATTTTCGGCTGGCGAAGGTCAACTGTGCAAAGCGAAATCACGTGTCGTCGAGCCGCCATGGAAACTACAAGAGAAACAGACACTTGTTGATGTGCGTCTATCTCGTCTTCATCTGAAGTAATCAGTTATAAAAGAAGAAGAAGAAGAAGAACTGTTGTCTTTCATCTCAACTTTTGCCTGCCACGGATTCTGCGACTGAGTGACTCAGGTGAATTGGTTCTGTATAGAAATGGAAGACTCCATCTATTGGCCGATGTAGCAATGATTTCAACGACAGCATTGATGCCTTTGAACTGACAATAGTAGCTCTGATCCTATCGTCCCCCATGGCTACAGACGAGGTTGTGCAGAACGGACATTTTATGATCACAAGAATGTAAGAAATCGAAAATGTACGTGTTTTTCTGTAGTGATCGTGTGGCCTTGTCTCTGCTCATTTTAAAATGAATTAATCGGGTGAGATCCTTCACCACCGCTGCGCGTCTTGAATTAGCAGCACACCATTTAAGGCCACCGAGTACGGACTGTGCTATTCCAAGATTTAAATCACTGAAATGAGCCACCACTACCACCACGGCCAGGCAAACCGGCATCCTCACGCTCAGAGGCGCCTTGACGTACGCTTTAACCAATGCAGCTAACGACTGCAGTGAATTGCCGTTGTACAGGTGGGTAGGAAGTGGTCGAAAGAACGAAGGAAGAGAGGGATGAAGAAGAATCGAAGAAACTCCACTCCCTGCACGGCATCACTCTCTGCTTCGTTCTTTCATTCTGTCTGTTCGGAGTGCGTTTATTTGTCTCATTCCGTGCAGCTGTGTGTCTTCGTGTTTTTGGTGACCTCTGACCTCAGCCACAAACACAGGACATGAAGGGAAAGTATCTTCTTCTTATTCTTCTTCTTCGTCGTCGTCGTCTTATTCTTCTTCTTCTTTTTCTCCTCCTCCTCCTCCTCCTCCTCCTCCTCCTCCTACTCCTTTCGGTGTGATCTCCAATCGGTCGCCAGCGGATTTCGTCCGCAGTTCTACTCAGCTGCGGTCGTCTGCCGTGACAGCGGCTGACGAAACAGCGTCTGCGCTGAGGGGGTGATCGGAGTGGGGAGGGGAGAGGCGTCTATCGAGTGAAGCGCGGCCTCTGGCGACCGTCGTCCTAATAATAGGTGGTGCATTCGGAGGGAGGGAGGGAGGGAGGGAGGGAGGGAGGGAGGGAGGGAGGGAGGGAGGGAGGGAGGGAGGGAGGGAGGGAGGGAGGGAGGGAGGGAGGGAGGGAGGGAGGGAGGGAGGGAGGGAGGGAGGGAGGCTTTGTTTCGGTCGACGAGATTAAACGTCGCATTCAACGTCCATCGAACGAATGGCAGACGAAGAACAAGTTCTAATTCGTTCGTTCGTTCGTTCCTTCGTTCATTTCTTCGTTCACTTCTTCGTTCGTTCTTTCATTCATTTGTTCAATCATTAAATGATCAAATTATTCAACCAGTAGTTAATTCGTTAATTCATTCGTACGTTCCTTCATTCGTGCAACTGAGCACTCGTCGTATGAGCCCTATGGTCTCTGTCTCTCTCTGTCAGTCTCTCTGTCTCTCTCTGTCTCTCTCTGTCAGTCTCTCTGTCTCTGTCTGTCTGTCTGTCTCTGTATTTATCTATCTCTATCTCTGTCTTTCTGTATCTGTCTCTCTCAGTCAGTCTGATCTGTCTATCTGTCCGTGTCCTAGTGTCCTTTGTGGTCGCACCTAAGAAGAACGAACATAGCAGCAGAGGCGCCTCCTGAGTCGTCGACCAATCGACCGAAACAATCGCTCGGTTCAATTATCATCGGAGGCTAACTGCTGCTGCTGCTGCTGCTGCTGCTGCTGAAGAGACGATTATCTTGCGATCTCAAGTCTCAGTCTGTCTGCTTCTAGCTCAGCCGCTGTCCGCCGATTACAGCAGACGCTGACTTTATCTTTCCTACTGCATGCAACACCTCTGCTCCTTCCCATTCCTTCCTTTCCCATCCCATCCCATCCTTTCCCTTCCCTTCCCTTCCCTTACCTTGCCTTACCTTACCTTAACTTACATTCCATTCCATTCACATTCAATTCCATTCCATTCTCTCTCCTTCATTCGCCTGCAGTTAGTTTAAGTGCAGTTGTAATGATAATTGATAATTTATGTAGCACCGCTTGAAGAGGAAGTAAACCGAGGCGCAATCTACGATGGTCAAAATGATGTTAGGATTTATGAAAGTGAGAAAGGTGATCGATAGAAGCGAATCGATGTTCAGCTAAATGAGAAAGAAATGCCACTCCTGCCTCCTCCATCCGATGCCTCATCCTCCGACAGTCGACGACAATTCCCTAGGACTTGACCCCTCGATTGTCTTTCATCTCAAAATCCAATCGAAAGCCAAGACGACGTCTCACATGACTGACTGACCAGTCAACCGTCTCCGTCTTTCTCCCTCTCCAGCCGCTGGCTTGCGTCTTAAGCCTCGCGTTCGGTCGGCCGGTCGGTCGGTCGGTCGGTCGGTCGGTCGGTCGGTCGGTCGGTCGGTCGGTCGGTCGGTCGGTCGGGCCTCCTGCCTGCGATAAACAACTTAGGAACGACGGGGATTTAGAAAACTAACGATACGATCTCATTCTCATATATACACACACACCATTCACATATATATATATATCAATGGTATATATATGCATATATATATGTATATGTCTGAGAAGGGTCCAAGTCTCAGATATACATGGAGGATAATTTGAGTGGATTGTTGTCTGATTTGGTCGAGAAGTTAACGCGACATCTTTCTTCCCATTCATTCAAAGCGAATCCACTCGGGAGCCACAGATGCAGATACAGGGCACCGCTGTTGTTGTTGCTGCTGCTGCTGCTGCTGATGATGATGCTGATGATGATGATGATGATGATGATGGTGATCTCATGGGCTCCATATATTCACAGACGCATATATTAAACGTCTATAGGTTTATAAGATGCGTTCGTTTATCTGCCGATAAAGTTTATGCAGATATGTGAAGTCAGATATTATTATTAGTTCTGCATTTACTAAGCGCCATTATCTAATGATTAAGCATCAATCGGTGGCGCTGAGCAACTGTGGGTGAAGGACTTGCGCTGGCTCCCTGCACAGAAACCGTCTAAGGTACAAACGCACGATGTCCGCGGTACAAGCCGAGCGCCCAGCCAATCGGCTTCCGTGCCCCACCAGAGAGTGAGTCAGCTGGGGCAGTATGATGTTCGGGACCTACAGTAGGTCCATCGAAGCACTGACAGAATCTTCGTCTTCGTCTATCGATGTTGATTTCTAGCAACTTATCTTTTGCCTGATGTTTGTCAAGCCAGTCAATCGAAGCAGCAACAGCAGGATCAGCAGCGGCTCTCGTCAGTTCTGCATATTCAGAGAGAGAGAGAGAGAGAGAGAGAGAGGGAGAGAGGCAAGGACAGAGGGAGGGAGGGAGGCAGGCAGGCAGCCACGCATTCTTTCGAGTCTTCAACCCAGCAAAACACGCATGCGATTGTCCGAGGTTGGAAGTCTATCAACTGCTCCGCCTTAGACAGCAGTGCTTCGACACGGGGGGGGGGGACAGACAGCGAAAGAGAAAGAGAGACACACACACAAAGAGACAAAGAGAGAGAGAAGGAGATGAAAAGGGACAGAGAGAGGGACAGAAGGTCAACCAGGACGTCATCTATATAGTGACAAGAAGAATGATGGCTTCATCTGTTAATGAACTGTGGGGGGAACTAACTCTGTGACCCCGGTGGGGGGGTCGACTGTGATCCACAGTATGTGCAACACGCGAGGCAAGTGTATAAGCATTCGAAAGGTTCTCCGGTTCAATTAGGTCAAAGCACGGTCACGAGGTCACAGGGTGATGGGTGGGAGGAGGGTGGGACATCTGAGAGATCAACGCAGTGTTCGGTAGAAGACGGCAGCAGCAGTAGCAGCAGTTCTAACATCTAGCAGTTCTTCATCCGTTGGTGATGCAGTTACTATGGCACCCGATAAGAACAACAGTTTTGGCCGGTGGGGAGGGGGTTGGATGGCGAAGGGGCAAAAGGCAAAATGGAGGGTTGGTCAGGGATCAAGAGGTCGATGGAGAATAGGGAGAGTTTAGTCAATCCTGTTTTAGTTGGGTTGCATTTGGAATGCATTCTTTTATTACGTGAGGCAGATGAAGAGTAAGAAACGCCCTTTCGTCAGATCGACCGACCGACCGACCGACCGACCGACCGACCGACCGACCGACCGACCGACCGACCGACCGACCGACCGACCGACCGACCGACCGACCGACCGACCGACCGACCGACCGACCGACCGACCGACCGACCGACCGACCGACCGACCGACCGACCGACCGACTCTTACAGAAACGGTCATTCAATATAATTGCAATCGAAATCTTCAGGGCACCAAACGCACCAAAAGAAGAAGAAGACAACGACGACGACGACGAAGAAGAAGAAGAAGAAGAAAAAGAAGAAGAAGAAGGAGGAGGAGGAGGAGGAGGAGAATAGATATTGAAAGGAAGATTAGGCGAAGGACTGTTGTCTCAAGAGACAGATTCGATGTAATTTGAGCCCTATCCTCTTTCTCCTCCTACTCCTCCTCCTTCACTTCCTCCTGCTTCTCCTCCTCCTCCTCGTTCTCCTCCTCCTTCTCCACTTCCTCCTCCTTCTCCTCCTCCTCCTACTCGTTCTCCCCTTCCGGTGCTCAAGTTCACTGAAGAGAAGACGATAGCAACTGCTCGACGTACGACGCCATGTGACCTCGGCGTCCAATCATCCTCGTCGTCATCGTCGTTTGCTTCGACTGATTAAGACGAGACAACGACGACGACGACGACGACGACGACGACGACGACGACGAGGTCCTTCGACTGGACAGCTACACGACACTCGATGAGCTTCATTAAGAGTCATCACGCACGACTCAACCCAACCCCACAATTCTTTACATTTACCTCTTAAAATTCTGTATATATGCATACACACAAATAGACACACACAGGCAGACACAGACATACACAGGCAGACACAGGCACAATATACGTGTACTGACATGCCTGATTGCGAACTCCATCTATCAAGTATCTCTTAGAGCTTTAATGATAAGTATGATGATAAAATGACAGCGACGACAACCCTAGAAGTAGTTCGCTACTGACACCGCTAAAGCATCCTAGAAATTAATGGTATGAATTAGAAATAGTATACACTGTAGAATATTGTATTATAGAATTAGAAATTAGAAATATAGAAATTGTCACCGTTGCAGTTACACCGCATAGAGTTGAAGACATTTTGTGCATATGATGGATGAAAAGTGGACCTTAATTCATCCTATCAACTGAAGATTATAGACACAGACGCTTACGAGTAATACATTCATGCCCATACAGTGTTTAAATATATTCATACATTGCATCATATATGCAAATTCCGCCTCTGAATATTCATACTTTCACGTACCTGTATTAAATGAAGCCTAAGGATATAAGTATGTATATATATATATATTTGTTTATGTTCTGGACATCGATATATACACACATATATATACACAGATACACTTGATATGCATATGCATGAATAACATTAAATATATTATATAATAATGATCGAAATGGCTTTCGTTATATTCAGTGGAAGTCCTATAGACTTGGCAGTTGTTTCGTACCAATCGATGCTGCTGCTGCTGCTGCTGTTGCTGCAGAAGCGCATAACAATGGAATCAAGTTGTGCTCGCTATTAGCATCACGCACTGATAAACTCAGTGAAGCGTGTCGGTGCAGCAAACCAGCAGTGTCGTCGTCGTCATTCAACAAAAGATCACAGCACTACATCGCTCTTCTCCTCACAATTATATCAGCCTCACAGAGTCAAATACTTGAGGAAGAGGAGGAGGAGGACGAAGACGACGATGATGATGATGACGACGACGACGATGGACACTGCGTCAGGAACAACAAACATCGACTGCAGTCATTAATCTCATCATCATCACCCCCACCACCACCACCAAACCACCATCATCATCATCATCAACAACAACAGCAGCAACAGCAACAACATCACAATTATCATTACCTGCGTTAGCGTGAGCAGAGACAATTGGACGAACATACAGTTGTTAGTTTCCCACGACTAACTCTACAGGCATACACGCATTCATTCGCCTCATGAGCCATCGATTCATATATATATATATATATATATATATATATATATATATATATATATATATATATATATATATATATATATATATATATATATATATATATATATATATATATAATATATACCTTGCACCTAAGTTTATATATATTCACATAGAGATTAAACAGAATAGATATACAAATAAACACTGAACATTTAATACGTAAGTAATTGGTTTATATATATATATAATATATATATATATATATGTTTATATACGTCGTTTCAGGCGCCACTCGATTTCGATGATTTTCTCAGAGGCACCGCATTTAGTCTCCGCAGCAAATCGACTCCTGGCATGTTTTGCTTCTGCTACTTGTCTTCTTAAATACTTGTAAACTGGTGTGCGATTAGCTAATGGTTACTAAAGAATATACTTACTTACTTTACTACTTTTTGTTTTTCTTGTTACTTTCTACTTCCTCCCCTCCTCCTTTTCCTCCTACTCCTCCTCCTTCTCCTCCTCCTCTTCTTCTTCCGTTCTTCTTCTCGTTCTTCGTTCTTTATCGCTGGCTTCAGTCCTTTCCAATTCAGTTGCGTCGAATCCGATGATTTCCAGTCTGCTCCAAATATTTAAAACCGATGTGGATCCACTGGTTAAAATAGAGAGAGCATCAGTTGAAGGTCGCTTCCAAGTGAAACGGAGTCAAACTCCGTTGCAGTACAGAGGCCCCCCTCCAATCGATGGAGCAGGACACGCAGGCTGCGCTGTATAAACCTGACTGGAAGGAAATTGCTACGGTGGAAAAGGAAAAGCCCGTCTGGATCTAAGTAAGTAAGTAAGTAAGTAATGCTTATGATCTGATCCAGAGATTCGGAAATTAGCAAAACGGACAAAAACCGATAAACTGAATTGCAAGACTTTTGGATCGACTGACTGTTTCGGCTTCGCTTGGCTGATTCTTCACAACGCACGACTTTGAAATTCTGCCTCAGCCCTTGCCACTTAGATTTGCATTCAAACGACAACATCGAACCAAATAACAAATCACTATTTTCAGATATCGATGGAAAAAATCAACGAATACTTTTTAGAACGATATTTGTAAAGACGAGGGTGGTGAGAGTACAAATACCTTCTTTGAGCCCTAGAGTAAAAGTCGCTTCTTTCCAGTCGATGGTCAGAGATCTGACGAAAGCAGGTCTCGAATGATCCACAGCTGCATCCTTTCTGTGCTGTCCGTCTCTGTCTGTCTGTCTGTCTCTCCCTCTCTCTCTCTCTCTCGTTGTGTCTCTCTGTCTCTCTCTGGCCAGAGCCGCAGTTGTTTCTGTGAGCAGCAGTCGAAGTAGCAGATTCGACGCGTCCTTCTTTTTGAGTTCGCCTTCTTTCTTCCTCTTCTTCCTCTTCTTCCTCTTCTTCCTCTTCTTCCTCTTCTTCCTCTTCTTCCTCTTCTTTCACAGCATCCGTTCGTTCGTCCGTCCGTTCGCCGGTCGGTGATCTAACTCGTCTATCTCCGTTTCACACGGACTATCGTCCGCCGTGTCTTCCAGTGTAACAGAACGAGCCGAACAGAAGACGAGACGCGGCCTCCGCTGCGCAGACTCTGACTGAGGCTTGTCTGATAGTTAATGCGCCTACCACGCGAACACTTAGCACGCCGCCTAGCGACCGGAAGGAGCAGGATGCAGACGACAGACGATGGCAACGATCAGACAAAGCTCCATCCTCTGTCTCCTCCTCCACCGTCCTCTCCTTTCTTCCTTCTTCTCCTCTATTCTCCTCTTCTCTTTCTTCTTCCTCCTCCTTCCTCTTCTTCCTCCTTCCCACGGAACGCGTTCATAGATCGTCATCACCCAAGTTAATCAATCGCTTTCCGGTCGACACCGACAGACAGACAGACAGATAGACAGACAGACAGACACGCAGGCAAACGTGTTTACAAATGACAGGCTTCTAGGGCGAACCTGAGATTGAAGACGACAGAATTGAACAAGGACCGTGACGATGGCAACTCATCCGCATCCTTTGCCCATATCTCCCTTCCCGCTGCCTCTCTTATGCTTCTGCCTTGGCTGCTGATGCAGGCGTCGATACCAATTCAGACGCAGCATCTCATGTATGTCTAGTTATGTCGACGTCTAATGCATCGATGGCTATTGTATTCCACAATGAAGACACACGATACACCAAACTCAGCCTCAGCCTCAGCCTCCACAGCAGCTGCAGCAGCAGCAGCAACGAGGCCGTGTCAACGCAGACGCCGAGAAAGTATGGATCGAAAAGAGGAGAATATCAAAGATTCGGAGCAAACGAACGCAGGAAGAACAGAACAAGAGGAACGACGGGCGCCTGGAGTGTACACTGGTTAAAAGCAACATGACAGACAGATCGAAGAACAACAGAAGAACAGACAGAAGAACAGACAGAAGAACAGACATAAGGCTGTAGGAAAAGAACGACATAGATACTGAAAACAGATAGAAGTAGTCAAGAGAAAGAAAGAGAAAGCATACGGAGAAGAATAAGAAGAGAAGAAGAAGAAGATGATGAAGATTATTATAATTAGTAGTAGTAATAGTAGTGGTAGTAGTGATAGTGGTAGTAGTGGTAGTAGTAGTAGTAGTAGTATTAAGAAAGCTGTCGTGAGTGGCCATTTGTGGAAAAGGTATTATGAGGTGCTAGACGACTTAGTGATTGTCCGAGCAACATCCCTGGTCCGCCTTGCGTTAGTTGAAGCCCCACGGGTTCGGTCGGTCGGTCGGTCGGTCGGTCGGTCGGTCGGTCGGTCGGTCGGTCGGTCGGTCGGTCGGTCGGTCGGTCGGTCGGTCGCGGTCGGTCGGTCGGTCGGTCGGTCGGTCGGTCGGTCGGTCGGTCGGTCGGTCGGGCGGTCGGTCGATCCTTCTGTGGGTCAGGTGCTGAGGCGGTCGACGAGGAATTGAAGAATAATTGAGGCAAACTCGTCGTCGCATGAGTCGCCTTGGGAACTGAAAGACTCGAGAAGAAAGACTGACGGCAGCAAATGTCTGTCACAGCCGCCGACAATTATTGCAGACAACTGCAGAAGCAACAGTCGGAACAGAAACTGTTACAGCTGAACGTTTCTGCAGAAAGAGACTAAAAACGGTTAAAGAAGATAATAGCAATGAAGCAGACGGACAGAGACCTGATTATGCGTAGAAAGACTGCACGAGAACCAACTGAACTAGAAAGATCTGGACTGGTCAGGATTAGACAAACCAGACGAGAGTTTAGATGAAGTCCTTTCCTTCCTCTCTAAAAAATCAATTATCGCACGTGATATCCGCTTCTTTTTCCTGACACTTGCTGCGCGCCAGAAAGAAAAGGAGGAACAGACAGAAAAACAGCCAGACGGACGGATGGATAGACAGACAGACAGACGGACGGACAGACAGAAGGTGACAGATCCTGATGTATGCAAAGAGCTCGGGTGATGCAGAGGAGAAGAGAGATGAGAAGATGCAAAGGAGAGATGTCGATTGGGAAAAGACGCCAGCCACAGATGTAAGAACCGCATGCACTACCCACCCTCTGCATCCACCCTCTGCATCCACCATCTGCATCCAACATCCAAGATGAAGCGGCCACGTGTCCATCTCGACTGGTGTCCGATGCACTGATAATTATCGTTGGCATCCATTAAGAGATTCTATTACAGGTCCCTTCGCCAAGACCACGACGCAAGACTAGTATGATTTATTTACAAGTGATGGACCGAGGGCTGGAGGAGGAGGTGCAGCAGGACGACCTAGGGCAGTCGGTCATCGTATGAAGATGACCACTGGTCATCGTATGAAAAAGATGACCATTGGTCATTGTATGAAGAAGATGACCATTGGTCATCGTATGAAGTAGATGACCATTGGTCTCCGCTGTACAGTTTCTTAACTCGCTCGCCGACTGACATTTGCACGCGGCATTAAGTGACACATAGGTTCTCGCACAATGCAACATGCTGAAACCAGACTGAACAAAGGAGGGAACGATGGAGAGTGGGATGGAGACAGTGAACGATGGGGGGGGGAGCGAAGGAGAGTGGGATGGAGACAGTGAACGATGGGGGGAACGAGGGAGATTGGAATGGACAGAGGAAGAGTGGAAGGGAGGAGTGTCGGCATAATTTTTGCCGCCGAGACGCGTTATGATCTGCGAAATGCCTTCCATTATTTAACTGAAGTGTGACTTCAATTATTAATCAAACAGATTATCGTCGGCGCCGTCGAAAAGATGCGTTAAAAGAACCCCTCCCTCCCTCCCTCCCTTCCTCCATCCCTCCTTTCCTTCGTCCTTCTCTCCCTCTCTTCCTCGCACCCTCCCTTCACTGCTGCCTTCCGTGAGCCTCCTCCACCCTAATCATCTGCCGAAGGACTTTCTCCCGGTCCCAGCCACTCACAGACAATATTCGCTCTCAGTTGGAGCTGAAATTATATGGAGCATCAAACATTCAGTGGATCCTGTTCGTCGCAAGGGACCGAGCGTCGAGTTTGCTTATTCAGCGCAACACCTTCGGCGGTAATTTACGCCGCATATTAGAGTAATGGATGCGAGATAAGAGGGATGGGCGGCTGGTGACAGGGAGTGGGAGATGCTGGAAGGCCTAGAGATGCAGGGGACGGGTGGACGAGATGGAAGTGAGGGCGTAGAAACAACTTGTTGATCTATTATTTTGGACCTGGATTCTCCAACGGATTATGTTTCTGAATACGAATACACTTGAAGCAACAATCGATAGATGCATTGAGCAACTGTACAACAGCGCTACAGAAGTCATTACATTAGAATAGGTTATTGTAGGGTTGTTATTCAACCTATATGTGTAGCAAATATGGCCCAGTTAGGAACATGTGAAGATCACTTGTTTCAGATAGGGATGCATCTAGAAGATCTATAGATAGATTCAGTTCAAAATCTGTCTTATAGTTGCCATCGACCATCGACTGATGCCTTGGGCATTATGATAGCGGCGCCATAGAAGTCTGCATTTGATTAGGTTAGATTAGATTAAAGAGAGTGGTTCCTATGTGGAGGTAGGGAATGGAACAGATTGACTTTAGCTGATGATTTGGTAGATGCGATGAGAAAGGGAGACATGGAAAGGTTATGGAATGAGTTACAGAGTGACGCCTGGGAAAAGGGAATAAGAAAGGGTCGATTTGAAACCAGAGCTGTTGAACAGAGGAGGATGGGAGGCTGATATTGACTGTACAAGAAGCAGGGAGTGTCTTTAACCTCCAATGAAATCAAATGCCTCTGTGACGTACGTCTGTATCTATCTGTCTGTTTGTCTGTCTGTCAGTCTGTCTGTCTGCTTCCTTCGCTGCCCTGCATATAATATTATAAGGTTAGGTTTAATGGCATCAGAGGTAAAGTTACAGCGAAACGGAAACCGTTTCAAAGATAATCGGATCTCGTGAGACTGAGGCGAACGCAGAGCGTGACTTTGCATGCGTGACGCCTCATTGAGCGACACCCTTGCTCCCACCCTCACCCACATTGACCGAAGTTCTGATGACGCAGCCATGTCACCGTATACGCTTCGTTCTCATGTACAACAGAGAGAGAGAGACAGACAGACAGACAGACAGACAGACAGACAGAGACAGAGAGAGTGGCGGAAGCCTTGATGTGGCGGTTGTTGGGTGCATGATGAAGTCCTATGTAACAGTGTTCAAAAGAAAGAGAGAGGCAGTGGCAAAGACACTGAAAGATTGAAAGAGAGAAATAGATGAGAAAGAGAGCGAACGAACACAGAGAGCAAAACAGACAGACAGACAGACAGACAGACAGACAGACAGACTAGATGTACTGGGTCGATTCGAGTTTCGTTCATGGGACATAGATGTGAGTGAAGGTAGCAGAGCTGCACTTTCTCATCAGTAGACTTATATAGCGCCTGATTACGGCGTGCACTGATCACAACCGATTGATGGTCAGTAAAGGGGAGGAGGCGATGGGGAGAGAGGCTTCGACCTGTCGTTCGTTCGCCAGGAAGAACAGATCGATTGGAAGTAGAGAAACGACGCTTAAAACGCATCGTTTAATTAGCTGGAGTTGCTTCTAGCTTCTAATCGTCGACCGTCGAAGGCTTCGTAGATTTCGTTCGTCAGATACCGACAATCAGCAAATCCGATTCTCAGCTGATTGCACGGATTCAGCAACTCATTTCATCCGACCTTTGCAAACGAACCGCCAAGAATCGACGATGCAATCGACAACAGTCGTCTCATCACTCTTTCTCTCTATTGCATCACACACAGACCAATTTGGCCAACATTTTATTCCACTCTGTAGTAATAGTGGCTAATTTCCGAAATGGTCCTTGGGTCTATATGACATGACATGACATGACATGGCATGATATGACATGGCATGACACGACATAACACAAAATAACATAAAAACACAGAATAACACAAGTACTTTCGAAGACATGTAATTGGTGTCAATTCCTCTGCAAATTAACCAGAAGTCTTTAAGAGCTCGACCTTCCTTTCTACTTCTTAAAGACTGTGATAGTGTTCACTGAGACGGCACCGTCATCCAAGCTATCCCACAGGTCTATAACTCTTGCACCGGAAAATCTCTGCCCTATTCTTCCTTTCGGTTTCTTAAATAACTTATATTTGGGGCCTCGAGTCGCCTCGTTCGGTGCTAATTCAAAGAACCACTCTGCCTGCTTTGTCTCCTTTCCAGTGATGATCACATGAGCTTCAGTTGAGTCTCATCTGCTTCTCCTTCTCTCACCTGTTCAACCGTTATTCATATGGGCCAGACTCTTGTATTCCCAAATCAATTTGGCAGCTCTCCTCTGCGATTTCTCCGGTTGTTCAATGACATGTTTCAGAAATGGATTCCATATCTTGGTACAATATTCTAATGTGGATTCCATGTCTTGGTACAATATTCTAATGGGGGCCTTTCCAATGCGTCACGTTCTCTGCTTCGGAGTCTCTGGCCATTGTTATCGTTTCGAGTCGTTTCGGCTGTCTTGCTTACCTCATCATCGCTTCGGACCTCTCCAAGTTCAAGTTGAACTAATCGCAGTCTTCGAAACTCTCTGGCCATCACAAAAACTCCAACAATTTTCACTCCGGCCTTCAAATCACAATTCGAAAGAACAGCGAGGCCACGGATACAGTATAAATTATTTAAGAAACCGAAAAAAACATTAGGGTAGAAATTCTTTATTGCAAGATTTGTAGACTTGTGGGTTAGTTAGGATGATAGTACTGCCTCAGTGGACACTGTCACAGCCCCTTAAGAAGAAGCTATGGAGGATTGGCTATCAAGCATTCTCCATTAATTTGCATTGGTTCTAACACAGACTATGTATCATCTGAACCAATTAGAATCCTAGTCATGCTATGTTATTCAAAACTCGGTTAACTGCAACTTAGAAAAGTCTAAATTGCGACCAGTCAAATGTAAAACCGAAGACTCGACAAATCAGGATCTGTGAACAACATTAGGTCAGATTCGTACTAGAGTTGCACGAGGTAACAGTTGCAAAATGCTACAACGCCACGTGACGTTGTAGATGCATAAAGTCACATCTGAGCCAGTGTTTATGTTGAAATTCAATCGATAGCAGGCGTTTAGGCATTTCGAGTTGCACGGACCTCCCTTCGTTAAGCTCGCAAGAGCCTTTCTTCTGTTGGTCTACATGTAAACTCATCAGTTTGACGATAATAGGTCTTCCTGTGCATATCTAACACTTTGTAATTTTTACCTTTGTTTTATTTTCTTAAGTTACTGGTGTGGAAACGTATTGGACGAGCATTGTTTTGTCGGAATAAAAACTTTAAAATTTAAACCTCAAAATTTAAGGAAAATTTCCAGTAAAGATATGCTGAAAATGTGCCGAAGTAGACGTCCTTACTGGAATATGGAGACAACTTAATCTGGCAAAAAGGAATGTCTGATTAGAATGGATTCGTAATTAGCCTGAGATTAAAATCATTCAGTTGCCAGTTGTCAGTCGTACGTTGGAAAAGAAAGACTTGGAATGATAGATATAAGCGACAAGAGTCGAATGAACAATTTCAGTGAACCTTCTTTCTCACTTCTACTCTCTCTCTGTCTTTGTCTCTGTCTGTCTCTGTCTCTGTCTGTCTGTCTCTCTCTGTCTCTGTCTCTTTCCCTTTCTTTATCTTTCTATCTTTTCTCTGTCCTATTCCTTGTTTCGTTCATCCTCTTTTGGTCGCGACGCGAGGTCAGTAGGTCGAAGGTCAGAGGATTGAACCAATCGAAAATGCAAGCGGAGATAGCAAGTCTTTTGGTTTTATGCGGCGCTATTCCAAGACAATGCTAATGACGGCATTCGGAGTGTGTCATTATTTAGCGCAGCTGGTGGTTCTGAGATAATGGCTTCGATGGCCTTATTTCGCCCTGCCGAGGGAGACATCATTTCGCTTCTCGACGTCGACGACGATGGCAATCATCATCATCATTATCATTATCATCATCGCATCAACAACTACACTAAACATATCTAATCAACCCATGTATTATTTATGTATGTGCATGAGTATATATGGATTATGAGCGGCCGGTTGTAGCAGCTGCACTAAGTCCATTAGAAAGCTCACGCACGTATGGCTCTGTGTGTGCGTGTGTGTATCTCCCTGTCTCTCTCTTTCTTTTTCTCTATGTCTCTCTTTGTCTGTTTCTGTTTCGACGAAGAGCAGGAGGAATGGGGGAAGGAGAAATAGGAGGAATGGGAGGAGGATAAATAGGAGGAATGGGAGGAAGAGGCATGGGAGAAGAAAGAATATGAGGAATGGGTGTAAAGGAACAGAAAGAATGAAAGAAGGAATGGCAGGAATGGAAGTAGAAAGAATGAGGGAATGGGAGGAGAAGAAATAGGAAGAATGGGAGAAGGAGGAATTGGAAGAAGAGGAAGAACGAGAGAAGGAGGAATTGGAAGAAGAGGAAGAACGGGAGAAGTAGGAATTGGAAGAAGAGGAAGAACGGGAGAATGAAGAATTAGAAGAAGAGGAAGAACGATAGAAGGAGGAATTGGAAGAAGAGGAAGAACGAGAGAAGGAGAAATTGGAAGAAGAGGAAGAATGGGAGAATGAAGAATTGGAAGAAGAGGAAGAACGAGAGAAGAAGGAATTGGAAGAAGAGGAAGAATGGGAGAATGAAGAATTGGAAGAAGAGGAAGAACGAGAGAAGGAGGAATTGGAAGAGGAGGAAGAACGGAAGAAGGAGGAATTGGAAGAAGAAGAAGAACGGAAGAAGGAGGAATTGGAAGAAGAGAAAGAACGGGAGAATGAAGAATTGGAAGAAGAGGACGAATGGGAGAAGGGGAATACGGGGAATTGTAGAAGGAGGAATGGCGATAGAGTGAGGAATGGCGATGGAAATAGGCGGGAAAGCAAAGGCAGACGATGGTCGTCGTTTCGAGATCTTTTGTGTCGCTGCATTCGGCGCAGAATTCGACTCGGACCAACAACTAAGACGCCCACAAAGACGCAGGAGGAGGAGGAGGAGGAGGAGGAGGAAGTGGAGGAGGAGGAGGACCAGGAGGAGGAGGAGGAGGAGGAGGAGGACGAGCAGGAGGAGAGGAAGGAAGGGCAAAAGGAGAAGGAAGAGGCAGAGTAAGAAGAAAAGAGAGAGGGGCAGAAGGGAGAGGAGATGGAGGAAGAAGAGATGAAGGATGATGAGCAGAAGGGAGAGGAGTTGTTCTGGAGTAAAGGAAGCGCATGAGAAACCGCGAATTGTGTCTAGTGTTGCAGACTTATTTATGCGTGCATAACATTAGCACGCATCTATATATACAGACATGTATATATATATATACCTAATAACGCCCATGGATATATATATATATACTTATGTAATATTCGTTTGCATGAATATATATGTATACATATGTATATGTATATATATATATCGTTTGCCGTTGTACATGAAATTCGAGAAGCAGGTGGAGGGAGGTGCACTTGGGCGCCGCGAAAGGACAGACAATCGTCTGTGACAAGTGGAAGATGGTAGACGACGACGACGATGATAACGATTGTGCTGTTGTTGTTGTTGTTGATGATGATGATGATGCTGATGCTGATGCTGATGATGATGCTGATGCTGATGATGATGATGATGATGATGATGACGATGATGATTCTGTTTCCGAGTAAATTAGGGCGTTGTGGATTGTTCTTTTTTCCCTTTTCCTCCTAACCTACTGTGTAATGTTGATCTGAAAGGGAGATGGCAGAGGATGCAGAGGATGCGCCGCCGCTTCGTGTCTTGCATCATCAGCAAGTGGAGAGCGTCTACGATCTTCGTCTGTGAATCGACCGAATTGTTTGAAACGAGATTCAGCGGAGAAAAAAATTCATCACAGGAGGAGGAGGACGAGGAGGACGAGGAGGACGAGGAGGAAGAGGAGGAAGAGGAGGAAGAAGAGTAAGAGGAGGAGAAGAAGGAGGAAGAGGAGGAGGACGCGTAGGAGGAGGAGGAGAAGGAGGAGGAGAAGCCGATGGGGAGAAACAGAGGAGAAAGACGAGAAACAGTTAAGTAACTTGGCCCGAAATAGCCGCAATGAAGTTTGCGTCTGGATGGAACGATCCCTGCATGAAGTCTGAATTTGGAGCGGAAAGAGAGAGAGAGGAGGGTGCGATTAAGATGCGGTGGGTGGGTGGGTGGGTGGGCTAAATGGAAGGGAAGGGGCTTTTAGTGCGTTGCTAGGCAGCAGGAACGCAGAGCAGGCGATGAGGCAATCCGAAATAAACACCGAACGAACGCCTCAGAAACTTTGATCACTGGAGACTGTCAATGCCAGGAAAAGAATAACAGACAGACAGACAGACAGACAGACAGACAGACACACACACACACCGACACACACAGCCATGCATACTAAAATCCGTATACGTTGGGAAAGAGGGTCAGAAGGAGGAAGAGGAGGAGGAGGAGGAGAGGCACAAGAAAAAGAGACAAAGAGACAGAGAAACAGAGAGACAGAGAAAGACAGACAGAGATAGTGAGAGACATAGGGAGAGAGCTAGAGTAGAGAGAGGGTGGCGAGTGACGGATGTATCAGTCTAAACATCTCTGGCAAATGATTTCGCTGTTAGCTTCGTCTGGCGCCAAATTATAAACAGAAACAGAGAGACAGAGAGAAATAGAGTAAGAGAGAGAGAGAGAGAGAGACATACGGCCAAACAGACAGACAAAGACGGATACATCGCTAATTGCCGTCTGCGTCACAGACGTCCAAACTATGAAAGGGCGCAACTAGAGTCAATAGCAGAGCCACCACCATTTTCATTTCCTCCTCCTCCTCTTCATCATCATCTCATCATCATCATCATCATCTCATCATCATCTCATCATCATTATCATCATCATATCATCATCATCTCATCATCATCATCATCATCATCATTGTTTCTATCATCATCATCTTCGTCGTCATTAAGAGTCGAGAGGTCTTTCGTCTGAAGCGTTAACCCTAACCCTAACCCTGATCGCCAACGACTGGACGCCTTTTCTAACCCTAACCCTAACCCTAACCGTGCGTCTTGAAGACGATGACGATTTTGTTGTTGTTTTTGTTGTTGATGATGATGATGATGATGATTATAATGAAATTGATGATGATATTACCTGCGTTGTTGTCTTTTCACTGGTGTCGTCTTTGTGGTGAAGTATGATGGTGAAGTGGCATTACGACAGCAGGTAGTTGTTCGGCGCCTTCCGCTCTCTCAATCAGCGATCAAGTATGACCATCCTAATGGATACAATTGCAACGGATGCTGCTGCTGCTGCTGCAGCAGCTGCTGCTGCTGCTGGTTGATGCGATGCTCAGGACGAAGTTTTCGCACGCGATGAACTGAATGCCCTGGTCGAATTGTGCACAAAGAGAGAAAAAGTTAAGGAAGTAAAAGGAAGAAACGAATCCTCTGACGCATGAACGAAGAAAGAAATGAACGAATGAATAAGCGAGAGAAGGAGGGAAGGAAGGAAGAATGGGTGGATGGAAGGAAGGAAGGAAGCGTGGAGGGAACGAAGTAAGGAGGGAAGGAAGAGTTGTGTGTCGAGAGTGGTTTGATAGAGACGTCGTTCATTGCCGACGATGTTCGTTCGCTGACCGTCAGGACGTCAGCTGGTGCTGCTGGTGCTGCTGGTGCTGCTGCTTCTGATGATGATGACGATGCTGGTGTTGCGGCGGCGGCGGCGTTGATCAGAGATGACTCTGGAACGGCGGTCGTGTCGTCGTCGTTCGTCGGGTCTCTTTAAACTTTCATCTGATGCTGGGCAGCGCGACGTCTCTGTCGCTGCCATCTCTATCAATTGGTTGCAATGTTTCGCATGCATCGCCCGCTGCTGCTGAGACTGCGTGATCGGCTCCCATCTCATTCGCTCGTAGCCAATACGCTAGACGTCCTCCCTTCTTCGTCATTGTACGTCCTCCTCATCCTATTTCTTTCTATATTCCTCTTCGCCCCTTCCTCACCCACCTTCTCTTCCTCCATATCCCATTCCTCCACTTTTTTCCTCCTTCTCCTTCTATTTACTTCTCTGTTCGCTTTCCTTCTCTTCAATCCTTCTCCGTTTCTACTCATCCTCCTCTTTCTCCTCCATCTTTCTCCATCTAGCTAATCATCCTTCCTCTTTCTTCTCATCCTCCTCCTCCGTCTTCTTCCTCCTGTTCTTCCGTCTTCGTCCTCTTCTTCCGTCTTCCTCTTCTTCCATCTTCCTCTTCTTCCATCTTCCTCTTCTTCCATCTTCCTCTTCTTCCGTCTTCCTCTTCTTCCGTCTTCCTCTTCTTCCGTCTTCCTCTTCTTCCGTCTTCTTCTTCTTCCGTCTTCCTCTTCTTCCGTCTTCCTCATCATCCTCGTGGCTTCTTAGAGAGCGGCAGAGGACGAGTTGCTTTCATTTGAGTTGTTGCTTTCGTAGTTTTCTTAAGATCATCATGATCCATGGGCCGAGAGCCCGTAGGTGTCCACTGCATGCATTGTCACTTGTCTCCACAGTCCCCGATCTTGTGCTGTTCTTATCAAGGCGTGCAAGTCTTGCTTACACCATTCCCTTATATCATCTGTCCACTCCCTGTTAGGTCTTCCTCGTCTCCCATTTCCGTCCATAATTCCCATCATCACGCTTAGGATGGACTTTGTGAATTTGAGATGAGAGAAAAGTCAGTTGGACGTCGTCATCGCTCCAGAGATACAGCAGCAGCTGATTGAAAAAGATGTGCAGGAAGCTAAGGCGAGGAAGATAAACTGTTCTGGTTCATGTAGCAGATGCAGCACCAGGTCTATTTGGCAAAGTGTGATGGCTGAGGCGGAGGAGGAGGAGGAAGGGAGGAAGAAAAAGTGAAGAAGGTAAAGAAGGAGGAGCAGGAAGAGGAGGAGGAGGAGGAAAAAGAGGACAAAGAGGAGAAGGTGAAGAGGAGGAGGGGAGGAGGAGAAGACCGAAGGAGAGGAGGAAGAAGAGGATGAAGAGGAAGAGGAGGAGGAGGAGGAAGCTGGTGTCAGTCTGTACAGGCGTACGTGAGAATTTGGTCAGGTTGCTAAACGCCTCAAGATCGTAAGCGGTCGATGGACAATTTTGTCCCTAGGATTCAGATGAAGAGTTCTGATTTCTGATGGGCCTATCTAGATGGAAGAGCGTCTCAAAAAGCGTCATATAAATGTCCTAATGCAGACAAGTATCTTGATTCTGACGCGCCAAAATTAAGGAAGGAAGGAAGGAAGGAAGGAAGGAAGGAAGGAAGGAATGAAGGAAGGAAGGAAGGAAGGAAGGAAGGAAGGAAGGAAGGAAGGAAGGAAGGAAGGAAGGAAGGAAGGAAGGAAGGAAGAAGGAAGGAAGGAAGGAAGAAGGAAGGAAGGAAGGAAGGAAGGAAGGAAGGAAGAAGGAAGGAAGGAAGGAAGGAATGAAGGAAGGAAGGAAGTGAGTCAACCGGAGCAAATATCTTTTCCATAAAATAGTCAATGCCTCGATCTAAGTAGCTCTGTATTCTCCTCTCTGGCTGTATATCTGCCAGCGGTCCTTTGTGTCCCCCCACCTTTAAATACGGCTCTGCGTCGTCGGTGGTCCTGCTGCGTCGTCGGTGGGCCGAGTGCTTTCGGGCCATTGATCGGCTTTATTAATTTTCTGCCTAATTAGCTAATGGCGATTTCATAGTCACCGTTCGTCCGATGGATCGACCGATCGCCCGCGTCTGGCATTCGGCGTTCAACCGGCAAAACGAAAGCATGACGGACGGACCAGTGGATGGACTGATGAGATGGAAGAGCACGGTTGGATGGACAGAAGGACGGAAGGACGAAGGGCACGGGTGAGGAGGCGAGTGAAGGACAGAGGCGATCAATGAATCTGACCAGAGCTAGATGGAATTCTGTCGGATACGCGATGAACGCAGGAGCAGGACGATCAAACGACACCGATGACGACGACGACGACGAGAATGAAGAAGATGAAGGAAGATGGAAGAGAAAGAGAAGAGGGAGAGACAGACAGACAGATGGACAGAGAGACAGACAGACATAGAGAAAGAAGGAGAGAGAGTGGGACAGAAAGAGACAGAGAGAGGGAGGGGTAAGGAAAGGAATGAGAAAGGGAGAGAGGAAGGAAGTAGTTGCAACAGTGTCTGATTTATGGTTTCGGAGCAGATTGAGATCGAAGCCATTCAATCGATCTATTGATCGGTCACGCATCTTAAGTCGAACGCAGTCGACGAGACTCTTCCATTCCTTCCGTCGGTCGGTCGGTGAGGCGTCGGTAAAATCACTCGATCGTTTCCGATTTGCAATTCCATCGGAGTCTTACTGAGCGTAAACAACTGGATCCTGGAGATTGCATCTACCAGCTTCTATCTACCAGCTTCTGTCTACCAGCTTCTATCTACCAGCTTCTATCTACCAGCTTCTATCTACCAGCTTCTATCTACCAGCTTCTACAGCGCCACAAGGTCTCGATCGAACTCCGCTAGAGAAAAGCAGCAAAACATGAGACCGAGACAAATCGATACAAAAAGACGATTCGTCAATAGAATCAAAATCATTGTTGTATGGTCGGTCCATCGCTATATATTGCTACAGGTTGTCTAGGTATATGAAAGAATATCTCAGCTTTAGGTTAAACTGTTTCATTTCCTGAGCCATTTATCAGCGTAACTCGCATAGAAAGAAGAGGTCGACCTCAAGCGGCGACAAAACGAACGAACAGCCTTTGGAGAAGAGGGAAGAGACAACGCCCACCAACAGACGGTGACGAAAAACGGCTCAAAGAGAATCAAGTAAGTCATCGAGGCAGAGAGACTTAAAGACGACTGACCGAAAGAGACTGGGAAGAAAGACAGACATGCAGTGTAGCAGAGAGATAGATAGATAGATAGATAGATAGATAGATAGATAGATAGATAGATAGATAGATAGATAGATAGATAGATAGATAGATAGATAGATAGATAGATAGATAGATAGATAGATAGATAGATAGATAGATAGATAGATAGATAGATAGATAGATAGATAGATAGATAGATAGAAAGAGAGACAGAGACAGACAGACAGACAGACAGACAGACAGAGAAACTAAAACCCAGTCTGAGGCACACTTAAACACAAAACCTTTTATAAGGTCGGGTTTTATTAACAAATGTACAGAAGGCGTACAAAGTACAACAACCCAACCTCCTCGGTCCTACCTTACTCGACGCATGTAACTCGACGCATGTAACTATATATATATATATATATATATATATATATATATATATATATATATATATATATATATATATATATATATATATATATATATATATATATATATATATATATATATATATATATATATATATATATATATAAAGTGGGTGCGTGTATGTATCGTGTGTAAAGGATATACATGTATCGTATGTATGTCAGTGAATGGATTGTTGGAGATGAGATTGGACTGACATGTATTCTTTGCGAATGTCTTGGAAGAGAAGGAGTTAGAGGAGGAGTTAGAGGAGGAGGAAGAGGAGGAGGAAGAGGAGGAGGAGGAGAAGGAAGAGGAGGAGGTGGTTAAGATAAAGGTGGATAATCATGAGAATTCGGTGATGCCACCAATGTTCGTTTCTAACAATGCCATCCATATCCGCATCACCATCGTCGTCGTCGTCGTGAGCAGCAACAGCAGCATAGATGATGGAGATGGAGGTCTTGTCGTTCTGTCTCATTGTTTGTCATCCGTCCGTCCGTCCATCCGTCCATCCATCCGTACATCGCCAGTCTCATCAATCCCTCTGCTGATTCTTTGCTCTTCAGTGGGAAAGCACCTGTCCACGTGACTCGTATGAATGTCAACACAAAGGATGCGACGTCGACGCTGACCGCACGAACCAGCAAACGAACAGACGAACATCAACGACGCATAGGTTTCACACACCTACACAAACAGTTCATCTTAGACCATTTATATACATATATATATATATATATATATATATATATATATATATATATATATATATATATATATATATATATATATATATATATATATATATATATGTATACTCGTATGCTACTAAGTATATGGTCATAGGGTCGCTCTATCAGCATACGTGTGTATACATACGGCATACAGGGTATATGTATATTTATATAAGTATAGATTTATATGAGTTAATAGTCACGACCGAAGAGAGTAATTACTCGAACTCGTGCTGAGAATCGAGCGAGGCATTTCTAATCAGGTTCCGACGAGAGATTAAAGCCAGACGCAGAGCAGCCGAAATAAGACGAAGCAGACCTACACATACCGACATGGATAGAGAGAGAGAGACAGATAGAGAGACAGAGAGAGAGACAGACACATACCGACGTGGATAGAGGGAGAGACAGCTTCGTTTGTGTGTCATTGAGACGATGGCATTTTCTTCGTTGAGCGGCGAATATGACATGAATTCTAGAACGATGACGAATTCCGAGTCTAAGACGCCGACGATAGAACAGCCACCGATGGACCTAATTATGATAATTTAGGCATCATTTTCACACGACTGTAACAGCGCCTTAGAGCATTCCAGACATTCCTTCAGTAGCCCCATGCAGAACACTCGTCGTCCAATCACATCAAACAGTTCTAATTACCCAGATATTTATTCATTCATTCATTCATTCATTCATTCATTCATTCATTCATTCATTCATTCTTGCATTTAAGGCTAATTTGGGCCGAACCTAAACTGAACCATAAGTCTAGTATTAACTGCGAGTGAAGGACTTCAGGCTCAAGGTCCCCTAAGAGTCAGCGTCCGGCTCGAACCCGTACTCTCCGCGTTACAAGCCGAGCGCTCTAACCATTCTGCCACCGTACCTCACATGGATTGGATGGGACAAAATGTGCAACAATGTATAAGTAACTCCATTTCTATAGATCAACGAAGTTTACAAGGTCACACATAAAGGATGTTCGCCAAAAATAATCTACCTTGAACCCCTCCGTCTCCTTGTCCGCATATGACGTCGCCCCCTCCCTTCCCCATCCCCGTTTGCGGACGTCGACACCCAAACAGAGTCCAAGGCCTAGAGGGGGCTATCGTGGCCATCGTGCGTGGCTAACGGTGCTACGGTGTGGTGTACTTTGATACTACTGCGTCCAACGGTCGGACTTTAATTCTGATGGACTGATGTCTGACCGAAGTTGATGTTTAGGCAGAAGTTGCAATCGGTACATTTAAATAACTGATTATTCCATATTTACACGCGGACGTCCGCATTTGGCATGGCCCCCTAGTCCGCATTTGGCATGGCCCCCTAGTCCGCATTTGGCATAGCCCCTTGTCCGCATTTGGCATAGCCCCCTTGTCCGCATTTGGCTGACCCTCTTTCTTCTTGTTGCGGGTGTTCTTAATGGTGAAGAGGAAGAGTAGGAGGATTAAGAGGATGATGAGGAATTTCAATTACTTAGCAAGGCATATCTAAACGATGATGACCACGACCCTCCCTAACATCTGCAATGTCACCTATCCTTCATATATAAACACGTAAATATATATATATATATACACACACACACACATATATATACATATATACATATACATATTTTATATTTGGAGGGAGTAGGAAGAGGAGAGGTGGTTAAGATGGAAGAAGAAAGGCATGGAGGAAGGGAGGAAGAGAGGAAGAGAACGAAGGAGGAAGGGAGGAAGAGAGAAATAGAACGAAGGAGGAAAGGAGGAAGAGAGGAAGAGAACGTAGGAGGAATGGAGGATGTCGTTGACAGCGATGATGGCTTCATGTTCAATCGCTAGATGTCCGTCCAATCTGACTAATAACATTACGTATTCAGGTCGCAGCAAAGGTCGAGATGGACTCAAGACGAAGGCAGAAGCTGCAACGGAATGAGCTGGAAAGAGAAAGACGGGGAAGAGACGAGAGAGGGGGAGAAGGAGAGAGGGTGGCAGGCGAACTTCAAGAACGACGAGGTTAAAGGGCAAAAGACGATGGATCAATGGATTGAGCAATGGAGTTAAGGGCAGGAAGAGTCAGACAGAAGCGATGTCTCCAGATGGAGAGAGATAGAGATAGAGATAGAGATAGAGATAGAGATAGAGAAAGAGAAAGAAACAGAGACAGAGACAGAGATAGAGATAGAGACAGAGACAGAGATAGAGACAGAGACAGAGAGAGAGATAGATGGATAGAGACAGACAGAGAGAGAGACAGAGATAGAGATAGAGACAGAGATAGAGAGACAGACAGAGATAGAGACAGAGATAGAGATAGAGAGATGGGGGGGGGTAGAAGAAAGACGAAGCGTTGCAATGAGGGACGATCGTTTCAATTGCCTAATTAATTTCGTCTCTTCTTCTTCTTCTTCCTGGCTCTTTATTCGACCCGACTGAAGACGAGAGAACATGAGATATTAGAGGTAATAATTATTAATTATGTAGCTCCTATATGCAGCTGATAGTCGTAAATTGCGCCTGTGATTAAGACGGAGACGAGGCTGAGAAGCAGCAGAGTTGCGTCGATTGACTCATCGATGGTCTGTGCTCTGTAACTCTTGCACACTCAATCAAGAAACTCATCGACTGCATGTAGAGGGGAGACGGGGTCGTCAGTTGCCCAATCTGCCTTTATTGATCTCCTGCAAGATCGAACCTCTGACGAGCGACTTTACAAACAGTTATCTATTGACTGGAGAGGAGGCTGATTAAAACCTCTTCTTATGCATTCGAAATTGACAGCTGAGAAATAATCCTTATTCTCTTGAGAACTGACGAAGCAGACGTAGAACTGACTGGAAGTTGAATCGACTCGGGGGTCTGTCTGGTCGTCGGAGGCTGACTTAATCAACTCCACTTTAACTCTAGCCACTTTAGAACGACGACGAGTACAAATGCGATGATTATGACGACGACGACGACGATGTAGCAGTCCAGTTGAGCGACGTTGTCGTCTGTTTCCTTCAACTCAACAATTTTTCTCTTGTGGAGCTGTTCAACATCCCACGTGACTTATAGCAGCTGAACTGCCTCTGTGGGTTTGTCGCTTGCCCAGCTGGACTGAATCGATCCAAGTTGTTCCGGGTGTCAAGAGGAAGGAATTCGCTGCCGCCGATGTAGCAGCCGTCGAAAGTCGCTCGGAGGATTCATTGGCGCAAAGACAGTGGAGCAGAGGATGAACGAGGACTGTAGACTACACGGTTCTCATCCAACTGTTCTGCTCCTCAAATGATCCTCTCTTGTTAGTATCATCGCCTAGCGCTACCGTAGAACCCCGGCAGGATTAGATTAGATATGAACTGGTCCAGATTAGATAAGATTATATTAGATTAGACCGAAAAATTGTCTGTCAGTCGCTACAAGTCAGATTGGCAACTGACGCCGGTCAAACTGGTCTCCGATTCTAACAATCGATCATTCTGAGCTGATAAAACATTGACTCTTTAGAGAGTTGCATTCCTGTGGATTTAAATCTGACCTACGCAGATAAGTGTGCCTTTCTGTTTCTCTAGTGATTTTTAAGGCTCATTTTCAGTGCCTTTGAAAGGCTTTGAAGCATTATGGCTCCCTGAAATAGACCTGAACAGCTTCGACTTTAGATAAGTTGTACATCGGAACAGGTTTCCAGACATTGCAAAACAGAGAAGTTCGTGTCGAGGACTTGAAATTGAAATGTTGTCAAAGAGGCAAAATATTTTCCTCATTTTTATGACTTATGAAATATGTTCGTTCTGACAAATATTCCGAGCAGACTTAGCGAAAAATGACATTCATTTGGCAAACTATATTGCTTAAATGCCAACTCTAGTTTAGTTTGTTTTAAATGAGTGTCTCATTGTGGCGTTTTCCGGTCGGGCTAACTGTCCACGGGGTGGGGTACTCCAGCCCAGTTCTACGCTCGGAGCCACCCGCCTCACTGCCCCTTATATTTTCAGTGTAAAATGGCCTCTCCATATCGCCTCTGCCCGTATCGTTCGTTCTCTCTAAGGAAGTTTCAGGATGGGCCGCTTCCTTAAGAAATCAACACTAACACTCGGTCTCGGGATCCGACTCTGCCTCTTCTGCGGTCGCCGGATGGGCGACGTCCTGAGGATGGCCTTACTCAGAACAGGGTTCGTTCCTTTACCGGCAATAGTCGTTCCCTTTTTGTGTGAGGACTTTCTCGTAACCACCATTTTACATCTTGTAACTCGCCCGCTACCGCCAATATTCTGAGACACCAGTCGCTTTCTCGTTTCCAGGAACAGGGAAGTCTTACAACGAGCCTCTGTGTCTTTCCGCCCTAGGCACAAGGATATTGGGCGACACATCTTCCCACTATCTCGCTCCATTTCCGTGAACTTCCGGAGCAAATTTCCGTACCAGGTCTCTGTTGGCAATTATTGACCAACAGTGCTTCAGGGGATAGGATACCCCTATGGAACACTGAAAAGAATGTCCTCTCTCTAACCTTCTGTAAAACACACGGACCTTCGCACCGACCTACGCACGAGGGGGCCCTTCCCCGCACTTCAGTCAGCCCTCTGATCAGTGTGTGGCGACAAGCAATATAGAGGAGTCGGTATCTTCCCGTTTCGACTCCGGTGTTATCGGGGAACCGACCCGGACTATGATGTACCGGGTATTTTCTTGGTCTGCGTTGTTTTTCCGGTCTCTTACGTATCCGACTTTCCTTGGTCTGCTTTAGTTTTCGGTCCTTTGCTTAATGGGACTTTTCTTGGTCTGCGTTACATGAGCCGCGGGTCTTCCCGTATCCCCGCTGTCTGAATTTCGACCGGGAAAACCGCGGCCGCATCTTTACCCGAGTTTCGCACAACTTGTTATCTTCCAACTATCGTGACTTACTCGACCGTCTCGCGACGTTCCAACAAGGTGGGCCCCAGCCCTGCTGGTCCAACGCGGAGCCAGTCCGAAATCAGACAGATTGGTTCGTAACGGCTGCAACGTTCTCGGGAGCGCACTGATCAGATTTTTCTCTCACGCGGTCAAAGGGGGCAGCTTCCGCAACTTTCTCACTTGTTTTACACGGACCTGTTTTATCTGACACTCGCCGACTACTTGGGTAGGCTTCCCGATGCCAACCCTTTACTTGCCACTGACCTGTATTTATTTCTGACGAACGGGGTCTTTCCCCGGGTTCTGTCCAACCTCAACGTTCACCGTCCTGGCTAAGGCCGTCTCGCGATCTACGGTAGAGTGGGCCCTCGCTCAAACCGGATCGACGCCGTCAGCCCCGAAACCAGACAGTGTTTGTCTCGGTCGTCCCGCCGGGAGCGCACAGATTAGACTTTTCCCGGACTTTTCCCGTCCGTATATTTGATCGTAACCGGGACCAGATCGAACACGGGCTTCTCCGGACGTCACCCTCGTCCGTGTATTTGTATACGCTATGATTTCACTGAGAAACACTCGGACTCGTTCCCGTGAAGGCTCGCTACCATCCTTCACTCTGTTTTCAGGAGGCCCGCATCGCACCTCCTGTACTGTGGTATATGTGAAGGCACGCTACCATCCTTCACTGTATGTATGAAGGCACGCTTCCATCCTTCACGTCTATAGCAAATCACCACACGACACCTCTTATTCAAGCCCCCTTTTAAAATTTACGGCGGTTTGCTTATATACTAGCACGATCGATAAAACGTAAATAAAGGTGTCTAACTTTTACTCATTACTTGCCTTAATACAAGCGTTTTAGAGCCTATAAATTTCAACAATTTTGCTCGTTACTTTACTAAAATTACACTAAGAATTTTCCACGACCTAATTATTAAGCTATTATTATATTAAGCTTAAATTTAATAAAATTTAATTCCTTGAAAATTCTATGCAGCTAACGCGGCCGAACCGCGCACACAATCGCAGCACTCAGCGGCTACCTAAAGCGCGTCATAGATACTCCTGCCTTTTTCCAGCAGTCTTACCTTGTGGCCGATCCGCCACATCATCAGTTTTCCGTTTCCTTTGCTCCGCGGTTGATTTCTCATCGTAGTAAATCGACGCATTTCGGCCCCCAGGGATAACCAACGGCAACCGTCGTCATAGTTACAACTCGTGAACTGTCTCTCGAGTCTGTCTCTCTGCCTGCCTGCCTGCCTGCCTGCCTGTCTGTCTGTCAGTATGTTGCGTCTCGCACAGTAACTGCTTACATTGTCTGTCTGCCTACATTGTCTGTCTGCCTACATTGTCTGTCTGCCAGCTGCCTGTCTCGATATTCCGACCAGTCCAAGAAGAAGAGCAAGAATTCGTGGTTGAGATTTTCAGTCGACTTATGCCGATTATTTACTCAGGGACAATCGACGGATATGTTCCGCTTGACTGGCGTTCATATGGCACTTGTGGCTTTCCCTTTCAGCCCCCCCTCCATACCTGGCAACGAAGCGCCGTCTGTTGCTTCTATACCTACACCGGAGATGACGGTAGATTCCGTCTCAAATGGACTTTCCATCTTTCCAGAGACCGTTGTCTAGAACGAACAGGTGCTCCAGCCTCTGCCATCTCAAACGACCGATGAAGCGACGCTGATGGTCACGTGGTATTGACCCGACCCAGCGAAGCATGTCGGAAAGCGACGGAGCATGACGCTGATTGACGATGGCATCATTGTAAATTTCCTAGTCAAAGACAGATCAAAGACAAGTGACCAAGTGACGACCAATCAGAGCCGAGCATTTCTTTAGCCCTCGAGAGAACAATGGGTATTGAGATGAAGATTTCCTTTTCTTTTAAGCCTCAGGGAATCGTCCTTCGGAAGGACAGTCGAGATCGGCTGAAAGAGGAGTCGATGACGACATCCGGTCGATGGTCGACTACACGCAGTTCAGGGTGAGAGTGATTGTTGAGATGGACTTCATCATCTGCGCATCTTTTTCATCATCTCCTCAGACAAGTTGAATCCTAGAACAGCTTCTTCTTATTTCCAGATGATCAGTCGAGGAGAAGCAGAATGACAGCTGTATTGAGGATAAGTTCATCCTCTTAACTTTTGTTTCTCTTCTTTCTCGTCCTCCTTATCCTCTTCCTCGTCCTCTATCCCACTCTTCCTCTCTCCCCTCTCCCACTTAATGTGGTTGCTGCTTCTTCAACTGTGATCTTTGGGAGAAAGGAGGTAGGAAGGAGGGGATGGAGAGAGGGAGGTCTCGATCTTTGATCTGGCAAATTGATCCCAGCTCATTCACCCTAGGCTCCTTTCAACCGCTGAGTAAATAAATATATGTGAAATGAGTGAATGCATGAATGAATGAGTGAAGAAGGGAAGGAAGGAAGGAATGAACGAACGAACGAACGAACGAACGAATGAACGAACTGATGAAGAAATGAATGAATGAATAGGGAGCCCAGTAAGAAGTCGATGCGTTCTGAATGGTGATGCACATGTGAGTAAGTAAGTAACAGACGGTAAGGTCACGTGTCGTGTCTGTCCGTCTAATCATAGATATCAATTATCTTCCCGTTGCCTTCTTCCACCGTACCTCATTCCATGCCATCAGCCGAAGGCATTTTTCGCATCTTTTACCAATCTCTCCTCTGTAAACAATCGTTGCCGCAGCCGCCGCAGTCGACGCTGCTGCTGCGGCTGATGCTGCTGATGCGGCTGATGCTGCTGATGCGGCTGATGCTGTTAAGTAATTTGGTGGTGGTGGTGGTGGTGGTGATGATGCTGATGCTGGTTTCTTATCAGTTAGCATAAATCTTATCATCATCGGCTGCGGTCTAACCATCCATCAGGTGGGTTTTACGATCAGATCTCGTCATCTCTCCCTCCCTCCCTCCCCACCTCTCTCCCTCTGTCCCTCTCAAGGTAGCAACCGACTCCAGCACCTGTCTTCTTTATATATATATATATATTTATATACACACACGCACACACACACACACACGACCCGCCTCTGTCTCTTTCTCTCTCTCTCCTCTCAGTTTTCTCTCTCTCTCTCTTTCTCTCTGTTTCTCAAGTAGCCCCTCATTCTGTCGCTTTCTGTGTCTCTCCTTTTTCGTTCTTCTCTCTTCGTCTCTCCTCTCTCTCTCTCTCCCTCCATCCCTCCCTCCATCTCCCTCCTCCTCTGTCTCACTTCCTCCTTTCCTGACTCTCTCTCTCTCCCCCCATCTCTCCAGATGTCATTCTGCGGATCTTAATTCAGCAACTGGCTTCATCTCCATCAGCACTCGGTCGCTGTCAGAAGCCGATCTCGACTCTAAACGCCGTCAGCACCCGACTCCGCCGCCACTGAAGCAGCGCCCACCGATCGACCGACCGACCGACCGACCGACGGACGGGATTCTTAGTATCAGATTGAAGGCAGCCAATAGCAGCATCATAAGATATTCCTAGACAAATTTAGACCATTAATCTGGCCAGAGTAGAAATGCAGAGTCACGACAGAGCAGATATAATGGCGCTATAAAAACAGAGATCTGTTATTGGCGTTAGAACTCTTTTCGGCAGATGTCTTACTTAGCGGGGTCTGGTTACAACTGAGAAGTACAGGAATCATTTGGTGTCACTGCTGGCTGTCTGCGTTTCCCTCGCTGTCTCTCTGTGTATTTGTGTGTCTCTGCGTATCTCTAAGTCTTTGTCCATCTGCCTATGTCTGTCTCTGGTGTTTCGCTGTCTTCGAAGGTTTAGACCGAGTGTTGTTGACCCATGACTTTGCAACTCGAGAAGATTTCAACTGACCTTCGACAAAACACTTCCGAATTAATTTCTCTGACTTCGCTCTTGTTGCCGTGGTAATCACTCGGACGGCAGCTCAGTGGGCAACGTCACATCGTCATGGCAACGAGCTACAAGTGTTTGCCGCGATGGCAAGACAGAAGGGAGAGTGAATGAGTGTGGGTCAGACAGAGTGAGAGAGTGTCAGAGAAAGATAGAGCGAGAGAGGGATAGATAGATAGATAGATAGATGGATGGATAGATAGATAGATAGATGGATGGATAGATGGATGGATGGATGGATGGACAGATGGATGGATGGATTGATGGATGGATAGATGGATAGATGGATAGGTGGATGGATGGATGGATGGATAGATAGATAGACTGATAGATAGATAGATAGATAGATAGATAGATAGATAGATAGATAGATAGATAGATAGATAGATAGATAGATAGATAGATAGATAGATAGATAGATAGATAGATAGATAGATAGATAGATAGATAGATAGATAGATAGATAGATAGATAGATAGATAGATAGATAGATAGATAGATAGATAGATAGATAGATAGATAGATAGATAGATAGATAGATAGATAGATAGATAGATAGATAGATAGATAGATAGATAGATAGATAGATAGATAGATAGATAGATAGATAGATAGATAGATAGATAGATAGATAGATAGATAGATAGATAGATAGATAGATAGATAGATAGATAGATAGATAGATAGATAGATAGATAGATAGATAGATAGATAGATAGATAGATAGATAGATAGATCTTAATTATAAACCCAACTCAGCTCATCTGTCATCTCGCAAGACCTCAAACGAGAATGACGTAGGTAAAAAATCTTTTTACTATCTAACTCGCTCTGTCTGGCTGTCTGTCTGCCTCTCTCTCTCTCTCTCTTTCTCTCTCTCTCTCTCTCTGACCGTCTCTATGTGTGTGTGTGTGTGGATGTACTTTGAAGACGAGCGGAGCCTGGCATCTGGTCCTCTTCTTCTGTTCTTAACAATACCTGTTGACCTCTTCTCTTTTTCACGTGCAGTTCTCTGTCTGTCTGTCTGTCTGTCTGTCTGCCTGTCAGTCTACCTTCTTCGTATACCTACCTACCTACCTACCTACCTACCTACCTACCTACCTACTTACCTACCTACCTACCTACCTACTTACCTACCTACCTGCCTACCTACTTACCTACCATCTATCTATCTATCTATCTATCTATCTATCTATCTATCTATCTATCTATCTATCTATCTATCTATCTATCTATCTATCTATCTATCTATCTATCTATCTATCTATCTATCTATCGTCTATCTGTCTATCGTCTATCTGTCTATCGTCACTTTGTTTTGCCTTTTTCTTCATGTCATACCTGCTCTTCCTCTCTCTGTCTCTCTCTTCTTCGCTCTGTCTCTTTCTCGCTGTCACTCTATTGCTATCACCCTCTCCTATTCCTCTATTTCCATTTTCATCGCTCTTCTAATCCTCAGTCTAATCCCACTTTTCCTTTTTCCCATTCTTCTTCCTCCTCGTCTTCTTCTTCCTCCTCCTCCCTTTGCTTCTCCCAAAGACCAGTGAATTCCGAGGTCCTTCTATATTTACAAAGTATTATACAGTTTTTCTCGTTTTCCCCGCCCTCCTCCTTCTCCTCCTTCTTCTCCTCCATCTCCTCCTCCTTCTCCAGCTCCTCCTCCTGCTGTTCGTGGCTTTCCCTCCCTTCGTTTCGATGGTCTATTCTCGTCCCTCCTTCTGTGGCGGCCAGGCGCTCAGCCTCTTCGGCAGCAGCAGCGGGAGTCGAGGTCCTCCGCCGGCGTAGGGGGCCCCGGCGCCCTGTCGGTCGGTCGGTCGGTGGAGCGTGGGCCGGTGATGAGGTGCTCTAGATGGCGTTGATGTTTAGACTGAGCAGCCGCGGCCCATTTCAAACACACAGACTGACTGACAGAAGAAGAAGAGGCAGAAGAGGAAGAAGAGGAAGAAGAAGACGTTCATCAGAATGGCTAATATGGACAACAGATAACCATTGACCGAGCAACGGATGATTTGAAGAGATAACAGGTAGGTCTACGTGTGTATCTATGTATGCATGAAGACACTTGATATAGCGCCTTTTAAACATCGCACAAAAGCCCTGCTCGCGTGGCTGATTAAAACAAGTGCGTTTCAACGGTAGACAGAATTTCTCTTATGAACAGTTAGACGACAGACTCTTTCTTTTGCTGGACTCTCTTCCAAGTTTTTGAATTTGGATCGACTCTTCTTCGCTTAATCATTTACTGCCGTTCGCTCGAAGATTCCTTCGTCGTAGGAGGATGCTCAGCTTTTCTACTGCCTTTCGACCGGACTCGACTCCAAGCAGACGATGTCTCGGAAAGGCACAGCTATAAAAAGGCACCAAGCGAATGGTCAGCAGGTGACCAAGACAAGTGGTCAGTTGGACAGGGTAGAACCAAGGTGAAGGTCTGCTCTTCATAGGACATTGTTAAGTCCACCTTCGGCGACTATTGAATAGATCAATCGACCGAGGCACTAATTCGTCAGCTTCGTAGCCTCTTGGGACGCCTCAAACTCAGCGCCTGTCTTTCAAATGCATACCTGAGCAGCTAACTATGCAAATCATGAGGTCAACCAGGGACAAACTGATCGTCCCAACGGAATGACGTTGGGATGCTGGCCTTGGCCACAGTTCCACCACCACCACTACCACCACCACCATCACCACCACCACCACCACCAACACCACCAACAACAACACCACCACCAATACCACCACCAGCAGCAGCAGCAGAGGCGGCTGCGTTTTGTTATTGATGAAGATGATGCTCTTTTCTCTCTGATTTCCATCACAGGTGCGCGAGATGTACGGCGAACGAATGTGTTACCTGCGGCCTACCAGCCTCTTCTCCCTGCCCCCTTTACCACCCTACCCCTCCTTCTCTACCTCCTCCTCCGCCTTCCTCTCATGTTTTTTACAAAGTGGGATGTGTGGGAGACATCAAGGGATGGAGGGAGGGCAGCGGAGGAGGTTTTGCTCAGCACATAGTCATAGACTAACAGACAGGCAGACAAGCTGACAGGCAGGTATACAAACAAACAAACATACATACATACATACATACATTCATACATATGGAAGACAGATAGACTTAAAGAAAGACAGGCAGATAGATATAAAGATAATGAGATAAACAGAGAGACAGACAGACAGACAAAAAAGATAGACGGACAGACCGACAGTAGATAGATGCAAAAACAGACACAGATTGAGAAATGCCTCACATTGCACCTTGACCTTCGACCTCTTCGGTGTAAAGCGAATCGTCATTCCTCTGCGCTGCTGTTCACGGTTCAAGGTAGAGAGAGACTTCTATGCCCTTGTGGTCATGGGGTCAGGCCAGGAGGTCATTCTTCTCATGAGTCGACGGAACAAACGACCTTTACCCTAGTCAGACTTCGATTTCTTTTTGCCTTTGTCTTAATCAGTATATTGTCCACTTTAGCTCTCACGAGCAACGACGACACCTGGCGAATAGATAGTCGCTGCTCAGAAGACAGCGTCATCGTCATCATCGTCATCATCGTCGTCATCATCATCATCATCATCATCATCATCAAATTGTCGGTTAGCCAGTCTCATGCGGTGTCTCACGGGGCTCAGTACTTGGGGTGGCTTTTTACACCTTTTACACAGCCAGTCTCATGCGGTGTCTCACGGGGCTCAGTGCTTGGGGTGGCTTTTTACACCTTTCACACAGCCAGTGTCATGCGGTGTCTCACGGGGCTCAGTGCTTGGGGTGGCTTTTTACACCTTTTACACAGCCAGTCTCATGCGGTGTCTCACGGGGCTCAGTACTTGGGGTGGCTTTTTACACCTTTTACACAGCCAGTGTCATGCGGTGTCTCACGGGGCTCAGTGCTTGGGGTGGCTTTTTACACCTTTTACACAGCCAGTGTCATGCGGTGTCTCACGGGGCTCAGTACTTGGGGTGGCTTTTTACACCTTTTACACAGCCAGTCTCATGCGGTGTCTCACGGGGCTCAGTGCTTGGGGTGGCTTTTTACACCTTTTACACAGCCAGTGTCATGCGGTGTCTCACGGGGCTCAGTGCTTGGGGTGGCTTTTTACACCTTTTACACAGCCAGTGTCATGCGGTGTCTCACGGGGCTCAGTGCTTGGGGTGGCTTTTTACACCTTTTACACAGCCAGTGTCATGCGGTGTCTCACGGGGCTCAGTACTTGGGGTGGCTTTTTACACCTTTTACACAGCCAGTCTCATGCGGTGTCTCACGGGGCTCAGTGCTTGGGGTGGCTTTTTACACCTTTTACACAGCCAGTCTCATGCGGTGTCTCACGGGGCTCAGTGCTTGGGGTGGCTTTTTACACCTTTTACACAGCCAGTCTCATGCGGTGTCTCACGGGGCTCAGTGCTTGGGGTGGCTTTTTACACCTTTTACACAGCCAGTGTCATGCGGTGTCTCACGGGGCTCAGTGCTTGGGGTGGCTTTTTACACCTTTTACACAGCCAGTCTCATGCGGTGTCTCACGGGGCTCAGTGCTTGGGGTGGCTTTTTACACCTTTTACACAGCCAGTCTCATGCGGTGTCTCACGGGGCTCAGTGCTTGGGGTGGCTTTTTACACCTTTTACACAGCCAGTGTCATGCGGTGTCTCACGGGGCTCAGTGCTTGGGGTGGCTTTTTACACCTTTTACACAGCCAGTGTCATGCGGTGTCTCACGGGGCTCAGTGCTTGGGGTGGCTTTTTACACCTTTTACACAGCCAGTGTCATGCGGTGTCTCACGGGGCTCAGTGCTTGGGGTGGCTTTTTACACCTTTTACACAGCCAGTGTCATGCGGTGTCTCACGGGGCTCAGTACTTGGGGTGGCTTTTTACACCTTTTACACAGCCAGTGTCATGCGGTGTCTCACGGGGCTCAGTACTTGGGGTGGCTTTTTACACCTTTTACACAGCCAGTCTCATGCGGTGTCTCACGGGGCTCAGTGCTTGGGGTGGCTTTTTACACCTTTTACACAGCCAGTGTCATGCGGTGTCTCACGGGGCTCAGTGCTTGGGGTGGCTTTTTACACCTTTTACACAGCCAGTCTCATGCGGTGTCTCACGGGGCTCAGTGCTTGGGGTGGCTTTTTACACCTTTTACACAGCCAGTGTCATGCGGTGTCTCACGGGGCTCAGTGCTTGGGGTGGCTTTTTACACCTTTTACACAGCCAGTCTCATGCGGTGTCTCACGGGGCTCAGTGCTTGGGGTGGCTTTTTACACCTTTTACACAGCCAGTCTCATGCGGTGTCTCACGGGGCTCAGTGCTTGGGGTGGCTTTTTACACCTTTTACACAGCCAGTCTCATGCGGTGTCTCACGGGGCTCAGTGCTTGGGGTGGCTTTTTACACCTTTTACACAGCCAGTCTCATGCGGTGTCTCACGGGGCTCAGTGCTTGGGGTGGCTTTTTACACCTTTTACACAGCCAGTGTCATGCGGTGTCTCACGGGGCTCAGTACTTGGGGTGGCTTTTTACACCTTTTACACAGCCAGTCTCATGCGGTGTCTCACGGGGCTCAGTGCTTGGGGTGGCTTTTTACACCTTTTACACAGCCAGTCTCATGCGGTGTCTCACGGGGCTCAGTGCTTGGGGTGGCTTTTTACACCTTTTACACAGCCAGTCTCATGCGGTGTCTCACGGGGCTCAGTGCTTGGGGTGGCTTTTTACACCTTTTACACAGCCAGTGTCATGCGGTGTCTCACGGGGCTCAGTGCTTGGGGTGGCTTTTTACACCTTTTACACAGCCAGTGTCATGCGGTGTCTCACGGGGCTCAGTACTTGGGGTGGCTTTTTACACCTTTTACACAGCCAGTGTCATGCGGTGTCTCACGGGGCTCAGTGCTTGGGGTGGCTTTTTACACCTTTTACACAGCCAGTCTCATGCGGTGTCTCACGGGGCTCAGTGCTTGGGGTGGCTTTTTACACCTTTTACACAGCCAGTCTCATGCGGTGTCTCACGGGGCTCAGTGCTTGGGGTGGCTTTTTACACCTTTTACACAGCCAGTCTCATGCGGTGTCTCACGGGGCTCAGTGCTTGGGGTGGCTTTTTACACCTTTTACACAGCCAGTCTCATGCGGTGTCTCACGGGGCTCAGTACTTGGGGTGGCTTTTTACACCTTTTACACAGCCAGTCTCATGCGGTGTCTCACGGGGCTCAGTACTTGGGGTGGCTTTTTACACCTTTTACACAGCCAGTCTCATGCGGTGTCTCACGGGGCTCAGTGCTTGGGGTGGCTTTTTACACCTTTTACACAGCCAGTCTCATGCGGTGTCTCACGGGGCTCAGTACTTGGGGTGGCTTTTTACACCTTTTACACAGCCAGTCTCATGCGGTGTCTCACGGGGCTCAGTGCTTGGGGTGGCTTTTTACACCTTTTACACAGCCAGTGTCATGCGGTGTCTCACGGGGCTCAGTGCTTGGGGTGGCTTTTTACACCTTTTACACAGCCAGTGTCATGCGGTGTCTCACGGGGCTCAGTACTTGGGGTGGCTTTTTACACCTTTTACACAGCCAGTCTCATGCGGTGTCTCACGGGGCTCAGTGCTTGGGGTGGCTTTTTACACCTTTTACACAGCCAGTCTCATGCGGTGTCTCACGGGGCTCAGTACTTGGGGTGGCTTTTTACACCTTTTACACAGCCGGCTTGAGGCAAGTCATCACAGATCAATAGGCCGATGATGTTCAGCTGCACTCAACATGTCATCACCCATCGATGCCCTTACCTGGGTACGAAAGGTGACAGCAACACAGACCCCGGTACCTCGTCGTGTATTAGACGCTCATCTGGAACAACATTCCTTTGAATATATGAACCCTTCAGTCCCAAACAGCGCACGAAACTTTCTAGGTGTATCATAAGACGCACCTTTTTAGAACTGCTCGATATGTTGTTAAATGTGCTTGAATACATACAAACATACATACATTACATACATATCTATATCATTATCATCATCGTCGTCGTCGTCGTCGTTGTCTTCATCAAAGATAGCAACAAGAACTACTATAATAACAACAAAGATAATACAATACAATGCAATGCAATACAAAAGAGAGGTAATTTGATGCAATGACCCTTAGAAAGTTCAAAAAGTGCAGAAGAAGTTATTATGAAGAGCGAATAAAGAGGCTGTCAAAGTTTTCTTTCTGATCATCGTCGTCATTATCTACGTCACTTCTGTTATATAACTTAGTGTTCACTTAATAATAATAATAATAATAATAATAATAATAATAATAATAATAATAATAATAATAATATGAATAGGAATATGAATATGAATAGGAATAGAATTAGGATCAGGATTAGGAATAAATAATAATAATAATAATTTTAACAGATGTTTCGTCTTTTTCTTAACCAGATCTCGACAGGTAATTATTGATCGTCTTCGATTAATTGGCTATTTGCTGCCCATCGCCCTCCGCCCCATTCGCAGCTGAAGATCGAAGAGACGATCTGAACGAAGAAGAATCATTGAGAGGTCAGAGGTCACTGAGCATGGGCGATAAGCAGTCGTCACAAAATAAGAAGCCGGGCTTCTTTAAGAAGCTCTTCTCGTCCAAACCTCGCGACGGCGAGGCGAGCGAGAACGAGAAATTTCAGAGACCAGGGACAACGTCAAGTTCATCTCAGACGGACGAAGGGTTAGAGGCGTCAGCTGCGGAGGCAGGTGGAAAGATAAAGACAAAGGCAGCAGGAGCAGGAGAAGCAGAGGATGGAGGAGGAGGAGGTCATGGAGGATCGAAACCGAACAAAACAATGGCCGTCCCGTCCGTCAAGGTCGACCCCCCTTCGGAGGAAGAGCGCCGGTCACCGACCAAGAAATCTCCGTCGGCGACGACTCGTCGACAGTCAGCCAGCGTTGACAAAGGTCAGAAGGGGAAGCCGCCCCCGCGGTCGAAGAAACCCCAGCAGGTCAGAGGTCAGCGATCAGCTGGTGCATCCTCCGGCGGAGCATCGAAGCAGCAGAGGCAGCTGAGTCGCAAGAAGAAGAGGACATCGGCGAAGGGTGACGTTGCACCGGCTGACCCCAACCAGCGCCTTGAGTTCCCTACGACACCGGAAATGATCCTGGCCATCCACAAGCGCAAGCCGTTCCTTGACAAGAACGAGGAGTGGCTCGTCGTCGAGCTGAACGAGTACGAGTGCCTCGTCGAAAACCTGGACATCATCAAGACGATCGCCAACCACTCGAAGTTCTTCGAAGTTGAACCGGATGAATTGTGGGAGGAGTTCTTTGAGTTCGTCGAAGAGATGCCCTCCTACGACGAAGTCATCAACTACGACGTCTGGCAGGAGTTCAGGGACGAACGATATCCATGCTGATCGACGCTCGATCGATCAGTCGAGCCATTTAGATATTTATTCTAGAACTATCGATCAAAACGATTATGGGATGTACAGGGAACGAGAGAAAGTCGAAGGGCGATAACAGGAAAAAGAGGAGAATATCTCAGTGTGGGGCATCGACAGAGAATGTGGACCACAGGCTCATCTAACAGTCCCACCCACCCACCACTGACGCCCCCGCTTGAAATACCGCCATCACCAACACCATCACAACCAGCAAAAATATCACCACCAGTTCAACCACCGCTCTTACTGTGCATCCCTTGGAAATGTATTCCGAGTCCTAGTCTCTGCCTGCGATGAAGCTGATAGTCGGTTTCCATCTCAACGGTTGCTATGTCATCCACGACCTCATCAAGTGGGCGAAGCAAGCGTACTATAAATAGCTTCAGCTCACGTTGGACTTAGTGCTTCCTCTTCTGCGGAATGATTGTTTATATTATATACATTCAAAGCAAGCGCTGGACATCCCGTTTGAAATTCTGCGCGCAAGAGACGCCACCTATCGAGAAGTCAAGTTTCAAATTGTATTGATCGATGAAATCAATTGCAGACAACAGCAGTTGGTGACAGACGTCTTGGAAAATCAATCAGCCAATCAATTGTTTCTCATATCGATCCCAAGTGCCTTTGCACTTCGCCAAAAGATTCGATCGTTCGTTGAACATAGACGTCAGATACGAACCATACACGTTGCAGAACATGACATGAACTGCCATGCAAACGCAGATTTATATAGCGCCACTTGCTCATGACCCAAAATAGACCAATATAAGAGCGACATAGACAGGCTTAGTAACACTGCATTACAACTGGGCCGTGAGACGACGTCTTCACAAGATTTCTACAGCGCAGGCATATGATCGACAAGTGTCTGATTCACAAGAGAGCGCTATATAAGTTCATAGTCTTTTTATAGCTCGGATGATCATAATTCCGTCGATCCATTCGATCACGGATTTTGCCGACACAGATGAACTATTAAGCAACTGATCGATCACCTTATTGAGCATCTGGTATAATCTTCGAATGATGGTAATTTGATCAATTGCTTTTGCAGTTTAAATCCAACGTCAGCCAAAAGCAGCAGAAAGAACTTCAGGTAAACGGGTTCGAACCCTGGCTGTTATGTCGTTCATTTTGTCCCATGGACTGTGTCGTTTTCTGTCTGCCTGTTTGTCTGTCTGTCTATGTGTTTGTCTGTCTGCATATGTGCTTGTGTGTGTGTCTGTCTGTCTGTCTCCTTTCCTGGCATCTCATCAGAGATGAGGAAGTCAAGCGTCGTGCTCAGTCAACCGAGACGCGTATCAATGGACCGAAGAGCCATAGCTAGCTAAGCCAGGGCCGAATGGAACCATAAGGTCAGCCATTGCAGCAGCCTCTGAATCAGGGCGCCTGCGATTTCCATGGAAACACGGGCACTGAATAGGTTGTATTGCAGATGACATCAGTGGGAGCAACGCTCCGTTTTGGCAATTAACAAGACATGCAGCCGACGCTTATAAGTAAGGAAGCCTTGGAATGAAGCCCGATGTCTCCCAGCTGACCTCTGCCCCTTCTCTGCACAGTCTGTCCTCTTCTGTTCCATGTCGACTCCAAACTGCTCCTAACTGTGCACTCAGCTATTCAATAAGTGTACATCTATGCAGAGACACAGATGATAGTCACGCTCCGTTGACTGTTCGCGCCGTTCAACTCGTCAGCGTAGCATAAGTCACGAATAAATTGCATTAACTCTCAATTTCAGCTCAGATTTAGGCTGCCGTACATATGACAGTAAGGTCAGGTCAGGTCGGGTCAGGTCAGGTCAGGTCAGGTCACGTAGTGTGGCTTGTTTAGTGCACATCTTCACCAACAACGTTGCTGAGAGGTTTGGAAGTTCAAGATTCGCATGAGGAGCAGTTGTTCGGTTGAAAGAGAGGGTTTTACTGAAGAGCAGCTCAACAACGGAATTCCTTTCGGAATAAATGACTCACAGGCGCATTCGAAGCGTCAGGTGACGCATAGGGTTCGAAAGCCAATAAAGAATGACCTGAGAATGACGTTCTGTCCGATGGCGTCTTAACTGAGACGACAGTTGGTGCATGGTGTGCAAATAACTGCATCTGATTCTGATTCGTTGATGAGGGACGAAGTCGAAACACGAGTTCCGATGGGATGTCGCATTAACCACGTAAAGCTAACAAACGGAGAGAGGCAGACGGAAAGAGGTCATCTTGAGATCGCGGCCCACGGAAACGAAATCGAATGACCCCTTGTGTGAAAGGTCATTCAGTCAACGAGAAAAAGAACGTTCCACCGATGGACGACCGTTTATTAAAAGAAGCTCAAGAATTACAAAGGCTCCGAAATGTCTCTGTCTCTCTCTCTGTCTCTATCTCTCTTTGTCTCTGTCTCTCTCTATATCACTCTCTCTTTGTGCTTGTATTTCTGTGCTGGTACTTGCCTGCCTGTCTGCCTGGTCTTGGTATGAGTGGCTGGGAAAGAGGTGAAAGAAGCGAGGCTGGTCAATGTTCGTTGAAAGCGACTGCATTTGCAAATGTTCTGCCGATGACTGGCATCGATGGAATTCTTTGACCGCCGGAAACTGCCGTCTCAATCGCTCGTTGCTTTTGTTCGTATCTTTTCAGTTTTCGTCTGAAGCCGAGAAGAAAGAGGAAGACAGACAGACAGAGAAACACACACACAGACAGAGACAGAGAGAAGGTGTCAAAGGCCAACGGAGCCAATCGATGGTCTCGGTGTGTAAATTTGCTCGACAGAGGGCAAGTGGCAAACGGTCGTGTTTACTGCATCTGCTGCATGAGGGGAAGGAGGGGAAAAAGATGGCGCCAAGGGGAAGAGAATGAGGTGAAGGGAGAAGTAAGAGGAGAAGAGGAGAAGAGGAGATGGCGCCAAGGGGAAGAGAATGGGGTGAATGGAGAAGGAAGAGGAGAGAGGAGATGGCGCCAAGGGGAAGAGAATGAGGTGAAGGGAGAAGTAAGAGGAGAAGAGGAGATGGCGCCAAGAGGAAGAGAATGGGGGTGAAGTGAGAGGTAAGAAAAGAGAAGATGGCGCCAAGGAGTAAGGCATGGGGTGAAGGGAGATGGAAGTGGAGGGAGAGGAGGATCCGTGCTTCGATTCAAAGAAGTCAGCAGAATCCGTAGCCAACATTCGACAAAACACAGACCTCCTCGGTTAAGGAGTCAACAAAAGGAGTCTCTGCATCACGATCTACTCCGCTGCCGTCGCCTCCTACTTATCCTCCTCCACCTCCTACTTATCCTCCTCCACATCCTACTTATCCTCCTCCACCTCCTAGTTATCCTCCTCCACATCCTACTTATCCTCCTCCACATCCTACTTATCCTCCTCCACATCCTACTTATCCTCCTCCACCTCCTACTTATCCTCCTCCACCTCCTACTTATCCTCCTCCACATCCTACTTATCCTCCTCCACATCCTACTTATCCTCCTCCACCTCCTACTTATCCTCCTCCACATCCTACTTATCCTCCTCCACATCCTACTTATCCTCCTCCACATCCTACTTATCCTCCTCCACATCCTACTTATCCTCCTTCACATCCTACTTATCCTCCTCCACCTCCTACTTATCCTCCTTCACATCCTACTTATCCTCCTCCACCTCCTACTTATCCTCCTCCACATCCTACTTATCCTCCTCCACCTCCTGCTTATCCTCCTCCACATCCTACTTATCCTCCTCCACATCCTACTTATCCGTCATCATCATCATCATCATCATCATCTTCATCATCATCAGAATCATCAGCATCAGCATCATCAGCATCATCAGCATCATCAGCATCATCATCAGCATCATCATCATCAGCAGCAGCACCATCACCATCACCATCACCTTCCTCCTCCTCCTCCTCCTCTTCATAATCATCGTCATCATCATCATCTTCATCATCATCAGCATCATCATCAGCATCAGCATCATCATCAGCATCAGCATCATCAGCAGCAGCACCATCACCATCACCATCACCATCACCATCACCTTCCTCCTCCTCCTCCTTCTCCTCCTCCTCCTCCTCCTCTTCATCATCATCGTCATCATCATTGTCAAGTAATCATCATGCCTTCATTCGTGCAATCGCAACCGGCAGCCAATCGGCGTTCGAGATAGGAGATGTTCAATGATGTTGATACAATATGACCTCTATCCCTGTGCAAGGGTCAAAGTTCACCTGGGGTCGATGCGGTGCTTTCGTTTCAAGTCCCGGTCGAGGGAGACACCGGAATCACTTGGACCGTGAACATTTTGATGTCAGACGGCGCAGAAGCAGACAACGGAAGTTGTAAATGGAGTCGACTCGAAAGGAGCATCTCGACCAAAAACAAATTGCTATTAAACTGGTGCTATATAAATGCGTCTTCGGCTGTGCAGTCATTCGGACGTTCGGCTTCTATAGCGTCTCATAAACTGCGCTGAACCGCAGCGGCGATCTCGTTTCGCTTCGACCGTCCAACTCTGACCGTCGCTGATGAGATGGGGAGCGAGTGCGACCCAGGGGAAGGGCGGCGTCGTTGCCCTTCGTAACCTCACTGACAGGTGTTTGATCTATTGGCCATCGAACGCCAGCCGCTGGACCATAAGAGGCATCAGATGGTGCAGTCAGTTAGATGTCCTCTCTCTGTCTCTCTGTTCCTGTGTTTCTTTCTGTGTTTCTCTCTCTCTCTCTTTGTCTGTCCGTTTCTCTCTCTCTCTCTCTCTCTCTCTCTCTCTCTCTCTCTCTCTCTCTCTCTCTCTCTCTCTCTCTCTGTGTATGTGTGTTCCAGCGACAGAAGAGACCAGCAGCAGCAGCAACCGATTTAAACTTCCCATCATCGCAGACTGCCTTATCAAACAATTCGAATCCATGTCCCATAGCAAATTACTATAGCGCCTTTTAAGCACCGCTCAGGAGAGTTTAATATCCCGTGTTATTAGATGGTCGTTTAGTGTGAATCTCTATCGTCGATTCATTGATTCACTGATTCAACTGCCAAATTCTATGAATGTCAGTCTTAGTCGGAGCAGCTGGCGCCTCATAAAGGCTGCCACTGACACGCGCTGTCGTCATCTACAATTAAGAGCGCGTCTGGATTCGACTAATCTCTCTGCTGAAAGCTGATCTTTCAAGAGTTCATTGGTTTGATTAGATCAATGGATCGAAGGATCAGTGGATCAAAGAGATCAATTGATCAAAGATATCAATTGATCAAAGAGATCAATGGATCGACGAGATCAATGGATCGAAGAGTCCATTGATTCAGTGATTATCAACCCCATTCCACCTTCCACTCATTCGCTGTCAGCTTTCCTACCTCCGTCCATCTCTTCCTGTCTACCTATTCCTCTTGGCCTCTGTCCATCTCTCCCTCTACCTGTGTCCCTCCGTATCGTGTATGTCTACGTGCCCTGTCTCCTCTGCCTCTTCGTCTGCTGCGTCGCTCATCCACTCCGTCCATCCAAAGCCTCCATCGCACATCAATTCCAAGAAACTCCAGTCGACCTCAGCCAAGAAACGACGAAAACAGACAGAACAATCCACAGACGCATCCTTCAGCAGAACACAGACACACGCAGGGACAAATTCACATACACAGCCACACATACATAGCCAAGTATCTACGTCGTTCATACATGCAGATGTACATTTGAATATATGTAACTGACCAGAAGCCGGTCTTCTCGAAACCAGAGTATTTCGCGTGTAGGAGCAGCGATGTATCTGTGAGTCCGCTTGAACGTCCGTGTGAATGTGCGTGTGCGTGTTGACAGGTGATTCTGATTTACGGCTGATTCCGTTCTTAGGAGAACTCAGCAAAGCGGCTTAAAGCCATCACTCTAATATCTTCCGACTTCACCAGCCCCACCCCCCTCGCCACAGCTTTCAGTGCGACCAGCATCATCTTCCTTCATCCGTATCTCACGCCACCCAGTCTCTCTCCCTCTCTCGCCTCCACTCTTTTCCATCATCTCTTTCCCTCCTATCAGTTCTTCTCTCTTCTCTTTCTTATGAACATCTCGCTTCCTCTCCTTCTACATCCGTTTCTCTCTTCCCTCTTCCCTCTCTCCTCCTTCCTTTCGCTTTTTTCTTCACCGTTTGTACCTCCTTCCTTCCGTCCTTCCTTCTCTTCCATCCAATCCTTCCCCCTCTCTCCTCAGCTCCTTCTCTCTCCTCTGCTCCGTCCGTTTTCCTTCGCACCTTCTTCTGTTCAGTCCGTCGACGTGGGTGACAGCGCCATTCATACGCGATTCGCCTTCGCAGTTGTCGCTTGCATCAGGAAGCCCGTCATTCGACTGACAGAATTATGCGCCTAATTCTCGCCTAATTCTCCTAATTTCGTCTGGCGTTAGAATACGAAAACTGACCGCACTGACGTCGAAGTCATCTGTCTGTCGAAGTCATCGGCTGAAGAGACGCTTCACACAGAGGTCGTCTGTCGGGACAAACGAACGAAATTTCTCCTCAGCAACAACCAATGAAAATCCAATTCACTCAGTGAGGAGAATATTGTTCGCTGTTTTCGCTTCGTTTTGTCTGTCATCTTTTGATCCTGTTATCCCGCTCTCGCCTCATCCAGTCTCATCTCTCTTCGATCTGCATCCCTTACTCCTCTTCCTCTTCCTCTTCCTCCTCCCCCTCCTCCTCCTCTTCTCCTAAAATTCCACTGATGCACCTGGGATTCTGTCTCTGACTCCTTCATCTACGGTTTCCAAATAAATATTCTTCCCCTTCCTCCCTCCACCTTTCCCCTTCTCTCTCCGTCTCTCTCTCCGTCTCTCTCCCCGTCTCTCTCTCCGTCTCTCTCCGTCTCTCTCCGTCTCTCTCTCCGTCTCTCTCTCTCTCTCTCTCTCTCTCTCTCTCTCTCTCTCTCTCTCTCTCTCTCTCTCTCTCTCTCTCTCAGTAGAGCAAGCGCTATCTGAATTGATCGGAGCAGCAGCAGCAGCAGCAGCACCAGCAGCAGTTCTCCTCTGCTCTGCTGTCCACCAGTTGTTCGCACTCAATCGCAGCAATTGACCAGAGACTAGCGTCCTCATCAAGGCACAAGTGAGGTGACAACGTGCACAGCTCGACAATGACCTCGCTCACCCCTTTGCGGCTTCAACTCCCCATCACAGCACCCGCCCCTCCACCCTACCCTCTCCCGCACTTGGCTGCTGCTGATGCTGCTGCTGAGCTAAGAAGACTGAGATGGATCGAAGGAGACAATCGAGTTTAACACCTAAGAGACAAAAGACAAGAACTCTTTTAGAGATGGAGAATGATATCCAAGTCTATCTATCCGCACACACACACAAACATATCAATGCATTCGAACATTTATATAGCTCCTTCTGCTTTAAGACTGTTCAAAGCGACATCTGTAGATATGTATCTATCCTTCAGGCACTTTATATAGCGCCTTGTGTATAAAACCCATCAAAAGAAACATTTGTAGATCAATGCAATCCATTGGCTGATGTTTCTAATGTAATCAGGAAGATTGAATTTCGATGTTCGATCTGTCGATTGATATGAGATCGATTGCGTCAATCGAGAGATAAATGGATCTGTTTTGCAGAATGTTTCTGCTCAAGACTCTGATTCCAATGACGTCATCATGATCGTGATCTGACGTTTCTGTGCACGTGACCATCGATCTGTAGCACCTGAACATCTCAGACATCCATCTGTCCCCCCCTCTCTCTCTCTCTCTCTCTCTCTGTCCGTCTCCTTCTGTCTCTGTGTCCCTGCACATGTCTTTATCTTTGTCTCCCTGTCTTCCTGCGTTCCTGCAACTTTATCGTTGTGTCAGTCTCCCTGTCATCCTCTGTCTGTCTGTGTCTGTCTGTTCCTGTCTGTCTGGTTGGTTGTGCATCGAGTTGCAGCAGATGATGACGGTTCGAGTGATGATGGCATGAGATGATTTAATCACTCATTTTCTGAAGCACCGCCTCCGCAGCAGAAGATGCTGGATGCTGAGATGCGCCCAAATGGAGATGTACACTCGATCACGTCACCCTGAAGCCCATGGTTCGTTTGATCTGGAGCGCATGCGCCGGACAGATCATATCAAAGAAAGAGGAAGAGGAGGAGGAAGAGGAGGAAGAGGAGGAAGAGGAGGAAGAGGGGGAAGAGGAGGAAGAGGAGGAAGGGGAGGAAGAGTAGAAAGAAGGAGAAGGAGAAGCAGAGAGAGAGGAAGAGAGGAAGAGGAGACCGATGACGCGCATAAGGAGAACGAGGAGGCACCAGGAAGCGGAGTTTAGGCGATGGCTTATATTGAACATCGGCATTCGTCTGATGCGCCAGATGTCTTCTGCTGCTGAAGCCGGCAGAGCAGAGCAGCATCAGCTCCAGTAGTAGTAGTACTACTCCTATCATCACCATCATCAGCAGCAGTAGCAGCAGCAGTGTTCAGTTCAGCCGAGGGAGTCTGCAGCGATTGGATGCAGAGCAGAAAACAGCTGATTGATCGTAATGCAGATGAAAATCGCTCGTTTCGATTCCTGTCAAATTGAATGTACCTGATCATTTGTGTAAAACTTTCGTTTAGAGGGGGGGGGGAAGATTTAACGGGCAACTGATGTTCTTCTGCTGAGCAACTACGTTGATAATTATTGGACAAGAGAATCTCTGTCTCTCTCTCTCCTCTCTGTCTCTCTCTGTCTCTCTCTGTCTCTCTCTGTCTGTCTGTCTGTCTGTCTGTCTGTCTCTCTCTCTCTCTCTCTCTCTTCCAAGCGACAAATTGCGCAGCGAAATTTCGATTCAAATTTAAATTGAAAGAAAAGCAACGAAGGTTTGGAAAAGCGATGTTCGGTAGACGACGAAATCGAAAGGCAGCTGTAAGTCGATCCATTCGTGCGTGACGAACAATTGCTGGCCTGCAAAAACCAAATGGAATAACTCGGCTGCACATGATGGCACCAGATTCCGCCTCGCTCTGGTGCTTCGCTCTGCTCCATCTCACAATTCCAACTACGTCACTTGTCGGTAAGTTACCCAGTTCAACCGATTTTCACCTACGTTAGCCTAAGGTAGTCGGAGGTGGCCTAATTTAGCCAAAGTTTCTAGCAGTTAGTAGGAGTTAGCCAAATTTACTCTAAGTTTCCCCAGGGTTTTTCCTGTTCGTCACGGTGGTCTATTGATAATGCGTTTGGTCAATGATCATGCGGTCTCGGGTTCGACTCCGTGTAACGATCCTGGGCAAGTTGTTTGTGCACACCGTGCCTCTATCACCAAGCAGTATAATTTGGTAGTGGCATAAGCTTGGAGGTAAACGGCAAGTCCTGTGATGCACTGGCCCCGTGTCCAAGACCTTGGGATTCGTCCATTGCCGGCTCAAGGGCCTAAGCAAAGGAGATGAGCGCCTCGCCGACGTCTCACTTGTGAGATATGAGACAAACTTTGCCCAGGATAGCCATGGATAGTCTGAACTAGCCTAATTTAGCCCGAAGGAAGCCTGAGTGGCCTTAATTTAGTCAGAGGTCTAAGTACAATTCGACGAAAATTTCAACCTGAATTAGCTGAGTTTGAAATACAGTCGACCGCCCTTTCGGCTGATTGGTGTCGTCGCCGTTATCGTCATCATCGTCATGGTAACGGTGTCCAAGACGATTTTAAGATTCAATGGAAATAGAAATGTGGTTTGACGATGGTTATGATGAATGAATGAATGAAGAAAAGAACGAATTTAATGCAATATGAAGACGATGGTCTATATAGCGCCGTAGGTAGAGAGCAACTTCTACGATGACTTACGATGTCTGTTGTCAGAGCAACGTACAAAGAACTAGATGATAGAATTTCAATTGTCTCCCTTGAGGAAAGCATCAACACTCTCATCAGATTCATGAATAGACGCCGGGAGGCTGTTCGACGCACGTGGACCAGGATCCAAAGAAACAGCTGACCCGACTGAATCTTAGTTGCTGTCCCGAAGACATCGCAAGATTTTGATGATCACAGCTGCAGCCGCATAGGGACATCAGGTGGCGGATGGAGAGACAGCAGGTGCGCAGTTATGCAACCACTTGTCTCAACGAACGAACGAACGAACGAACGAGCAAGGGCGGAATCGAGCGCGTGAGTGAGTGAGAGTGATTGATTGAGTGAGTGAGAGTGAGTGAGTGAGTGAGCAAGCGAATGAACGAATGATGGGATGAATGAGCTGCTGTCTTCCTATCATAGGTGTCGACTAAATCCGACCGGAAGTAACATCCAAGATTCGGATTTCGAGAAAGATGGCGCTAGGATAACGACCGGATCTGACGTCAAAGAGTAATTACTGCGGGACTTACGCGACGACGGAGATTACGACGACCATTGCTCATCAGTCTCACTTGATTCGCTGCTCTCCTTCCATCCCTTCTTTCCACCATCCATCGATCCACACTCGTCCGTCCGTCCGTCCGTCCTCCTTCCATCCCTCCCTTCCTCCGTCCCTCCCTCTCTCTCCGTCCCTCCCTGCCTCCCTCTTCTGTTCGTCTTCTCTTTAATCGCCTCGAATTAAACCCGGTGTGTTAGCATTTCGATGGCTGACGGTTACAAACACACGCATGCACCCACTGACAGCCTGCCTGACTGGCGCAACATAAAGCATCGCAGGACGACGACGACGACGACGATGATGGCCGCGTGGCGCCATCTCTCGGCAGAAGTAATCGTCGCTAAATGGTTAATCGGAGTCTAAGCGTCGCTTCGTTTTTGTTACTCCTCCTCCATTTGCTCCTCCTTCTCTTCCTCCTCCTTTTCTCTTCTTCCTTCTTCTTTCCTTCATTCTTTTCCTCCTTCCTTCGTTTCGTCCATCCTTCCATCTCTCCTTCCGTTCCTTCTTCCATCTCTCCTTCCATATCTGCTTCGGTCCCTTTTGCTCGTTTCCTTCAGTCCTTCCACATTTTCATCGTCTTCTTCCTCATTTTTTTTTGTCATCATCATCATCACCGTCATTACCATCATCACCAACAAATTCCTCTGTCTTTTCTTTGTTCCTGCTCTGTTGTCCTGCTCTGTTGTCCTGCTCTGTTGTCCTGCTCTGTTGTCCTGCTCTGTTGTCCTGCTCTGTTGTCCTGCTCTGTTGTCCTGCTCTGTTGTCCTGCTCTGTTGTCCTGCTCTGTTGTCCTGCTCTGTTGTCCTGCTCTGTTGTCCTGCTCTGTTGTCCTGCTCTGTTGTCCTGCTCTGTTGTCCTGCTGCTGCGTTGTCGATGTTGACGTTGCTTGTGACGAGCGACGGTTGCTGTTGTCAATGAGTTGTTGATCTCAGCGAACGACAGACTGACGACTCTGACCATCGATTTACATTCATCCGCCTTCACTCAGCGTCCATAGGCTGCCATTTATTTCCATTTTTACCCATTTTATCCATTTATTTCCTTGTACATACGAATCTATGTAGAGATAAATAGTTGCTTCAATGTGTTGTTGCTTGTTGAGGATGTATATGAGCCGTGATTCAGTTAGTTTCTTCTTCTTCTTCTTCTTCTCCTCCTCCTTCTCCTCCTCCTCCTCCTTCTCATTCTGCTCCTTCTCCTTCTTCGTCGTCCTAGGTCTTCTTCCTCTTCTTCCACAGCGCGATTAACATTTAATGAGTTCAGCGCTTTATCGACCAGACTCAGATCTGCGCAAAATCCATCTCTGCCCTCCACAGCAGCGCTATGAGCCAACGGACGGACGGACGGACGGACGGACGGACGGACGGACGGACGGACGGACGGACGGACGGACGGACGGACGGACGGACGGACGGACGGACGGACGGACGGACGGACGGACGGACGGACGGACGGAGCCTTAGACGCAATTCAGCTCTTTTAGAACGGGATTCATCTCCTAGTACAAAGAGGAGACAGAGAACTGGTCGCCATCATATTATAATGGCACCATCATCGTCATCGTCATCATCGTCGTCGTCATTCTAGCGCAGGAAGCCAAGCCAAGTGTTTGCGGTGCTCGGTGTCTTCTGCTTGACCGAAGACGCCCTTGAGCGAAGGCTTCCTCAGCGATCGCAGACGCGACGTAATTTCATCAACTTATTGTTGCTATAAATTGAACCGTTTCGTTAGAGCGGGTATCAGTCGCGGACGCCGCCTCGTCGCACGTTTAATGCCTCTATTTTTCATCCTTTGTCCGGTGCAATTCCTGTCGACAATATCTTATGAGCGATAATCCCGGATAGTGACACAAGGTGCTGCGCGCAGTCGGTGCCAGCCAAAGTCGGTGCCAATCGCCTTGGCAACCAGAAGGAAGCACGCTTAGACAGTTATCTGACTCATCCTACGTACTCACCAACACTTCACTCCTTGCAATCTCTGCGCAGTTCTTTCACTCAAAACGGAAAGCAATCCTCTTGCAGAAATCCTTTCCTGATTCCTCCTCTTCCTCTTATCTATCTTGTCTCTCCCATTCCACACACCATCCACTGTAGCCGACTGACTGACTCTTGGCTCTTGACCTGGAACCGAACCTGACCCTTCCTGTCTATCGATTTTGCTTTGACTGTAAATAAACTGGTTCCCGCGACTTAGCTTTCTGTGGGCGCTGTAGAATTCTCTAGTTTACGATTACGATTTACGATTACTGTTCTTCGTTTTATCATGGGAACAGTGGACGCCGTAGAATGGTCCACTGAACCGTATTCGTTTCCTTCTTTTCTCTTTCTCTCCCTCTTCCATCTTTGTTTTTAATCTTCTTTTTTTATATCCCTTTCTTCCTTTTTTCCTTCCTTTTTCTCTCTCTCCCTCTCTCTGTCTCTCTCTTCCTCTGTCTCTGTCGTTGTATCTGTCCCTATTAAAAGTTTGCTACTTTCTCAGCCTAATCCGGCGAAAGAGTGATTCGTAAATTAACCTGACTTGTTATGATGTTTACATGTCTTTAAATGGACAGAAATGCAACGCAGTTCTTAAAAGCACCGTCACAATACGAGATTAAAGGAAGATAAACCAGAAATCATGAATAGGAAATGGATCAGGAAAGTATTTAAATAACCCAACGTATCAATCACATAAAATCGATATGTCTCCCTCATGAATAATCAGAAATTGTGTTTTTCACAATTTAGTTTCAAAAATTAATCCCTTGGGGGAATAGACGCAACTAAGACTGGACAAGATTTAAAGGGTCTTCCTAGTCGTTATTAAATACTGTGGAATTTTCCATAAACCCCTTAAGTTAGGACTTCAGTGATATTCATTTATGGATATTCACAGTCAGATTAGCGCTTATGCTCTTAGAAGCGTCGAAATAGTTTACCCTTACTGCTACCCTCTCTCTGTCTGCCTCTTTTTATGCTTTTGTCTCTGACTGCTCCTACATGTCACTCCTTCTCTGTCTCTGTTTCTATCATTGCTTCTGCCTCTGTCTCTCCCCACTCTTTGGGAAAACACTGAGAGTTCTTCATCTGAAGTTTCCAACTGTTTGACTGCAATCGGTCGTTGTACGGAGTGGATGTCGGTCGACGATTATACAATCATCGATGTCATTTCTAACTGCAGCTCGATTCAGGGCCGAATTTTGTCGACAGAAACTCTGACCCCTCCCTCCCTTCGTTCTCTTTTATTCCAGTCGTTCGTGTTTTCCTGTTGATTCCGTACTTTTCGCTTTTTCCATCTGTTGGTCCTTCTTCCGTCTACCCTTCGTTCCCAGTTCCAGTCGTCCGTCGTTCTCGGCTGACCATTGAATTGGACGGCCTTGAACTGGACACTGAATGACCATCGACCTAAGCAACGTTTCTTCTTCTTTCATTCGCCGTAGCTTTGAGATTAGTCGACGACTTGGAGCGAAACGAGAGAACTCTTAATTCCCGAATGCAAAGCACATATGAACTTATAAAGGACAGCCGAGAGGAGGAGAGAGGAAGAAGAGGATGACGCTGCAGAGGATTAGACGCAGCAGGAGGAAGAGAACGATCATGAGGAGTATATGTGAAGTGAGGAGGAGGATTCAGTTAAGACGGCAGACAGACATTGGAAAAGAAAAATGTAGCAGTGAGAAAAAGAGGGAGAGACAGAGAGGCAGAGAGAGAGAGAGAGAGGGGGGAGAGGGAGAGAGAGTGAGAGAGAGAGAGAACAAAATATGTTTAAGAAGATACTGGGGATAAAGAGAGAGAGAGAGAGAGAGACAGAGAGCGGAAAACAGAAAAGTGGAAAAAGCTGGAGGAATAAAGAGAGCAGAAATGAAGAAATGAATTGGAAAGAAAGAACTAAGAGAAGATTCGTCCAAATTAGACCAGAAACAATACACAGAAAACCTGTCAAGTAAAACAGCTTCTGCACATGAGCTCATGATTTAGAATAAATTACTTAATCAGTTAATAAATAAATGATGACAGACAAACAGACAGACAGACAGACAGACAGACAGACAGACAGACAGACAGACAGACAGACAGAAGGAGCGGTAGAAGGCATGAGGGCAGTAAATGTCAGTGCCTCGATCGATCTCGGTTGTATCGATGTGCCCTGATGTATTAAGCCAATCATGGTAAAGCGCCATAAAACTGGTCAATAAAGCGACATCCGATGAGTTGTTTGTTGGTGGCGATGGTTGCAGAGCAGAAGACGAGCGAGTTGTGTGACACCGAAGTCTTTCGCGCCGAATGCGATGAGAACGAAGTGATTCTGATGACGAAGGTCTGGTATGGACGGATGCAGCTCGGCAGATGCGTTGAGATGGAGCTCGGCTACGTCGGTTGCCATAGAGACCTGCTGCTGATGGCCGACCAGCGATGCTCTGGCAAGAGGATCTGCGAGATTCGAATCCCGGATGCTCAGTTCGAGAACACGCGTCCCTGCCTCAAGGAGCTGAAGAACTACATGGAAGCGAGCTACGAGTGCATTCCCGTAGAAACTGTTTCGTCGGAGTTCTGTCGCAGACACAACGAACTGAACATCTCTTCGACTTCATCGCATGGATTCATCGCCAACATCGTCACGACGGACACACCTTCTTGTGAGGGAACGACCCATCCCTGGGTCATCCGAGCGTCGCCCGGCCAACGAATCAACTTCACCCTTTACGACTTTGCTCTGGCAGGCGCCCAGATCCTGCGCAAGCATCACTCGCATCGGCTTCACCTGCAACCGTCCTCCTCTTCCTCCTCTTCCTCCTCCGCCTCCTCTTCCTCGTCGCATGAGATGCAGCTGGAAGTCTGTCGCCAGTATGGTCTGCTTCAGGATGGAGAGGCAGGAAAGCCATCGTCCATGTGCGGTGCAACAGAGCGAAGGATCAGTCAACTGTATCTGTCGACGTCGAATGTCGTCAAGGTCTGGTTAACAGCCGGATCAGCGCCAAGAGACCTTAAGAGATTCGTCATCGAATATACAGGTAACAACATATAAGCAATCAGTTCACTGCAGCACCTGTTCTGCGTCAGGTAACTGATGTCTATCAGCATCAGCATAAGCTTCGTTGTCGTTATAATAATAATAATAATAATAATAATAATAATAATAATAATAATAATAATAATAATAATAATAATAATAATAATAATAATAACCGAATGTCCCAGTCTAACCAGATTTGACTCTCTTTTAAGAGATGGATTAATTATCGACCATCTTAAATGTTGAGCTGTCGGATGAGAAATGGCTCCAGGCGTCCCTTCCGGTTAGGGATGGCGATCTTGGGATTCGCTGTGCTTCTACGCTGGCACTTCCTGCCTTCTTGGCCTCTGCTGCAAGCACAAGCGAACTCCAGACACACATGCTGCCACCAGAATCAGCCGATACCTCAGACGAGCTAGTGAATACCGCACTGAATGCATGGATGGTCTTCAGAACCACCAACTGGATCAGCAGCTCATCCATCGACAAAGGGAATGGGACAGTCGCTGGACAAGCAAGGCGTCGGCGAGCTTACATGAGTCTGCGAACAACCCACTAGACCGCGCTCGTCTCTTGGCCTCTCAAGCACCACACTCTGGAGATGGGATGCTGGCTCCTCCAGTAACCACATTGGGACTCCGTCTTTCGGATGAGGTGATACGGACCGCGGTTGGAATGCGACTGGGAACCACACTGTGCGAGCCACATCTGTGTCACTGTGGCGAAAGAGTAGACGCCAGAGGACTTCACGGTCTGGTCTGCAGAAAGAGTGCTGGCAGACAACAACGCCATAACATGCTCAACGACATTATATGGAGAGCGCTTACCAGAGCGAACATCCCTGCTCAGAAAGAACCGTTGGGACTCACCAGGGAAGATGGCAAACGAACGGATGGCGTGACTCTTATCCCGTGGTCTCGCGGAAGGTGTCTTACATGGGATGTGACAGTTTCTGACACATTTGCAGCGTCAGATCTAGGTTTTACTTCAACCGGACCAAGTGAAGCTGCAAACCGGGCAGTCTCAGCCAAAAGGCTAAAATACGCCACTATAGCCCAAACCCACTCTTTTGTGGCGGTCGCACTGGAGACCAGCGGCGCATGGAGTACGGAAGGATTGGATTTTGTGTGGAGTTAGGACGAAGGATGACAATGGCAACCCACGATCCACTGGAGACCAGCTACCTGCTTCAAAGACTCTCAGTAGCTGTCCAGCGTGGGAACGCCATCTGCTTCTCCGGAACTCTACTGTGAACATATAGGATGATGATGATCATCATCATAATAATAATAATAATAATAATAATAATAATAATAATAATAATAATAATAATAATAACAATAATAGTAATAATAATATCTTGCCCTAGCAACAATAGATTTGTTTCATAATTGAAGTGACGTAACAACAGATTTGTTTTATAATAATAATATTAGTAATAATATAGAATAGGTAATAAAATTATAACAATATCATTGTAATAATAATAATAATAGTAATAATAATAATAATAATAATAATCATCATCATCGTCATCGTCATCGTCGCCCTCTTCCTATTTACTCTGACTTAGGCGTTCATGCAGTGACTTTTGCAGTAGTTCTAACACAGAGCACATGTCTTCTGAACCCACTAAAACCCTTGTTACCTTAGGAGGCTTAGGTTATGTTGTGCTATGTTATGTTGTGTTATGTGTTATGTTATAAGTTATGCTATATGCTGTGTTACGTATATGGTATTTTGTGTTATTTTATGATGCAGAACATCGACGGCTAGAGACTACTTTGGTAATTTCTGTTTTGGTTGCTTTCGTCAGTTGTTGGTTGTCCTGACTTTCCACTTCCGTTGCATTCGTGGTTCGAGCGGACAACGGAAGGGTATGGTGTTCTGGGATGCGAACATTCAGACGACAGATGGCGCATCTACTGCCACAATAACACATGGTTCGGTTCTTACGGAAACTGCACGCAGCGTACGTAATCGAACAGGTGGTCTGTCGAACAGATGGTCTGTCGAACAGGTGGTCTGTCGATCAGATGGTCTGTCGAACAGGTGGTCTGTCGAACAGGTGGTCTGTCGAACAGGTGGTCTGTCGAACAGATGGTCTGTCGAACAGATGGTCTGTCGAACAGGTGGTCTGTCGAACAGATGGTCTGTCGAACAGGTGGTCTGTCGAACAGATGGTCTGTCGAACAGGTGGTCTGTCGAACAGATGGTCTGTCGAACAGGTGGTCTGTCGAACAGGTGGTCTGTCGAACAGATGGTCTGTCGAACAGGTGGTCTGTCGAACAGGTCGCCTGTCGAACAGGTGGTCGCCGCCGTCTTCCATACGGTCTATTGGGTCTTCACTTATTTGGCGCACTTCATAGAATTCTCATGGAAAACAGACGATGACGCAGTAGGCAGAAAGTTGAAGAAGGAAAAGTGCTTATGAGAAATCGATTGAATCGCTGTTTCGCATTTCCAAGCTAGACTACTGCTACGCACTGTTCTTAGACACCAATGACTAATAGATAAGCTGTCTATCTAGCCGTAAGCATCACTAGGTTCTTTGTTCATTCACTGGATGAAAATACCATCAAAAACCAGGATTTAAAGCCCTTTAACTCGCCTGCCTTCCATTCCTATACTGCCAGCGTATCAAAAGTACAGTTAAATTCGGAGGAATGTTAGGGCCACTATCTGTTTGTTAGACTCCGAGATGTGCCTGTTTCGAGATTGCGGTCTCATGTAGGAGTAGGAGTGCCTCGGGCCTCTGTGACTCTCTGAAAAGCTCTCGAGTCATCCAAAGTTTGCAAGTAATTGACAGAGACGAAGATCTGTTTACTTCTGAGACTAGCTAAGATAACAATAAATTAGTTAAGACCTTGTTATGACTCTAGCAGAAAGCAACATTACATTTCTCGCCATATATGAGATTTAGACGCGACGTTAGTTCATTCTTTCAATCATTGTGATTAACTGATCTCTTCGATCCCTATGATCTCTTTGATCCTTCAATATCTTAGATCCATTGATCTATTCTATCCATTGATCTCTTAAATCGCCAGACCCACATTGTTCTCGATGCACTGACTCCTACTGGTAAGATCAAACAAACCAATACGATTTACGACTCAAAACGGGCGCTATATCAATTCCTAATTACGATGTGGTTGATGTTTCTGTAGCTCCACAACAGGAAGTGAATGAATCAGTCGCCGGAAGTCAAGCAGCGAGATCATCCTACGGTAGTCGGTCAATCTTAAATTCATCGCTCTACTCCTAAAATAGACGTCACTCGATGGATGCCCTTTCAAAAGGCGCTAAATAAGTTGCATCAGTACAACTTTTCCAAAAAGTAGAGTTTCATTTGGCAGCTCTTAGCTAACAATATATATATATATGCATGCAATTTTTATATACACATACACTATATATATTGTAGATGTATATATATATATATATATATCCATGATCGTACGCAAGTAACTGTGACCTGCTTTAAGCAGGAGACAGCGAAACAAAGACTAAGCGATGTATTTCAAAATGAAATCCGCAGCTGCCTTCATATCAATAGATGCTATCATAATGTTTACTTTATGTGGCGCCTTTTTTATCTGCCTGTGTTTTACATCTGATCAACAGATGGCATTGCAATCGTCATCATCATCGCTGTATCAACTGGAATTGCAGTTCTAATCGTCGTCATTGGGATCGTTAGATGTGTGAGGCAAGTCTGCCGCATTCAAAGGAACAGTCATCAGCCAAGTGTCCTTTGAAATCAGTGACTGCCATCCACCTATCAGCTGTTACTCACTGATTCACCGTAGACAAACGGAGTCTGCAGGCGCTATATAAATGTCCCTACGTTCATAAGGTGCTTTAGTGGAACTTATTGTTTCGACTGAAGCGATCAGTCAGCTTTTCTGACGTTGCTTTAGTCAATTTAGTTGCTGACACTATGTCGTGGTACTTCTGCCACTGCTGCTGACACTCGTTCTGTCGTGTATCTGACACTTCTACTGACTGTTTAGCACTTTCGCCTTTCCTGTTAAGAGCGCAAAGGGCAAATACCACGTCTTCTATCGATGCTGAAAATCTTTTGGTTCCATGCGATGAGTCGCATGAGTAGAATTTCACTCCCGTGTGGACGCAATCGTCATATACAATAAAATAATCTGATAGTAGGTCTCATATCTGGGGCATTTGGAGGCCAATTATTCAAGCGCCATGGACAGTGTATTGCGACAGTTGTTAAACAACGTTGCCCTTTTTGTTGTCTTTGGCGTTTCTGTTGCTTCGTTGTACTTAGATCGCAATGTTGTCTTGCATTTTACAGAAACTGACTGTTGTCTGCAAGAACTCGGAAGTCATCCGTTTTGTCTTCTTCTTCCTCGGCTTCTGTTGTCTCAACCTTCATTCGGACTTTCTAAACCCAATGATGACGATGATGATGATGTTGTTGTCGATAATGATGATGATGATGACGACAACGACGACGATGATGATAACATCTTAAATTTCCTGAGGAGTTAAATTCGTTCTTTCATTATATTCAATTTCTAACGCTTCTGAAGGATTAAAATTTAGACTACTATTACAACTAATAATACTATTACTACAATACAACAACTACTACTTCCGCTACTACTACTATTTTTTATTGCTGGCCGAGCAAATTCTCTTGAGCATTCTCTCTACTTTCGAAGTGAACAACTTAGTGACTGTCTGTCTGTCTGTCTGTCTGTCTGTCTGTCTGTCTGTCTGTCTGTCTGTCTGATTGGTTGTTGAGCGTTTTGTGGAAATAAATCACTTTTGTCCAGAGAGATTTAAAGTCGATCTCTTTCAAGTATGGAAAGAAGACGACTCTCAAAATCTGCCTCTCGATCACGCGAAGAGATGGATCACTTCTCTCCATCCTCCTCCACCACTACCTCCTCCTCCTCCTCATTACCTTTTGCTTCTTCTGTACCTGTGTTTTTCTTTCTTCCTTCCTGCCTCCTTCTGCTGCTTTCTTCTGCCCTTTCCCTCCATCTCTCTCTCCCTCCCTCCCTCCCTCCCTTACTTCTTCTTCTATCCAACCTTTCCTGTCTCTATCTCTGTCTCCTTCTTCTCTGCCTTACTGGCTGCATCCTTTGTCTCTTGACGAAGGCATCAGCTGGTTGCTGCTGCTGCCCTTTCAGCCTCCGTTCCTCAGCAGCATCGATGGCTGGTTGTTGGCCCTGACTCGGCAGCCTTAAACTCAACCCCCCCAAGTGCTACCCACTTAACTGCATCACGTACGATGCCTGCAAGATCATAAGTCAAAGGTCGACGCAAGGTCAGAGCTCGACCTGAAACGGTTGTCAGATACTTTTAGATCTTTTGCCAGGGGAAGGGTTGGTTCTTTGTTTGCGCCGCTAGGTGGAGCATCGGGCGCCTAGAAAAGCAGATCTGATGTTCTGCTGGTCATCGCTTATGCGTTGTTCCTAAAAGGCGCTTTAAACTGTTTAGATGCAAAGACAGACCTCCACGGGAAACTGACGATAAGACAAGACTCTGTTCTGCGTTGGTCTCTCCCTTTGGAACCATCTTCCTGCGAACTTCTAACTCAGCTTAGGTTGACAGCGCTTCTCATAGATTCTTTCAATGCACTATACAGCAGCCCAGATCCATCCATCCATCAATCCATCCATCCATCCATCCCTCCATCCATCCATCCACCAACCCACCCACCCATCCATCCATCCATCTATCCATCCATCCACCCACCCATCCACCCATCCGTCCATCTATCCACCCACCCATCCACCCGCCCATCTATTCATCTATCCATCCACACACACCTGTAAGTTCTGCTCGCTGTCTGCCGACACCTCAATTGTGCGTGCCTAGGGAAAGGATCGTCTGATCTGGACGTCGTCTGGCTAGATCCTACTCCACCTCGTCAACTCTGACCTCAGTAAATTCGCTCTCCTTCGTTCCTTCCCGGAACTCTTCAGACAGTCGCAATGGTACATACTCTGGGTTTTAACAATGGAAAAGGCGACGCACTGCAGGGAGTCTGTGTTTGCGACATCATTCGCCAGGTGGCACAAGTTCATTGCACAGCGTCAGCAACCGCGTCCATGTGTCTGATCCAACGTTCGAGTCTAAGCCAAGCTACAGCGCTGGCAAAATGTCCGTCCGTTTAAGGGAGGGAGAACCTTTCATGTTTCCCTTCGTATCTTATTATGATATCTCTGCTTAGACTGGTGAACAAAGAAAAAGACGAGGAGCCGAGGACCATTGTGGCTCCGTAGACCGACACAACACGAGTTAAGGACCCAGACAGCCACTGCGATATTTGTAAGTCTGAGCGATAAGCAGATACGAAAGATAAGTTTCATCACTTAGCAAACTATTAATAGACACATTTAAAATTGGATTCTGTGCTCAGTAGGAAGCCAGAGCAATGATGCATGTATGTATGTATCACTAAATTTGTAAAGCGCCTTTTAAGTAACTCACAAAGGCGCTGCAGCACGGCTACCTAAAGTCTCTAAATAGGAACGTCTTGAGATGGACAGAAAATGTTTCTTGAACTGCTGAATAGGCAAGGGATCGGATGTCTGGTGGAAGTGTTCCAGAGAGACGGCCCCACAGTGGAGAAGGCGCGAATTGGATGCAGTATGGGGTAAGTGTTGAATTATGGGAAGTTTGTTACTGTTATTCTCTTTCACTTTCTCTTTTGATCATTCTGCCTCGATTTCTCTTCTTTCCTCTTTCTCTCCTTCACTTCCTCTCTCGTCAAACTCGGATCGGTTTCGGACGCAGATGTTTTGACAGCGAAAGAAAGAGGTGTCAGCCTGGATTCAACCGACGAATTGACGCGTTGTCAGTGAAGATGTTTGCTGACAACGCGATCTTCAACAGGTACCAAAAAAGAAAAGAAAACTTTGGCTGCTTTTAATCTTTCAAGCGCGACTTGCATTTATTGCACGGCTTACAAAGAGGAGATTCACTGCGACGGTGAGAAAAGCCAGAACGAATTGAAACATGAGTTTTGAAGCCATCCTTTCTCGATTTCGAAAACAATGCATAATAATATATCGTAATCATAAGCTCGAGATTCTACTGCGCCCAATGAAAGCTAAGTCGCAGGAACCAGCTTATTCACAGGCGCTCAGTCAAAACAAAATTGATGGCCAGGAAGGGTTCGGTTCCAAGTCAAGATCCAAGGGATATGGCAGGCAGTCAGAGAAGATTTAGGACGATGGCATGATGCGATGCGACGGTGAAAAATCACTGATAATGATTTCGAAGTAACTGCTTCATTAATGAAATGCACTGCGTTGCAGTTGTCTAGAGTAGATGTGGTTGTAAGGAGGACGGGTGATGATGGTGTTGGTGTGGGTGTTGGTGGTGGAGGCGGAGTGTTGACTTTTCGATTTGCTGATGTTGACTTCGAATGGCCATTCGATTGACGTGAACTGGAATTGGAACGACGATCTTTAGCTTTCCCTCCCCTCCTCCTCCTCCTCCGCCTCCTCCTCCACCGCCACCACTTCCTCCAGTCCCCCCAGCGCCCGCAGAACCCCCTGCTCCTGCCCCGGCGCCCTGACACCCCCCGCGGCCGGCGTGGACGATGCCAGCCTTGACCCTTTTCCACTTGGCTCGTCTGTTCTGGAACCAGATCTTCACCTGGACTTCGCTGAGTCGCAGCTGATGCGCGATTTGCGATCTCTCCGTTAGCGACAGGTACTTCTTGCTGTGGAATTCCTTCTCCAGCTCCAGCAGCTGTTCGCTCGTGAAGGCCGTCCTCCTTCGTCGATGCCCCCCTCCGCCTGCCCCTCCTCCTCCTACTCCCCCTCCTCCTCCAATTCCACTTCCTGCCCCCTCGATCCCTCCACCCGACGATGGACTGCTGTTGTCTCCTTTACCACCGGAGTCCGAATGACGATGCAGGTGGTGGTGGTGGAGATGGTGGTGAGGATGGTGGACGAGATCGTCGCCTGAATCGCAGTCCAATCGATTATTGATTGGATCGATCTCTGCTTCGGACGATGATCGGCTTCTCTGATCATGATCATCATGTGACAAGATCTTGTCGTAGTTGGAGGCGAAACAGGACGACGACGGATCTGCAGGAAGCTTCTCACTCAACGACAAGTCATCATCTGCAACGACAACACATTAATCATATCTAATCATCTGCAACGACAACACATTAATCATATCTAATCATCTGCAACGACAACACATTAATCATATCTAATCATCTGCAACGACAACAGTTTAATCACAACTACGACGAGGATGACAGCAAGAATAGCAACGACATTTATGATATGTCTTTTGAAAAACCTCTTCAACTGCGGATGTTGGGATCAGGGAGACGATAGCATCGTCCTATGACCCAGAGAATGAGTTCGACACTTGGAATATCCCGATATATGGAGATATTCATGAACTAGTATCATATTAAGATATCCAAACATTGGGATACACTGCGATATCTTTACTATGGTATTATATCCTCGGTTAGTAAACTCTTAGGCGTGATCCGAAAATCACACTTGACCATGATTTATGTAGCGCCTTTGTAAGATGCCTGGATTGCACTTGAATCGCCGGTCTGTTGAAGCGTAAGACCTTTGCATAACTGAGAACATCATCGGGTAGCGGGGTCTATGAATGGAATTATCTCGCATCTGTTACCCCGTTTGCATCGAACCCCATATTATAACGCGTTATCTCACTTATCACCTGAAGACCGCTTCTTCGTTTTTGTTGTCTGCGGGGTTGTCTCTTCAGCCCCACCCCCGTTGCTATAGAGACGGTTCGTGACCGTCGGTCTGTCCGCTGCTTATCGAAGACTATCTAAACGGAGCACGTGGCTTGATAGTGACCTTTGACCCATTCCTTTCAGGTACCCTCACTTTTCGACAGGCGCAAAGGTAGGGCAGCCAACTGACCAACGATTGATTGGTCGCGGAGAGTGACAGACAGACCGACAGGCCGACAGACAGACAGACGGAGACAGAGACAGAGAGGGTGCGAGGACAACGGAGTGAGGGAAGGAAGGAGGCAGGAAGAAAGAGAAATGGAGGGATAGAGGAGAGGTGATGGGATCTAAAGAGAGTGGGAGAAAGGGAAGAGAAATGGCAGGATGGAGGGATAGAAGGAGAGATGGACGGAAGGAAGCGGAGACAGAGCCAGGGATGGAGAAAGAAAGGGATGGAGATGCGGCGCAGGAGAGAAAAGAGAGATGGACGGAGAGAAGGAGCGATGGAGACGTGAAGACAGGCAGGAAGGTGAGATGGAGGGAGGGAAGGAAGGAAGGAAGGAGCGATGGATGGATTTGTAGAAGAGATGGAGGGACGCATTCATGGAGCAGGAGGCAAAGTAGAGAAGAAGGGATCGAAGGAGGGACGGAGGAAGAAAGCGAGGATGAGTTGAGGTCGAGAACCCGGGTGTAATTAGAATCAATTAACCCTTCGGTCCGGAGGCTTTAACCCAGTTGGGCAGAAAAAGAAGGACCGACGGACAGAGCCCACGAAAGAAGCGAAGGAAGGAGAGAGGGAGGGAGGGATGTGCTGGAGAGGGAACAAGGGAGGGAGGGAGGGAGGGAGAGAGAGCGGGAGGGTCGTTGTTGCCAATTGTTTGTCTAATGAGTTTCCCTGGTGGTCGTCTCACGAGTAAGCTCTCCCTCCCTCTCCCTCTCTCTGTCACTAGCCCTGACCCTCTGCTTCTGTCCCTGTCCCTGTCCCTGTCCCTGTCCCTGTCCCTGTCCCTCTCCCTCTCTCTGTCCCTCTCCCTCTCTCTGTCCCTCGCCCTGACCCTGGCCCACCATCGACCCACCGACCGACCCACGAAAGCACTGCCACCGGAGTCGCCGGCTGCCCAGAATGACGCAGGAGAAACAGACGAACAGACGAACAGACGAACAGACACACGCAGAGACAAAGTCAAAGAGACAAAAAGCCAGAGAGACAAAGAGAGAATTTTGTTCAAGAGGCGTTGGATCGGGGTGGTGGCGGCGGTGGACTCTTAGTCACGGAGCGATGAATGGAAGAGAGTGGAAGCGCAGTGGACCGTGACGAACCATTCACCCGTGACTAATTGACCGGCGGCCAGTGACTGATGGATGCGTTCAGCTGATCGGACGGATCAAAGCAGAAGGACCGACGACCGACTACGCCGGCTGAAAGGAAATGACACAGCGACACCGACACACAGACAGCTGGACAGACAGACACATAGACGGACAGAGGCAGAGAAACACAGATAAACGTATTGACGATGTTTATTGGCGCTTTCTTTGCCAACCAATTTGTTATTCTGAGCGACATAACGGCAGCTGTTCCGTCGGTTCTTGCAAAGGCGCGACATAAACGGCGAGAAAATTTATCAGAAACACTGCAATAAATAAAACGTATAAATAAATTTAACACTGAATCAATTGTTTCGTTCAATCATCCAGCCAACCAACTCGAAATCGAGGCTGATGTGGACAGACGCGGGGAGTAACTGTGACCTGCTTTAGGTAGCCATTTAGAATAATCAAGTGCAAAGTGAAATTCCTCAACAGTAAATTTGTGTTTCCAGCTGAATCTTCTCAACCAACTGAAACCCTCATTGGATTGAGTTATGAGTGGACTTCGTTGCAAGCGAATTGTTCTGTTTCTGTGTGATCCCATAACACAAGTGTGTGCGTCATAGTCAGTCGATCTAACTGCCGTGGATTGCAAAGAATCGGGTGAAGAGGGCTATGGACGACAAACCTCGGAGAGATTGCGCTGATGGAGCTGAGAAACTAACTGTTCAAATGCATCGATTTGATTATTTCTCTCACCTTTACGGGCTTAGATGACGACTGTTATCATTATCGCTATTGTTATCATTTGTTGTTGTTGTTGTTGTTGTTGTTGTTCTTCTTCTTCTTCTTCTTCTTCTTCTTACTATTATTATTATTATTATTATTATTATTATTATTATTATTATTATTATTATTATTATTATTATTATTATTATTATTATTATCATCATTATTATTTTATTATTTTTGTTAATGTTGTTGTTGTTATTATTATTCGACTGCTGTCCCTGCTATTTCGTTGCATATCGTACTATAAGCATAACCGATCGTTAATTGGTTTCTAATTATAAAATCGCCGAAATGATTTGCTCTTGCGGATCATCCATGCAGATAAAAAGGTTTTCCGTTAAAAGGTCCGAACGAAAGGCAGTCACAGCCGATGTCCCTCGGCGGCGCTATCGTCTGGCTAACCATACGTTGGGCACATTCATGAATCTATAGATGGAGTCCCAGAGATCTAGCATGGGTTCAAGCCTCCTTCCCTCATGCAGTGCTTCGTAAACAGTGATCCTGAGCAAGTCCTTCACTCACAACTGCCCAGCGCCATCGACTGATCTCTAGACATCAGACAGTGGCGCTTAACAAATACAGAAATAATAATAATAATATCTCTAAACTGCGCTATATAAAATCAGTTTCTTCTGATTTTGCATTTGCTGGTCATGGCGACCAGTTGCAACATCGAGGCCTATACACTGATCTCCAATCGTTTTTCTAAAATTAAGAACCGATTTCACTCTCTATACAGAAACATATTTCATTTAAACACCGATAAATTATTGTGCAGTCAATTTATGAACTTTGACATTTGTAGAAGGAAGGCCACAACTTTGAATCACATCTGAGCAACGGTGGAATGTTGATGAGGGCCTGAGGTCTTGCATGGACGCAGAATGGTGCGTCTGTAATAGCCTTGGAATTTTTGAAGTACAGCTATAGAAGTAATGTGTATCCGGTGCGATGTAGAGATTGTTGACCTATTTAGATCTAATGAAGACCGAAACTCTGGGCCACGCACAGACAGCAATGACACGAGGTTGAAAGTAACGAAGTACGACGGCGTTTGAAACGATTAGTTTTGGATTTTTTAAAGTGGGGCTACAGATGAAACTTCGCGAGATATAAAAAGCTTCCTAAATCAGTTTAAAAGTCGACTTACAAATAAACAAATAAAAACTTCTAATTATATCAGAAATAATAATTATATCAGAAGCCGTTCAGTGTTCAGTGTCTATACATCAGGTTCCATAAATTATGACCCGATTCTGAATTCTATCGTCGTCTCCTGTATAGGAAACATTTCTAAAAAGAGTCGCATGTGTCATTCTTGGAAGAATTAACGGCAGCAGACCTTAACCAACAGTTCAGCTTAAGACCTGGCAATTTATATGCCGCCCGGAGATTCGATTCATGCAATTTGTCGACTATTTATCAGTCAAATACTTGAATACAGGAATGTGGCTTACCATCATCGATCATCATCATTATCATCATCATCATCACCACCACCACCAATCATCATCACCAATCATAATCAGTCATCATCATCATCATCATCATCACCAATCATAATCAGTCATCATCATCATCATCACCAATCATAATCAGTCATCATCATCATCATCATCATCACCAATCATAATCAGTCATCATCATCATCATCATCTTCATCATCATCACCAATCATAATCAGTCATCATCATCATCATCATCATCACCAATCATAATCAGTCATCATCATCATCATCACCATCAATCATAATCAGTCATCATCATCATCATCATCATCATCATCATCATCACCACCACCACCACTAATCATCATCACCAATCATGATCAGTCATCATCGTGGTCGTCGTTTTCCTCCTCCTCCTCCTTCTCCTCCTCCTTCTCCTCCTCCTTCTCCTCCTCCTTCTCCTCCTCCTTCTCCTCCTCCTCATCATCACTATATTCATCGTCGTCGTGATTCCAGATGACCAGAGATGCTTTGGTCGTGATCAGATAAACTTTTGCCTCAGCCAGTAAGTAAGTAAGTAAGTACGTGGATGTCAGTCTTTGACGTCCAGATTCAAAGCTCATCTGTTGCAACGTTGTTCGTAAAACCCGAGCAGCAGCAGCAGCAGCAACAGCAGCAGCAGCAGTTGTTGCGTCTGCCTCCGTCGGGTCCTCCCTCCTCCTCCGATCTTTGCCGCATCTCAAGACTGGGTTTCTCTCGGTGATAATTCGGAGGTTGCCCCTCCATTCCAAAGCAACCGTCGACTGACGCATATGCGTTGCCCCTTGGGATAATGGCGCTATAGAAATCATCGGATTGCATCGTCCCAGTGGGGCATACATATACATCTACTCTACTCTACTGTACTCTAATCCGAACTGATCTAATCCTTACATTATAGATTTTTATATATGGGGGCAGGCGTTGATCAAACGACGTGGGTGGGTGGGGGTGAATTAGGTGGGGGCTATGCATATACTGACCGTCGGAGGAGTTTCGTCTGCGTAGGCAGTTGCTGTTCACTCCCATGACGTCACTGGCGGCTAATGGCGATAGATCGCTGACGACCGGATATCGATTGGAGGACCTCCTTCTAAGAGACCTCGTCTCTTGACCGTCCATGCTAGAAGACCACATCCGACCGCATGTGTCGATCAGCATCCTATCAGCAGCAGCAGCCACGACGGACGGAAGATGCAGACCAGGAGGATGAGTAGGAGGAGGAGGCAGAGGAGGCAGAGGAGGAAGAGGAGGGGGTGCGAAGGGAAAGATCTGTCGGTCCAGCCGCGATGACTTTCGATCATCCGACGACGACGACAGCGAACAGGCGACCTGAGCAACGAGGAATTCCTCTTCCAGACGGCGCTGGTCGTTCAGTCCGGATTTGATGAGAGGATTATAAACGTGAAAGGCATGCAGATCGCTTCCTTCTTCCTCACTCTTCTCCTCCGCTTCCTCCAATCCTCCTTCGATCCTCTGTCGCCGGCGCCTATGCTGCGCGATGTCGTCATCGTCTTCGTTGAAGGCGTGGTGTTTGGAGAGACAGGACGACGAGAATCGAGAGCATAAGAGCCGATTGGCAGGAGATGAAGATGAAGAAGATGATGAAGGACAGCAGGTGTCCGTCAAATGCGTGGCTGCTGAGTTCGGAACAGAAGAGAGGAAGAGCGGAGGATCGACAGGTGGCTGGCTGTACCCGAGCGAAGGAAGAGCGCATGAGATGTTCTGAAGAAGAGCCAAGGCCGACGGAGGCCCAGCGCCCCGACCGATCAACGCATCGATTGTGAATGACGTATAGACGGCTGACTTGTGCATTCTGACCAAAAAACACCTCAACTGCCGTCTGCTTCCAGCTGCTGCTGCCTCTTCTGTTGCTCTAGAGCTCCTTTCCAGTAGCAACTAGTTGATGACAAGGGATGGCTGTCCTTATGACGACTTTTGTCGTTACTACTTTTGCCGTTGCTACTTTTGTCGTTGCTACTTTGTCGTTGCAATTTTTGCCGATGTTACGTTTGTCAATGATAGATTTGTCAATGAGACTTTTGTCGCAGCTATGCTAGAGTAGCTGTTGTCGTTCTGTCGTAGGAAGCAGTTGGTCGATGCTATGCGCCGGTTGTTCTTGCAACGACTGCAATAACTGTTGACATTTTCTGTTTGCTTAGATTCAAAAAAGCTATGCTACCTGATATTCGTCGAGTGTCTGATCTTTGATTTGAACGTCGCAGATCCTCATATTATAGGCCGCCGACAGGGCACCGGGTCCCCTGCCCTGCCTGCCCTGCATGCCCTGCCTGCCCTGCCTGCCCTGCCTGCCCTGGTCTCCACTGGGCGGTCGGGTGATCGGTCGGTCGGTCGACGGCCTGCCCTGGCCACAGACTGAGCGTGGCGATTGGGTCTTTGCTCCGAAGGAAGGAGGTGTCCAGTGGCAGGTGCTCGCCTCCCATTGGCCACCTAGCGACCACACACATCACCTATCGTCGACGGACGGCTCCCAGCGCCACATTAGATCTAATCGACGCATCACCAGATGACTCTTTCCCTGTCTGTCTGTCTGTCTGTCTGTCTGTCTGTCTGTCTCTGTCTGTCTTTCTGTTCGTCAGTCTTTTTTCGTGCTGATGATGCTCGCTCTGCTACTATTGATGATGATGATGATGATGATGATCACGACGACGACGACGATGTTTATGACTATATGACTATGAGATGCAGAGCCAGATACAGACAACCAATCTGAGAGAGAGAGAGAGAGAGAAAGAGAGAGACAGACAGACAGACAGAGACAGAGACAGAGATAGAAAGAGGTAGAAAAATGTAGAAGGAGAGAGATAGAAAGATATATATATATAAGGAGACAGAGAGACAGAGACAGAAAGACAGACAGACAGATAGACAGACAGACAGACAGAGATGTAGAAAGAGAGAGATATAGAAAAAGCAGGAGAGAGAGATAGAAAGATATATACAGAGACAGAGAGACAGAGACACAGAAAGACAGATAGACAGACAGACAGAGATGTAGAAACAGAGCTATATAGAAAAATCAAGAGAGAGAGAGATGGAAAGATATATATATATATATATATATATATATATATATATATATATATATATATATATATATATATATATATATATATATAGAAAAGGCGGGAGGGAGGGAGGAGGGAGGGAGGGATGAGGTGAGTGCAGGTGGTTTAATAATGAGCAGATGACAAATATGTTGGAGATATGATGATAAGGATGCAGTTGCATCAGTGCGTTCTTTTATCAATTGTAGTTTGCGTCGAACTTGACGCAACAAACAAATCGTTTTGTTGTTTCTGGGAAACATCGTCGTTTATCTGTTGACAAACGATTTCAGACAATTATGTAGCATCAATCATCATTCTGCTCCTATGGCCACCCCACCCCACATCTGTTGGCACCTATGGTGACACCAGACAACGGTTACCCAGTGCTGACATAAACAGTCAGGGTGACTATTTCAAAAGAATAGTAAATAGTACCTGTAGGAAACTATTTAAATAGTATTTCAAATAGTAAGTAGCTGTGGACTATAACAAATACCACAAAACTTTTAAAACTATTTAACTATTATCGGTTTTAGTTACATAGAGCCTAATTGTTTAGACTGCTTGCAATTTTCTACTAAATTAACATTCGGTTAGTAGTTTGGGTTAACTTGATGGGCAGTCATCGACGAAGCCAGTCAATGTTTTTGCGCCTCAACCCAAGCATTCATCGATGGAATGCTTGGGTTGAGGCGCAAAAAAACATCAGTAGACGGACTATTTCGGTCTAGTTAGTAATGCCGCATCAGTTCTCACCAACATAAAGGAATCGCTTATCTGGTGAAACAGTTGCTCCTATTTTAAAGAACTTAAAGTTAATAATAATAAGTTAGTAATACAGAAGTAAATTAAAATTTATTCTCTGTAGACTGGTGGAGGTTTACTATTTACATTATAAAAATAGTAAATATGCATCTATTATTTAAATACTACTTCAAAAGGTCCTTTTACGTAACTATTTTAAATAATAAAGTAGATAGTTACGAACTATTTAACTAGCATTTACCATTTAACTAGTACAGAACGCTATTGCCCGTCTATCTAAATACATACATACATGCACACACACAGGGAAAAAAAGAAGGAAAGAAGGAAGGAAGGAAGGAAGGAAGGAAGGAAGGAAGGAAGGAAGGAAGGAAGGAAGGAAGGAAGGAAGGAAGGAAGGGAAGGAAGGAAGGAAGGAAGGAAGGAAGGAAGGAAGGAAGGAAGGAAGGAAGGAAGGAAGGAAGGAAGGAAGGAAGGAAGGAAGGAATGGAAGGAAGGAAGGAAGGAAGGAAGGAAGGAAGGAAGGAAGGAAGGAAGGAAGGAAGGAAGGAAGGAAGGAAGGAAAGGAAGGAAGGAAGGAAGGAAGGAAGGAAGGAAAGGAAGGAAGGGAAGGAAGGAAGGAAGGAAGGAAGGAAGGAAGGAAGGAAGGAAGGAAGGAAGGAGGAAGGAAGGAAGAAGGAAGGAAGGAAGGAAGGAAGGAGGAAGGAATGAGGAAGGAAGGAAGGAAGGAAGGAAGGAAGGAAGGAAGGAAGGAAGGAAGGAAGGAAGGAAGGAAGGAAGGAAGGAAGGAAGGAAGGAAGGAAGGAAGGAAGGAAGGAAGGAAGGAAGGAAGGAAGGAAGGAAGGAAGGAAGGAAGGAAGGAAGGAAGGAAGGAAGGAAGGAAGGAAGGAAGGAAGGAAGGAAGGAAGGAAGGAAGGAAGGAAGGAAGGAAGGAAGGAAGGAAGGAAGGAAGGAAGGAAGGAAGGAAGGAAGGAAGGAAGGAAGGAAGGAAGGAAGGAAGGAAGGAAGGAAGGAAGGAAGGAAGGAAGGAAGGAAGGAAGTCAGGAAGACATGAAGTATAGTTGGCATGGGAGAGTGTTGTACTGGGGGCAGCTAGAGCAATCGATGAGTTCTATTAAGATCCACCCTATAGTTCAGTCGCTGAACTTGGCAACCATGACGACAGATGACGCTGTTTAGCAGCCGCATCAGCAGCAGAGTATCCTGGCCACTGACCATGACATCATCTCAAGTTCATCTAAGCTGGCAGGTAATTAGACGACGGCCAACGACTCCTACACAATAACTCCAATCCTCATTACATCCAGACATACATACATTTATATATATATACATATGTAGATATGTACAGTTATGCACATGTGTTATATATATATGCATATATATGCATATATCGACGTCTATGATGAGACGCTGTTTCGGGAGTAAATGTCTGTTGCGCAGAGACTCGAGAAGAAGTCAATTAGCGTTAGCGACGAATAGAGAGAGAGCGAGAAAAAGAGATAGATAGATAGATAGAGAGAGAGAGAGAGAGAGAGAGAGAGAGAGAGAGAGAGAAAGAAAGAAAGAAAGAGAAAGACAGACAGACAGACAAAGAGACAGAGAGAGACAGATAGAGATACAGAAAGACAGACAGACAAAGACAGACAGTGAGACAAAGACAGAAGGAGGGAGAGCGCTGACGGAGACAGAGCGGCAACGGAAACGAACAGAGATTTGGTGAAAGAAAGCAGAGGAAACGGATTCGCAGATGAATAGCCGAACAAAACCATTCATACTGTAGGCCTACCATAACATGTTCTCATTCATTCACTGATTCGTTCATTCATTCAGTCGGTCGGTCGGTCAATCTAGCTAGTTCTTCTATTCATCTTTCTCCCCATCCTCCAATTCGTCCTCCTATTTGTCCTTCTATTTGTCCTCCTATTCGCCCTCCTATTCGTTCTCCTTTTAATCTTCCTATTCGCCCTCCTATTCGCCCTCCTATTCGCCCTCCTATTCGCCCTCCTATTCGCCCTCCTATTCGTCCTTCTTTCGGTGCATGTGGGTCCGTCTGTTCGTGCGTGCGTCCATCTGTTTCGATCGTCTGAGGTCTTGACAAACGACAACTGTTGACGTCGCGACGCAGAGGATATTAGAGACTGGGAGACAGAGGAAGCAGTCCAGACCAGGATGCCACCGCTGCTGCTGCTGCTGCAAACACAAATTCGCCGCCGAAGACTAGCGCACCAGTAATTAACGACTCCAATTACTTGGCCAAGATCCTGGTGCGCGTTCGTCCAGGCGCTGCTTTGCCGCCATCCAGTCTATCCATCTCACGCACGCACGCATCCATCCACGGCCTCAGACTCAGCAGCAGCAGCAGCAGCCTCCCCTGCAGCCGACGAGCGGCGCTCAATTGTAACATGATTACGACGAAAGGACTCCCTTGGCACCTAAGCCTAATAATCGCTCTGTTTGTCTAATCGTAGCCGTTGCCTCTCGTTCTGTCTCTTCATTCACTTCGCCGCCGCCGCCGCCGCGGTAGTCGCCACTCCATCCATCCAGTCGATATTTAATACATTTTTCGGTCGGCGAGATGGGGCGGCGGGGCCTCGGTTGGCGGCCGAGCAGCCAGGGAGGGTCTGCCCGGGTCGGTCCACCGGTCGGCGATCGACCAGCGGTAATTGGTCCCTCGATCCCTGAGACAATTTCGCGCAAATCGGAATCCGGAGTGAATGAATGGATGGACGGATGAATGAATGAGAGAAAGACGAACACATTCACGCAACGATCCCCCAGACGCACAAACACACACACATCTACGCCGATTACGATCACGAGGAAGAACAGAGACAGACACACAGACAGACAGACAGACAGACAGACAGATGCAGCACCAGTAGTAAAAGTTGAGAGTATGGATTGGCGGAGGGAAGGAAGTATGAATTGAGGGAGGGGCTGGTCCTGAAACAGGGAGACGTGACGGATGGATAGATGGATGGATGGTCGTGCCAGCCAGTCAGGCAGCCGATTGGTTCCGCCCAGTTGAATGTCATCGATCTTGACCTTCTCTCCGTCTACCTCTGTCTCTTCGCGGCTAATCTTGCTAATGGATATCAGTGGCCAAAATAGTACGACTCCCATTACAACCAACCAACCAACACACACACACACACACACACACACACGCTTTTCCAATCATACAACACACGTCTCTCTCTCTCTCTCTTTGTCGCTCCCTCTCTCTGTCCCTCTCGTCTCGTCTGCTCGGCTCTGCTCTCCTCTCCTCTGTGTTTCCCTCTCGTATTAGATATATATCCGTCTGTCTGTCTGTTTGTCTCTCTCGTCTCGTCTGCACTGCTCTCCTCTGTGTGTGCCTCTCTTGTATTATATATATATATATCCGTCCGTCCGTCCGTCCGTCTGTCTGACTGTCTGTCTCTGTCGTATTACACTGAAAGAGAGTCTAAATTCGCGAAGGTCGCTGGCCAACAACACGACAAAACACTCAGTCCGACGAAGGTGCTTTGACGGTTTTAAACCTCGCTCGGGTTCAAAGGGTCAAACGTCGATGTTTGAAGCGCAGCTTCAAACTCAACCGAGTGATTAATAGGCCACCTACCGATGAGACGATGAGGTTTGGCCATATTTACAGTTCCCGCCGTAGCAATTACTTCGTCATCTGTAACAATTACCGTCCGACGGACAACTAATACACAATTACAATCACAATTACGAAATTACGCGCACCTGCATTTGTCGCCTAATTGCTCCAACGAGTATCAATTGTTTCGGAAAACACAGAGCTCAGTATCACACAGAGGCGGGTGTGGCGCCCCTAGCGGCGAGTGAGGTGCCACGATGGTCGGTCTCCGCAGCGAAGAGGAGGAGGATCGGGGCTTTGAAGCCCTTTCGTCGTTCATCGCGCCCTCCCTAGCTGGGTCTTTGCCCTGGCTGGGTCTTTGCCCTGGCTGGGTCTTTGCCCTGGCTGGGTCTTTGCCCTGGCTGGGTCTTTGCCCTGGTTGGGCCGGGGTGGCCAGCTAATAGGCGTCATTAGGTCGGCGGTGAATGAGGTGGCAATGGATATGAATGGTTTCGGTTGCAGTTAGTGCAGTTGACCGAACGATCAATTTGCGACCGACGCAGTCATTACGATCTGAGTCTAATGAGTCAGCTGGCCACTTCGTCCGTCCGTCCGTCCGTTGTCTCTGGCGGAGGGAGAGAAGGGAGGAGGGAGAGAGAAATGAGGGGCTGCAAAGGCAGGGCAGGGTAGATCGGTGACAATTGGAGACACGAGGGAGGGGGATGGCAACTCGACCCAACGAAGGGTAAACTGATCTATCGCGCGCTTAGGTGTGTTACTGGGAAGTAGGACCGTGATCCGGCGACCCTGATCACGTGCTCAGCAGCCACGCCCCTCGCACGAGGGGAATTAAAGAATTGCAGAGGGCAATTTAGTTCTTAGCGGCCTACACAGAGGGCGTCGAGCGTTGTGGGGAAATTAGAGCTGATCGAAGCCCCGGAGGAGGAGGTGGTACTAGGAGAGGCGGTGGTGATAGCGGAAGTGAGATGGGAGTGGTACGCGCGACTTCTATCCCATTCGAATGAGACGAGGATGGCGGCGGCGGCGGTGATGATGATGGCGGAAAATGAGTCGAATTTAGAAGCAATTACAGGTGCAAGGTACGTCTGACGCGAGGCGGAAGGAACTTAGATCAATCGTAAATAGTAATGACTCCAAAATTAGAAAGAATCAATTAAAGACGACGATTGTCCCGCCTCGTCTTTCCTCTTCCTCCTCCTCCTTCCTCTTCCTCCTCCTTCCTTCTCATTTCTCTTCATTCCTCCATATGGAAAAAGCGTTCGTCGCTCGACCATCCTTCGATTTCACTCGAATGCTCTACAATTCGAGGAGTCCAAACTGAACCAGAAGCAACGATGAACAGATCGATTGATCGATCGATCGATCGAATGATCGGATATGAAGCCCGTGATGGCATTGACCAGGAAAGCTTCACAGAAGTTTCCAAAATGTCTCAAACCGTCTTCGTGACAAATAACCGAAGAGGTTCTTTAAACGGCATCTCCTCAGACACATAACTCATCGCTCCGAACGTCGACAGGGTCTAAGGCAGCCGCCTCTCTCGCTCCAATTCCCTTCTCCACATCGCTCATCTCAGACGAACCGCATCTCGCATTCCCTGCCAACCATTCAACCGACCCGACCTTCTCTTCCATGACTGATCCATAATCCCTCTCCATCAAATGCCACCACTTGTCCTTTCCAGGCGTTCCCTTCATAACCCTTTTCTTCGCATCCTAACCGCTCCTCCTCCTCCTCCCTGGCCAGGTCACCGTGAAACCCAATGAATTGAAACTGCGTATCGTTTCAGTCACTGACTATGCAGATCAGTACATTTGCCGCCGCCGCCGATTCAGTCATGTGGAACCAGGTGACCAGAGCCACAATAGACAGGTGGTCACGGATCGATTCACGCCGCTCGCCTTAACAAATCGCTCGCTTACAGACTCGAATATCACGGACATCGATCTATCGATCTGTCAAACAAACATCGGTTCTTGCCAACTGAAACAGCAGCGGGTTAGGGAAAACAGAGACTGCAGCCGACGACGTCAAACCACCTGCAGAAATTTAGATGAGGCGCTTGACTTCCATTGAAAGCGAAATGTCTTGATTGACAGCAACCAATTCTAGAAGCAGTCGCTTGTCTCCTATGACATCTGCGACCATCGAGATGCCAGAATTACGATGGCGCCATAGAAGTTCTCAGATTATATTGGCTTAGACTATAGACTCGACTAGTTTAGGCTAGAGTAAGGTTATAGCCGATTGGTTAGAGCGCTCCGCTTGTAACGTGTAGAGTACGGGTTCGAGTCTCTCCTAAGACGGTTACTGTGTTGGAACATTGAGCAATTCCTTCACCTGCAATCGCTCAGCGCCATCGATTGATGTTTTGTCATTAGATAGAGGCGGTTAATAAATGCCGAAATAATAATAATCAGATTAGGTTAGGTAAGGTTAGACCGCCTTACCATATGCTAACTCTGATTTTCCACAGCTAGTTTTCCCCGTTTAAAATCTTTCAACTGTCTTCAAGAACTCACTGTACACCAAAACTTTTGGACAAAAGACGCTGAGAAGTAAACAGTGGCCAGCTGCCTCCAGCTTCGGTCGACTGAAGAACGAACAAAGACGTTTTAGATGTCTTTAAACTTTAAAACAGGTGAGATCAGAAGAGTCTGTGATTAGATTAGATGAAGTCACATAAGATTAATTGGAATGAAATTTAAGCGGCGAAATTTTAAAACTCAGAAACCGTTCACGACGATCGACGTCTCAGCTGCAGACGACTTAAGTCACGGTTTAATAGCAACGTATGAAGGTTAGAGGCGAACTCGATTCTATTCGCCAGATGCCAGTTGTGCCGTAATCTGTTTATTCAGTCGACAGATGTCAGGTGGCTTAAATAATCACATTGGTCCTTGCACATCACGAGACCACAAGGTGCAATCAAGAGCCAACTGCTGTATACGGATCAGGGTCCAAGAGTCACCTAGTTCTGCTCTTCACATTCTGTCAAATGCCACCGCTAGATAATGAACACGGAACCTGAAACAGTAACAAACCATCCAACTGTCTGTCTGTCTTTCTTTCACTCCGTCCGTCCGTCCGCCTGCCTCCATCCCACATGTAAGCCATTAACTGTCTCTACCTAACACGCTGCCAACTATTAAAACTCCGCTAATTACGAACGACATAAACAAGTCGAAGGTTGATTTATCTGCGTTTCTTAAGAATTAATGGCGAGTAGGAGGAACCAATGATTCCATAACGAAGATGATCAGCTACAAAAGGAGAATGAATGTCTCACAGCTGAGAACCGCAAATACACTCATCGACTGTCGACATTTAAACACAGCAAACAGATATCCAAAGGCCAGCTACACGTACTTAGGAAAAGCTCTACTGACATCGACGTCTAAAACGTCAGCTAAAGCAAGAACATGTAAAGGTTTAACTGGAACCATGGCAAAGCCAAGCCAGTGTTTCAACTGAAACGAGTCACACAAACAACACAGAAATCTTCACCTGGATAAACATTCAGCCAAAGACGAAGAAACCAAAACATCACATCACAAACAATGCACCGTCTCAGCAGACATTATTAAAACACAATTAAAATCTGGCATCACATAGAGAACTCTACAAAAATTAAGCGTATTGTCTAAGTTACAAGCATTGCGATCAAGTTACAAAATGCAATTCATGTTAAAGGGGTCAGTCAGAAGTCGCTGACCCTAGCATTGGCTTAAAGTTCTCGGCAGCTGGAATGGAAAACTCTAAGAGCTGATGCTTAGCTACAGAGGCAGAGAACAAGAATGCGAGCTGCAGACAGCAGAGTTCGTCTGAAAAGTGGCCGGCAAACCTGGATTAGCAACTGTGGTGGGTAAGGCAGAGCTGCAAGAGCAGAAAGCCTTTCCTGACTAACATGGGTCACCAGCCTCAACTGCAAGAACCTGAGGCTGATCGTCATCAGAGCCATCGATGGGTCTCCCAGGTTCACTGAATACCCTAAGTTGCTGCCAAAAAACTACGACACAACTAAAAACCTAAATCCGAGCAGCCACAGCCTTTTGTTGTCCACAGCTGGAATTCACATCAACCATCAAAGCCTTTTACTGGAAGAAGTTCATAGATTTAAATAAAATACCTACATGTATGTTTCTTTTGCAAATGCACTTCCTATTTCAAAGTAAACGTTGCCTCCAGTGTCATCTAAAATTCGGTCCATTTCGTCTTCTCCCCATTCCAAACATAAACTCAAAACATTCTGTATGAATTAGAATGACCAAATCCAGCAAAAGAAGATACGCATCCTCAAAAACCTTAACCAATGGGCCAGAGAAACAGTTGGAAATCTTTAAACGACAGATGTCACTTGATTTTTACTGCATATTCAGAGAAAATTTAAAAAATCAGTTGAAACATCCATTCGTGCTTTTAGTTTCACAAACGAATGAGAACCAACGGAAAAAACACCTCAAGACATTCCAAAGAATTCAATCGTCTGACATTTAACAAGATCCTCACAAATGAAAAAAACACAAAAAACTTAAAATACGATTTCGATCATATAAAACAAACCACTTTTCAACTAAAGTCCAAATCATCTACACAAGATTTTTCAAATGCTAATTAAGGCAAAAATGTCTCATCAACTGGAATTAACAAACTCCAATGTCCCACCAACATTTAGCAAAAAAACTTCTGAGTTCGGAATTTGTTGCCAAACTCCTTTGTTCAGGCAGACGAAGTTAGAAAAAAAAACTACGAATCGAACTACTTCATTTGTGCAGTGGAAAAACTGCAAAGTCAATAATCATACACAAATTTCCTTCAGCATTCTTAAACACTGTCAACATAAGAGGCGAATCATTTACCATGAAATTTCACACGACACAAAAGGAACATTTTTCATCTCAACTCCATTAGATGTAAATTTTTTCTAAAGCGAACGCAAGACTTCGACCCTTTTCGGGCGAGATCCTTCACCACCGTGGCACATTTGAATGGGCGCCACGCCATTTATTTCATGTCATCTTAACTAATGTCAGAGATCAAAGGTCAATATGGTTTCATCATACGTCGCATCTTGCCTATTTCATGGCTGGAAACAAACGAATTGCTTCTTCATCTCAGCAGATTCCTACGACTCGAAGCCGCAACACGAGACAGCGTCTCAAAGACCAGTTGAACACTGATAACAGAATGGGTTTATTCCTGTTTCATCCGATTCACTTGTCTTGGCTTCAGTCAAAGATCGCATCTAACAACGAAATCCTCATGAGATACAAGGGACTTCAACTCCCTGATCCTGTCTGCATCCTTAAGCAGAAGTCGTCAACCAAATGTATCGTATTCGGCTGGCGGCCGAGACAAGACGCTGCCTATGAAGGCTAACTTTACCCAGCGCCAGCAGTTTCCTAAAGACTTCCGTCGTAGCAGAAGGGATAAAGACGACATATTTACAGCACAAGAAATCAGAGCAGGCGCTTCATTCAAACCAACATACACAAGCAGATTATCTGTTGCATTCCAATCAGCAGGCCAGAGTCCCTTCTCCTCGCTTCAGTCTTCACCCAGCAACAAACGACTGCCTCTTTATATTTTTTCACTGTTTTTTATATATTTTCACCACCAAACGCCTAACCCCACTTCTACGTCTCCTTTCCGATCTACTGCCTTTCCTTGGAAGACGCATTTTCGGCTCCTCCTCCACGGGCCCTCTGCGGTCGGCTGCGTGGACAGTAGTTCCTCCACTCCTTCGGGGAATCGTCTTTCTTGACCGACGACGACTGGCTGCTCACCTTCGTTTTCGTTTCATTTCGCGCTTCTGGTTTTCCGGTGGTTGGTGGCTCAGGTTTCTCTGTGGCTGAAGGAGTGGCAGACGATGATGACGACTCGGCCGTACTTTCCGCTTTGGCTGGAGGCTCTTTCATACGCTTCGCCACCTGAGCATAGCTGAATTTCGAAGTTGAGGAGGACGGCTGCAAGAGGGAAAAACATGTGTAGAAACAACAGTAGAATAAGAGAAGGAAAACAAATCCAAAATTTAGACAAGAAATATTCCATGTGAATCAGAGGACAAAGACAGACGACAAAGACAGAGGACAAAGACAGACGACAAAGACAGAGGACAAAGACAGACGACAAAGACAGCACATTAGGCCAACATTAGGTCAACACTGGACCAACTTTAGACTAAGTTTCAGACAAGCAGATCAGACAAAATAACATTGAATTTAGTCCTTTGTTTCTTCTTTCCTCTGAAAGAAACATTTCTTTATAGCATTAAGCTTCATTTGAAAAATCCAAGGCTTCACTTACAACTGCTTCTTTTGGAGATGCAGTTGGCTCAGGGTTGTCGAGGTCACTCGCATCCGTAGCCGTCGACTGATCCACTCGGTTCCTGTCAACAGAAACCGATTTCTTTCAGCAAATGCATCTCATCTAGGCACAACCCTCTGGACCTGAACAAGTGATCCAAACGCAGATCAAGAAATCGAGTTAAACAAAGCCAACAAGAGCTGCAGAAACCAATGATAAGCTGAGAAAGCTCTCAGTTACATTCGTACATCAGTTCAATTTCTGACGGTCCTACTTACGAAACTGAGCTTTCCGCTGGCAGAGGAGTGACTTGGATGTTTGCATCGCATGTGGTGGTTATGGTGACTGGAGCTGAAATGACCGTCGCCTGTAAACAAAGAGGCAAAACAAAAAAGTTTCAGGAAAGCATTAAAAGAAAGACTCAAAACAAACCAAACATAAGTTTTGCACAAAACGAACACAAACGAAACTTCTGCTTCATCAGTATTTCTTGCCACAAGCAGCTTATTTCCATATGAACAAACTGCTCGAAAATACTTGACAAACTCAACATACTCAAACTGTTCATCAGACTAAATTGTTGAGCGAAGTGTAAAAGAGGAGGGTGAAATACGATACTGGACACTGACTGACCTTGCCACTGGACAGTGGTGGAAACGAACTAGTCTCCAGCTCAAATGACGCTGGCTTTGGACCTCCGTCAGAACCGTGACGCTACAAGAACATGAAAAACACGCTCATCTAAAATCCTGTGTTCTCCCGAGTCCAAAGCTAATCAGTGAATGCAAACTGATCTTTGAAAATGCAGTGCAATCCACTTTTACGCACAACATTAAAAAACTCTTTTCTCACTTGCAGTTTTTCTAACAAGTCTTACTCTAGTATTTTATAAACAAGTCCATTATTTCATAATCTGTTATTTATTTCTTTTTCACAAATTTTTTTCCTAATGCTAAGCCTCTTCTGTGTTGTAAGTCTCTTCTATTGACCACTGAAACATTTCAAGAAACAGAAATAAAACCTGTACCTCATATTAACATCACAAAAATACACAGAAGAAACGCATCTTAAAAGGACGACAAGCATTGTTTGCAAGACTCCTTCTCTCAGCAACATCTGACCAATGAACGCCATTTGTGTTCCGTGCATTCCACTGACCTTGCTGCTTCCGCTAGTGTTGCTGCCGTCCTGATTCCACCGAGTTCGTCTTCCTCTGCCACCGCCTCCTCCACCTCCTCGTCTTAAACAAATTTAACAACTCTTCATTTAAATCCCAGAAATTGTCAAGCCAAGACATGCACCTGGGGAGAACTATTGCTCTGATTGTTCAAGTGCATGCGTCTGTCACAAAGTGGGATTAACTGTAGAATATGAGGCACTGTTTGAAAAATACCTAAGTTGTTCCATAGATATGCAAGCTTCATGTTGACCAACCTCAGCTGCACACAGAGAGCATTAAAGGCCAGCTGTCTGCCTTTTCTTTAAACAACTGTCCAAATGGGTCTCATGTAGAATGAACATCATGTCTTCTCCATGCACAACTGATTGAAATTGTCTCCTAGCAATGACCATACTGGTGCAGTGAGTAAAACAAGTACCTTTGTCCATATCTGCCACCAGTTGGTTTACTCTCACTGCCCAGATGCTGTGACGCTTGGGGCTGTGATGCAGCAACTTCCTGTCGCGATGTGGATGCCAGTCGATTGGTGGACGTCATTGCAACATCTTCGGACATCAGCTGGCGAGTGTCGCTGTCTCGGTCGGCTGCTGCTCCCTCCGATCGTTTCCGGTTGAACCTTGGCGGCTGTTTATGGTCGTGTGTCGATTGGTCCGATCGGCCGTAGTACCCGCCATTCCCAAATCGCGGATTTGGTTTTCTGTTAAAATCGTTGACAAAATTAGTTTCTTTTCTTCAGCGTCAAGTGAAAGTGCCGTTAAAATCCAGAACCAATGTTTATTCTGGCAATAAGGCCATATGGGTAGAAATCTGTGGAGTTCTATTGGTGGAGGAATATGCCACTTCTGTGTACGACACTATACCAACCACCGAATGCATAGACATCAAGAGCTTTATATAGCGCCCTTCAAAGCACTTCAGTTTGGCTCTAGTTGTAGTCTGCATACATTATGTCTGAATGTCACACATGTGCACCACGCATCTAAAGATGCATCTCTTTCAACTTGATTACCCATCGTAGCCTGGCTTCTGGTTTCTCTGACCTACCAGAATTCCACCCGACTTCTCCAATGGATTATGATTTTGGATTGCAATTTTGACTTGAAGTGACCATCAACTGATGCCTTGGGCATTACGATAATGGCGCCATAGAAGTCTTTAGATCAGATTATAAAATTAGATTCGTGCGCTTTGGCATGTGCATATGCATGCAAATGAAGAAGACTTTCCAAGGTCCCTCTGTGTAGGCACTCTTCTCTTCCCTCAGTTGGCTCTTCATTTGTGAGGATCTTGTTAAATGTCAGACGATTGAATTCTTTGGAATGTCTTGAGGTGTTTTTTCCGTTGGTTCTCATTAGAAGAAAAAATCCTCAACAAACAATGCTCAAACAACTGGAAAGTCGAGCACTGGCTGACTATCGCATCTAAAAACCAAGTCACACTTGCGGAGTAACCGACACCCGACAGCTTCAGGCACAAAATGACCCCAAACACATGACAAAATTAAAGTTGTTCAATTATTATCGATACTGAATGATCAAACGCAGAAACTAAAAACCAGCTCCTTGCCGTGCAGCAGGAATTTCTGTCACACCTGTACCCACCTGAGTCGTCAACTAAAGAAATCTGTGAAACAGTCAAAGAAGAAATCTGACCGTTGTCTTGCGTTGATCAGTTCCACCGTCGACTGGTTGTCACCTGCCGTTGCATAATAGCAGTTGAACGGCAACATTGCCGCAGTGCAACTCTGTTCAGCAGAAAGAAACACAGACACTGACAACAGAAATTCTACGCAGAACTGAAGGAACTGAACAGCTTTGTTTCTAAAGCCTCCTTCCTAACCATCTTAAACCAAATTCCACCCGGTCTGGACCGTCTGCGATTTCAACTTCTGCTGTCTACAAAATTAGTATTTCAGTTCTTTGATGGCAAACCCAGTCTTGTAAATGTTATTTAAGTGGAATGACAATAATGAAATATGTCATAGAATGACATTTCAAGCTTCTTCATCAACGCTTTAAGACAATTCTCTTTCTCCAAGACTGGGCTGCAAACATTGTGAGGAGATGATACCTCAATGATTCAATTCAATCAAACGTAGTTCACAAGGATTCAAGAATTATGGCACAGAACATTTTACCTCTACTTGGTAAAATTTGTTCCCCGCTATAGTGTATAAAACATTTCCTCCCATTTGGTACAAATCACTTCCTCCCACTGGGTACAAATCATTTCCTCCAAACTGAACTCACCCCAATGGGGCAGGCGCTTGGAAAGGCACGAACGAACGTGTTGCATTCTGGGCCATAATACGGGAGAGGCTAAAATGAAAAACAAGAGCAAAATTCTGAAGTTCAAGTCAAATGATTCGTTGTAAAGCTCTAAAGAATTACATTTATCTCCTGGATCAACATCTGTCAAAGTCCCTGCTAGTTTACATAACTCTCTGAAATTACTAGAAATTTAGCCTTTCTAGCCAATTAGAAATTTAGCCAATTCAGCAACTAACAGAACAAAATAAAGCATCTTTAAACATCACCCATCAGTTGGCAACAAAGCCAACAACTCTGACAACAAACAGATATCTTATAGGAATTCTTAATTGTGCTATGACAAATGATTTCTTCTCTCACCTGCTCTGCATAACCGTAGCCATAATTTGATGGGAAGTATCCTAGGTAGGCATTGGCTGTCGTAGGCTGGACCATGGAAGGAGCAGCAGCAGCCTGTGCAGGAGGATAAACTGGACCATTTGCTGAATTCTGGAGAATATAGCTCCCAGTCAAGGCAGACTTTCCCTTGAACCTTGCCTAGGACACAAAACCATCTTGAAATATCATGACACAGAGCTGAAACTCAACTAAATATAAACTTAAAACAATCTTTGCCAGAACTTAAACGTCAGCTGATTTGACGGGTGGATTAGAGGAAATACCTGTTTGCTACTTTCCAATGTTTAAACATAAACATCAAGCAAACCTCCCTTATTACTCTCTAAACCACACCACAAATGCATCTCCCTGTCTCTCTCTCTCTCTCTCTCTCTCTCTCTCTCTCATCGTCGTCGTCCTCTAGTACGCAGACCCACTGCAACTGTAGAGTCACTTCAAGCAGAGTCCTCCACGCCTTTCTCTAACACAGAAAATCTTTTGACAGACTCACCATAATTGGTTTGTCAAGGAAAGTTTTCTTTGTTTCTTTGACAAATCGATACGCCCGATTGGCATCCTCTTCGCTTCCAAAGTGAACGTACCAGTTGTCATTGACAACGTACTCGCATGAGATCATTGGGGGGCAACCGTCACCCGTAAAGATGCCACGAATCTCCTACGATGCAACAACAGAGACATCTCTTCAATCACAGCAAATTGTTCAGTTGACTCATTTCTCAACACAAGTGGGATACTTCTGTACGTCCATCAGGCGCTGGGCATCGTGAGCAAAATAATTGCAAGTATCAAGCAGAAAGTACTGAAACTATCAAAGATATCAGATCTTTAAAAGAATCAATTTTCTTAGCACAGACCAAACTGAAACAGTCGATGGCAAATGAACTAATCTAATCTAGTCCAGACTTCTACAGCACCATTATCATAATGCCAAAGGCATCAGTTGATGGCTGCTTCAAATGAAAATCACATCAAAATCATAATCAGTCGGAGAAGTCGGTCGAATACCAATAGGTCAGAGGTGGAAAAACTTAATCCATCAGCATTCAAGAAACTTTCACTGCAGGAGACTGAAGCCAAACGACTCATGCAAAGACAGAATTTAGAATTTCTTCTATTGAGTGCCAGTAGAGACCCACCTTTTCTGAAACTGAAGCCGGTATTTCCCTCAGCATAAGGGTTGATCTTTCTATAACACGGCGCACTTTCTCATTTCCATCGCTCAGTTGAACAAATTTTATTTCTAAATGGAACAAAAGCACAAAACTAAAACTCACTCCAGCAAACAACAAACATTAAAACTCTTCTAAAACTCCAAAGTGTTTCGTGTCTAAGCAGATTCTCAGATTAGGTGTATCCACCTGACCGAGTATAATGATTTATGCATTTATTGAGCACCACTACCTAACTACTTAGCATCAATCAATGGCGTTAAGCAACTGTGGTGCAACAATTCAACGTCAAAATACGTCCCCCCACTGATAGCATTGACTCCAATAAATGCAAATGCATTCACGGTACCCACACGACCTCTGCACATGGATTCCTGTCATTCGTACGCTCATTAAAACAACTCATTGGAAGAACTGTTTGTGTGTGTTTGTGTGTGTGTGCCTGCATGTTTGACCTTTCAAAACTCCAGGATCTGAATGGTTTGAATGAGATATGTTCAGCTGGAGATGTTGGTTTCTCAGCTCACCCTGAAGGGTCTTTATGATTGCCTCCATTTTGCTCTGAGTCATCAGCTGCTCCGTAATTTTCTTAACATCCTCGAGCTCAGCGACAATGGAAATAGGGATGAACTGGTCGTAATCCATCTGTGTCCTCAGAAATTTGTCCTTGCTGAGGCACTCACTGAATTAAAACAACACAACACGATAACCAATTCGTGACAGTTTTGTCAAAACGACATATTTATATAATTCCTCCTCTCTAAGTCCATGGGCTCATCGCCCCCATTGGTATTGATCAAACACTTCACAATGGAATTCCACTGCCAACCTGTCCTATGGCAACAGGGTCTGCCAGTGCATGTCCCACTGACACCAGCCCCTCGGTCTACCTCTCATCCCTCTGCCATCCATCATTCCAAACACATCCTGTCTGACGACCATCCTGGTCTTAAAACACTCAGATATGATGTCTTCTAACAATCGAACGGCCATCTGTCAAAGCACTGAGGTCTTCTGGATCAAGCACTCGATTGCCAGATATCTTTAGTTTATGTTAATTAATCTTACATAACTTAGAATAACCACAACACTCATTTCTTCAAATGGAAAACTTTAAAGCAAAAAAGGCTTCAAAATAGTAAATACTCACTGTGAAAAATGATTTGATAGAACTGTCTTCAGTTCAAATTTCAGTTCATCTGTCAAAGCTTCGTTTATTTTTGGGCTGCCGACATCTGCTAAGGAACACAAGAGCATAGTCATACACAGAGGCTTTCCACCCAACATAGAAATCATTCTCAGGACTCAAGTCAATGGAAGATAAAGAAATCTTTTGCGACAGTTAGAAAACTAATCAAGACCTGGTATTGCGAACGTGTCTCAGAAGTCTAATCTACTGACTTCTATAGCACCGTTGTCATATGCACAAAGTATCAATGACTGCTTCAAGTGAAATCATAGTCAAAATCATACTCTGCTACAAAAGTCCAATCCACACAGAAGAGCGACTGCATTGGGTCATTAAGATTTTGACAGCACTGCACATGAAAAAAATAATAGCTTTGCACAGCCAACTCAATGAAGAATGTTGTAATGAAAAGCCAAGTTCTAATCAAATCCTAGACAACGTACAGAAAATGTCTCAACTAAGTCAAAGCTGCCAGGCTCATAAAACATGTCGACAGCGAATGAAAACTAGACATGAAAAGCCAGATATCAAAGCCACGCTTATTACTGGATCAGCCAAACTGAAAAGCCTGCTCCACTGAAAAGAAACATGGCTGAAAAGACTGACCATTTTCAAGAAGTGTCATGTCATCAATATTAACTTTAAGTTCATCCATTTCTGTCAGGTCCACTGCTTCGTCTGCTTTCAGCTTCTCTTCCACGATGCCGTTGACCAAAGGACTTTCCACAGCTGAAATGCAAAACACTGCTATCAGTAAGCAACGTGGCCAACAGCCAATCACAAAAATACCCAACTACCAGTTAACTTAAAGGTTCAGAAGCTGCTGTGTAAATATCCACCACACCCTTGCACCAGGAGTGGCACATGGCAGATTGTTACTCTGTGTTTGCCTTTCACCCAGGGTTTGTATCCAGGCGTGTCACGTGACCCTCAGACTTCATAAAGGAAAGGTTGTCCAGGTGCCGATCGCTGTTTGCACTACAACCAAATGATTTTTCACTACATTTTACCAATAACCATTTACTTTCCAGTTCTCTCTCCTCAAACCTCTGCAACTCCGCATCTTTTATGCCACTCCAACTCCACCCATTGTAGCCATCCGTCTTCTCTATTTTCCTGACCTTTGAATATCACCAAACCTGACCAAACTTGCCTACCAATTTTGTTCTGACTGAGCGCCTGTTAGCGACTTCACTTTCTCTGCACCGACGAAATCCAGAGATTCAGATTCCTGAGACAATGTTTTTCTGCGGGCTTAAAGTTGTTGGGACATTTCAGAAACGAGTAACTAGTGCATGTTACGAAGCGTTAGCACCTTAAGAAAACCAAACGTAGCAACTAAACTCACCATCCGCGACAGGCAGAGCCTCTACGACCTCATTCACAGCTACTTCCTGGCATGTCTCCATCTTCTAAAAATAAAGCAGAATCATCGACCCAAAGGTCACAGTTGAACCAAGTCAAGTACGTGGGATGATGGACAGAATAGAACAGAAGAAAGTGGCTCAGTGGAAAAGCACATCATGCATTTCCAGCCAATCTGTAGCTGGTACCCTGCCAATCCTCTTAATCCTAACCCCACACAACACCTCCGTCTTCCAATGCACCACAAACAGGACACAAAGCAGGAAAATTTCATTAGTTGTGACCTCTGATGACCCGATTTCATTACTAACAACATAAAAATACAAGACAAAACAGCAAAAAAGTTAGGATTTTCTGCATGACATTCGCTGAATGACATTTTCTGAATGACATTTGCTGAATGACCCAGCTAGTAACGACATTTGCACGAGCAAACATCGTCTGGTTTGATGTGCAAATTCACAGCAGCAAAGCTGATTATTCAATAGACAACATTGTGTATGTAGTTGTTGTTTAATGATGCTGTGTCATAACGAAGATGATTAGCGTCACCCTCCTCGTTTATCCAGGCTTTGGACTGGCACCGCCCGACTGAAGGCAGTGGTAGAGTTTGGCAACATGGTCCTGAACCAGTTGTTTATACGAGTGATTTGGGGGCAGGGGGTACAGCACTCAAAAAAGGAGTTCAACAAAACAAGCAATTCCCAGCTCCATTGTTAAATGGCATTTACTCAGACTAAAAACGATGCCCAGTGCCTCACGGTCAAAGCCAAGTCCTACAACAGCTTTAACTTAAGAATCAATGACCCTCTGCTTAAGCAGCTTAACTGTTGACAAGACCAGGTTCCAGATGACTGGGCTGAGCACAATGCAGCCTTTAACCATTCACAAACATACAGTTCCTTCTCTGCTATGGCAGACGACATACTGCATTATGACTTAGCACCTACACAAGGTTCTCGCTTCTTTTAATCCGGCAAAAGTCTCGGCTAAAATTCTTCTGCTCTGGCACTGAATGTATTCAGCAGAAGCATAACTACAACTCTGATCCAATCATACTGCTAAAACAATTAGCTGTTTTGATAAAAATTCACCAAAGGTATTCAGGGCATAAATAAACATGAGTGACTGTCATTCGTTGGGTTTCGGGTATTAACACCAAAGGGTCGTTACTGATGACTCAAGCGATCAGCGATGAGTCACAGCGAACGGGATGAAGAATGAAGGTCAAGCCAAAGGTCATAACCTGAGAACATTCATCCAGCCACCCTTTGTCACGAAATTCCTGGTCTCATTGCAGACAGTAACAGAGAGAACTGAGAACAGACTGAGAAAAGAGAACCAAATATCAGTTAACTAGTTTCGGCTGCCAATCAGAGCAGCATTTCAACCCCAAATGACCCACTGGTTGCAGCTAAAACAAGGAAACTGCAGGGGATGACAGACAAAGTTGCATCATCCAAGGCTCTTTTGAAACAGGAAACAATCAGATTATTCGCCTCCCACAAAAGTCAAATGAAAGACAAATGGACAAGGAAGAAAACACAGTTGGGATTTGTCTAAATATATTTCAGTTGAATCATAATTGTAATCTCAAGATTTCTACAGCGCCCAACGAAAGCTAAGTCGCAGGCACCTGCTTATTCACAGGCACTGAGTCAAAACAAAATCGATAGGCAAGAAGGGTTCAGTTCCAGGTCAAGATCCAAGAGTCAGGCAGGCAGGCAGGCAGGCGGCCAGGCAGGCAGGCAGGCAGGCAGGCAGGCTGCTACAGTGGGTGGTGTTTGGAATTGGATCTGCAGGACAGATAAGGAGGGGAAGAAGAGGAGTGAATAAAAGGAAAGAGAACAGGACCGATTATGCATAATAGCAAACAGATCCATCCATCAACAAAGAATAAGGTTCCCCAGTAATCACTGCATCACAATCAGCTTCTATCCATTCTCATACTCAGTTTTTCGTAAATGAAAACAATAATCAAAATCCACCAGACCCCAAATAACACCGAAGACTAAGGCTGCTGATGTAAAATCATGTCCATGAGCTGCGTTTGAACAGCAGTAGTGCCTCTAACATTGTCCAAGGTAATGTAAACAAAATCTAATCTAATGACTTCTATAACGCCATTAACATAATGATCAAGGCATTAATCAATGGTCACTTCAAGTTAAATCATAATCAAAATCTGGAGAAGCCTGGTTGAATTCCTAGAGGTCAGAGCAATCAGAAGATGGGTAAGCAAGTTGAAACCAATGAGTTTTAAGTTTAGACCTGAATGCAGGTCTGACACAATGAACAGAATTTGGCAATGAATTCCTTTGTCGCATGTAAGAAATTGTGTTTTATTTCTGGAACTTTTCAATGACTTGCAGTTTCTTTCATTTTACCTCATACAACGGATTCTTTAAGACAGTTAAAAATCCAATGTAACTTTGTATGGTGGTCAAAGCTAAGCTGCCCACCCAGGAGGTCATACCTGGCAGTGGGAAGCATTTAACTATCAATTCCATTGGCATACTTATAGTATCAGGGACCAGCATCTCGCTCACTGAAAGGCGAGGCTCCTTCATACTGCCGTGATGTGTGATTGGTTGTTGTAGGAGCGACATGATTGGCTGAACTGAAATAACACTAAAACTAATCATAACTCTAATTCCAACCTTTAGGTAGTTAAGGGTATTTGAGCATACGTTTGGGCATGTGTACAGTTTCTTCCCAATCCAACAGAATCCGTGAAACTGTGGTTAACACAAAACCACTAAACCACCAATGGGAAAAGGGTGTTTGTGTATTATTTCATGCATTTTTCACAGTTTCTGCCCAGAGCAATTGAATCCATGCACCTCTACAGAAACCAAGTTCTCAGGCCGGTCCCCAACACTATTAGTTTGCCATTCCATTTTGCATTTTTGTATGAAAGTTACACGGACATAATTAATAATACTCTAGGAATTAAACAAATTACTTCTCCGCCGCATGTAACGAACCTAAAGTGACCCGGATGTGCGAGGAATGACGAGGTTTGAAGCTAAATTCTGTAACTTTGTTTCATAAGACGCCTAGCTCATAAATAACCAAAAACTTTTGATTTTCGAAATAATAGGGCGATAGATTCAGCATTAAGCTAAAGGCAAGCGATGACATCATAACCACGCGCTTGAGGTCTCGTGCCTCTACAAAACATGACGAAAGATCCGATCACAGATCCGATCATACTGTCTGTCGTCGGTTTCTGTCTTTTAAATTAGCGATCCAGTGCAAAAAGCTCTTAATTTAAGCTCAGTGACATTAGAGTAGATTGTCAAAAGGTCAGAAGTCCGTTTGCCCTATAGATAGCCTCGTGTCATCCATGATTGCGACATGGCGTACCATGCTTTATCATAGATACAGAAACTTCATATGTACAACAACTGTACCTGTCTGTGCGCGCAATGACTGCTGTGTGTGAAACTGGAACTCCGCTTGTATCGTGGATCTGCGATCAGATTGCCAGCTGCCAACACGGTAATTACACAAATCCAGCTATCAAATCAGAACAAAGCGAAAACACTCGTCCTGCCATAACGCTAGAGAGCAATATGGCCAAACCAAAGATTCCAAATGAAGGTCAAAGAATTGCTAATGCACTACGCTACGGTTGTTTTCAATTAAGTAAGTATCGTCCACAAAAATAACACCTACTTGTAAATGTTAAATGTAAATATACATGATTTTCTATAACGACCGTATGGCCTCGACTTTGCTTATTTTCCGATTAATTTATCGGGTGAGATCATATGTCACCAGCAGCTATCAATGTTGACTTCATTCTTTATTTAGTAGTAACTATGTAAAACAGCCAGCGAAAGTATGAGTTTATAAGCTAATTTACTTGATTAATCTATATGGCTTTTGATAAACCAAGTTTTTTCCTTATACAACATTTAAGAGATTTGAATCTCAGCCAGCACAGTTCAGGGTAAAGAGTTTGTAAGCGTTCTTAGTTTGTAGCTTCAGGATAATCGTAAGCTCGAGATTTCTGCAGCGCCCAACGAAAGCTAAGTCGCAGGAACCAGCATATTCACAGGTGTTCAGTCAGAACAAAATCGATATGCAGGAAGGGTTCAGTTCCAGGCCAAGACCCATGAGTCAGGAAGGCAGTCAGAGTGAACGGTGGATGTTGTTTGGAATTGGAACTGCAGGACAGAAAACGGGAAGAAGAGGAATCATGATAGGATCCGCAGAAGAGAAATGTTTTCAGTTTTGAGTGGGAGACACCGTAGCCGCCTGCCCGTACGAGCTGGTTCCCGCTACGCAGTCTCGAGCTCGCCAATATTCAGAAACTACAAAGAACACTTACAAGCTCTGTACCCTGTACAATTGTTTTCCGTTTTACGCCGAAAGATGGTGACTGTTTTTGATTAATTTCAACTAATTTATTTTCTCAAATAAATGTTACTACTGCAATCAACACGAATAGTAACATTTATTATGTGATTTTATATAATGATGCAGTTCTTATTGCATTCAATTTTTTTAAATCTAATTTGACACGTAGGACCTGCTTTGTAAACAGCCTTTCGTTTAACCCTTTACCCGTTTATTAAAAATTTTCAGGTTCCGCCCACAGCGTTTATTTAATTTTGCATAAACATGGTGTTTTCAGGTGTAAACATTGCTGACTGTTTTAACTGGAAAAAATAAAATGCAAAATGTTTTATTGTTATTATTTGTTTATGACATAATTTGTCTCTGGTCACAATGCATAAGAAATGTACCTGAAAATAAGTATAAGAAAATAAGTATAAGAATTTTTTCTTTGTGTGATACACCTCAACCCATGGAACTACGCAAAGTGAAACATCACAATCAGGTTCTGACTCTTGAGTGTCTTCCTCTGCCTCCGAAAAACAATTATCGGATAAATCATCCAAATCCTCTAGTTACGATAAATTCGATTCACCAGATGAATCTTCAGCTAAAACCTGCTCTGCAATGAGGCTGACATCATGCGTACGAAAGTTATGTTTCATAGAAGAATTTGACGTTTTTAGGATATGTTTACAGAGAACCGAAACTATATTTTGCAACTGAAAATACCAATACTAAAAATAGAATGACGCCATTTGTTTTCATAGACGATCTAAATAATAGAGCAATCCAATAGTAATAATAAAAGCGAGATATTTCGGGGTAAACTGTAGCAGTAAGGTTAGGACTATGATCCGCGAGTTAACTCGGGGTAAACGCTGTGGACTGGATTACCGCCGGCGAGTATACTCGGGGCAAACGGGTAATGGGTTAATCGGCCAAGCGCACATGAATTACATTGTATAGAACGATCACGTACATATTTAAAATGATCGCTTGGGAAACGACGTCCAGCTTGGAGATATGTAGGCCTTGTTTTCTTAGCTTGTTGAGACGACAATATCGCTTGTTAATGAGGCAAGGAATATTGTTAACATGGTTTTAAGAATAAAAGTTACTGTAGTTTCCCATTTCAAGATTGTCTTCTAAAGCTTTGCTACTTCTGACACACAAAATTCATGCTGCTTTGATTTGTTATTCTAGGATCTGAGATGCCACAGGAAGCCAAAGAAAAGAAGCGCCTGTGACCGAGAGGGAAATGTTAAGAAGATGCGACACTCTGCACTAAAGAAACTGTCCAAATTCCTCGAGGAACCAAACAACCTCGATCTGATCAAGAACTACCGTGATGCAGGCAACGACCTGAATGCCCTCTACAGATCGACGACGCCGCTCTGTGCAGCCAGCCGTGGCGGCACATACGAAGTCATTGAGTACCTCATAAGCGCTGGAGCAGATCCCAACATGCCAGATGCCAATCTGGCCACTCCGCTGTACATTGCAGCCTCAAACGGTCATGATGACATTGTTGGACTGCTTCTCGAGAGAGGCGCCAATCCAGACATTCCAAACAGGTATGGGTGTAGCCCTCTGGTGTCTGCCGTAACAAACGGCATGGACCTCTCGATCCAGAAGCTCATCAACGCTGGCGCTTCAGTCAACGTCCAGCGACCGAACACGTTTGGGGTAGACGTTTCGATCTTGTCCTATGTGCTGTTTGCTAAAGGTGACTGGAATCTGGCAAAGCAGCTGTTGCAGGCGGGCACTCTGCCTCATGTCTTCATGCCACCACTCGACTTCATTCTGCTCGAAGACCCCCAGATGCCCGTCTCCTTCATTCAGACGCTTCTCGATGCTGGTTTTGACCTCTACTGCAAGGGATGGGTCAGGCGAATGACGCGGACATTTAACGAGATGACGGACCGCCAGGGACAGCTTCTTATGCTCCTCACATATCGGCGAAAGCACCCATCTTCACTGCAGCACATCTGTCGAATTGTGATTCGCGTGACAATCGCCCGACAGTCGGCGCCTAGAATGCATTTCCGAGACAAGATCAACAGTCTACCACTGCCGAAGAGAGTCCAGCGATTCCTTGCTCTGGAAGACTAACGCTTTCCAGGGTATTTTAGATTTCACTTGTGAAACATTCAGTTGTCTGCTGTCTTGAGAGAATTTTAGGAAAATGAAGCAATGTTCTTTTCATTCTCTAAGATTTCTTTGACCCATACCAAGACCGGAGGATTTCTGTCACACGTAAACCAGTGTTTACACGTAACAGTGCTGTCTCGGCATCCAGATTTGGCCATGTATGTAGAGCGCTTTTCAAAGTCTTGTAGATGGTTTCTGTCAAACGTAAACAGATCTGAGGAGCCCTTGCTGATGTTGATGAAAAATGTTTAAAAGGTGAATAAAGGTAATACGCTAGTTTCATGCCTCTACAGAAGCGTGATGTTGAGGTGAAACCTAACAAAAATTGAGGTCATAACAGACAACATTATGTGAATTGGCTCTTTATGCATGAACAGCAGCTACGAGTGGCTTTTTTTGTAAATTATCTGTTGGAAATGAAATTGTAAATGTAGGAGTGTTTGTAAGAATGGTCTTGGTTTGGCAGCTCACGAGTCTTTTTTGTTTAATAAGGCATCAATTCTAAACTTTAGAAGGGTTTTGATGGATGGGGCCTTGAAAGTGACTACATGCGAGCAAAAAGATCTGCCCAAATACTGATACACAGCGATGGTGGGCTGGGTTTCTACAGATTGTTGCCCATCCGATGGGGTCTTCTAACCGTGCTAAACATTGCTTAACTTCACAGTGCTTGCCAGTATGGCATCCACAGCATCATCCCCCATCACCCTTTACTAAAAGTTTCTTAAATATGTAAATCTATAAGTTAGGTGGAATGTGGAATTTGTCATTGTTTAATCCCATAAAATAATGACCAAAATGAATCAGTTTGCTCTTTCTTCTGAGTTGCTCTGTTTACTCTGGATTCTGAGCTCTGAATGAGATTCTGAGCATGGCATGCCATTCTGTCAGCTGTTTCTAATAGCAGAATATATATAAACATCTCTAGTAGCTTCATACAGAACTTCATCTACAGTGAAGAATTGTTGAAGCTTGTCTAGGAATCGTCTGTCACGGTCATAGCGAATGCGACACGAGAGTAGAACGGTCGTTTGAGGGTGACAGAGGTGTCTGATGGTTGCCAAGAGATCATCAAAAGTCTCTTCGATGTAGATGATGTCTGCTCCAAGTACGATGTCAAACAGCTGTGGAAAGCGCTCAAGGTCCCGGCCCCAGCCGAGTTCCTTGGCCACGATTGACCCAGTCACATTTCCAATATTCAGCTGAACATTTTCATTCAGCATCTTCAAAGCAACCAAGCGATCTGTAACCACTACCCTGGCTCCTGCAACAAACAAATGTTTTAGCTACAGGTCATACCTTGGACAGCCTCATTCAGAGTTTAATATCGAGAAAGCAATCTGCCCTGCAGATATTGTTACTATTATTATGAATCCTCAGTCATCAATCACTTTAAAACATAGGAATTCACTTCAAAAACATGACTAAGATCCTCAGAATTCCCCTCAAGTGGCGAAAAACGTAATGGAGAGACGTGAAGTGCTACTTGCCCAGCTGTGAAGCGACAATTCCAACGAGCCCAGTTCCAGCTCCAAGTTCGATCACCTGCTGTTGACTGGATAGAAGCTGAGAGTTGCTGATGAGATATTCTGCCAGCACAACAGCCTAAATTTAATATAAATGTACATGGTTCTAAGTAGCAACCGTATGGCCTCTTTGACCCTGCTCATTTTTCAATGAATTGATCAGGCGAGATCCTTCACCACCGCTGCCCGTTTCAATGGCTGCTACATCATTAAGGTCCCCATGCATGGACCGTGCTAGCCCAAGATTTAAATCTCTGAAACAGTGGCCTGGACAGAGTATCAATACGATCTGCACTCACAATACAAACGACAGCAAGAGAATGTGACATTGAAGCAGATGGGCTGCAGTGTGTTGGGAAACATGCAGGGGTCAAATGTCAAGTCAGATGACTGAAAAACCGGGGCCACCTAAAGAGATCAAAATTCGTTTGTCAAACCTGTTTTTTCTCAATATTTTGACAAACAACTGAAATTGCATTGATAAATTTTCACTGTGATAGTCCTTCAGTCGTATTTGAGGACATGTTACTCACCTGAGCTTTTTCTTAGCAGTTTCTCTGCCCTTTTGGATCTGTTCTTTGGTCTTCTTCAAAGGACTCTGATTTTGGTTACGACTTCACTTGAGGCAACCATCAACTGAAGCTTTATGCATTATAATAATAGCGCTTGAGCAGTTACATGTAGATTGGCATGGATCTAAGATTTCCCTTGAGCCTTTCCAAGGCACTGTTCACACACATTTGATTTATACGTCTGCAGTGTTATACAGTGCTGTTTTGGCATTCTTTGCAAATGGCTGACTTGCATTCTGATGACAATGCAACACAAGGATGCAACAAGCTGACTGAATATAATGTATTAGGCAGTTGAAGCCATAAGCAACGAGCTGCTTCTCTGGACCCTGAAAATCTTGGGGGGGCACGGCACTCGACTGATTAGAGCACTCGGCCTCTAACTTGGAAAGTATGGGTTCAAGCCTCCTATGAGACGGTTACTGTATTGGGACATTGAGCAAGTTGTTCACTGACAATTGCTAAGTGCCATCAGCTGATGCTTAGTCGTCAGTCAATGGTGCTTAATAAATGTAGAAATGATAAGAGTACAGCTCATCCTATCGACGTCTGCTACTCACAGCGTCCCAGACAACTGCTGCAACTCCGCCATGCGCCCAGTTCTGTTGTATCGTCACATGATGACCGTTTGCAAACGCAAACTTACGCTCCAGCCGATGAAAGTCAGATATTATGGTTTCATCGTAAGGAACGACGGCCAACGAATACGATGGAACTGCTGATGTACAGCTCCTCTCATCGGAACTTGAACACGAAAGCGGCAAATCATCGACTGACTCTTTCTCAGCGCAGTCCACCATTTGACTGTTGGCACAAAATCAAAACAAACATCCATAAGAACACTGCCAAAGCCCAGCTCCTTTGCTAATGCCAGGAGACTGTACGGCCTTAATGTCATTGGCTCAGAACACATCCTAGCTGTCACGGCCAATTTTATTAAAGTAGGTTAATGGAAGGAACATTATAAAATTATGACCCACACAGTTTAGCAGCAAAGATCTTATGCCTGCAGCAAGAAAATTATGCACGTTTGCCGAAAGACAACCGTTTGACAGGTTTGAAATATTTGTATTTGTAACTATTTATATAACGCCTTTTAAATCTCTCAAAGGCGTAACAATCGTGGGTTACACGAATATACAACTTAAATATTACAATATCGGCTTACTTATAGTAGCGGGGACCACTCTGTTTTGGGCAAGGCTTTCGGCCATTAAACTTAGTTGCCACTAAGATGAATCTTTTCAAGCTAAACATTATTTCCAAAGATCATTTAAGCGTTATTCAATATTTACAAAGCTGAACTAACCCTAACCCTTATTCATTTTAACAGCAGGCATTAGAATCCATGTTTATTTACTTCAATCAGTGACAGGACACTTACAGAAGCCACGCCTATTATTAATGTAACTGTGGCGGGCGACGCCGAAAATCAACGGCCAAAAACAGAGCGGTCCCCGATACTATAAGTATGCCACAATACCTATGTTTGTGATATTTATTAAGTACGAGAAGACCGTTGGAGGCCACACACGCCATCAATGGGCGATAACTGAGAAGTTTACTTGTAAATTATTAATCCGTAAGCTTTACAGATTATTTTAACGGCTATCGAAAATTAATAAAGCAAGTTATTAGGCGTTACTAGTTTATTTCTGAAAAGGTGGTCAGTAGCAGATAAAATTTAATAAAAAAACAGCTTTTGCCGGCGGAGCTTTTGTCCATCGAATAGCTCAACTTCCGGTCGGGGAATACGCTGCATGTAAGAGTCTTCCCAGATCTCAGATAACATTTTCCATTAGACTAAGCTCAATTTTACGTGTTTCGACTGTGTCGCATATTACTGGATAAGCTAGCTAACTGGTAATTCAATTTTTCCTAACATTTTCAATTTAAAAATGGTGTGACATAATTTACGACGCCGCATACGAACTGACTTGGTTGCATTCAGACCAAATTTGTTAGGCCTACTATAATTGTTTTCCACCGTAATCGTAGACTCGAGATTTCTATAGCGCCCAAGGAATCTCTAAATCGCGGGAACCAGCTCATTCACAGACGCTCAGTCAAGACAAAATGATCAAGATCATGACTCTTCTATCTAATTAATATTCGACAATCGAAGCTACAACATTTCCTTTACTTCATTTTACCTTACTTCTTTAGATCTACCGCATAATCGATCAATCCACCAAGTTTTTATATGAATCTTCAGCGACTGATGAGTTGCCTGTGTTAGATTTCACAAGTGCTGTCACCAAAACTTGCGAACACCATCACTGGCTTAAAATACCTGAACGAACGGAGTACAAGGTCCTATCATTTACCTACAACACAATTCAATCCTCCCAACCCTCCTATCTTCGTGATCAGTTTTTTCACATTCCAACCACTCCGGTGAAGCCGCTGCATTTCACACAAGAATGAAAAACGAACTTTTCAAGTTGTGCTATCTTGCTTCCTCTCATGCGCCGTTCCAAGACCTCCATCATCCACGACTTCCCCCCCCCCCCCCGCAGCACCACGTTGTCTCCTTCGCCCGACCTCCTGGATCCTGACCTGACCCCGAAACTGACCCTGGCTTTTGAGGACTTAATCTGATATAGCGCCCCTATATAAGCTGATCTTCCTGACACGGCTTTTGTGTGGCGCTGAGAAATTCGGAGATTTACATTTACACTTTACATTTATACAGAAGACTCTTTGGATTTCAACAGACACCTAAATCAATGGTCCATGACTGGCTTTATTATTGCGACGATCGCCTATCTCTTGCAGCAGCCATCCATTCAGGTGCTTCCAGTGCCAACGGTGCCATTGATGCTTCGTTGCTACTGCGCTATAGCAGCTAACAATGATGATGAAAACAGCGAGTGATGCTTTTGCTGCTGATGCAGGTACTTCGGCCTCGGTTGCTGCGTCTGATCGGTGACATGTTTGCCCATCGCAGAGACTGAATGTTTCAAAGTTGATGATGATGATGAGGAGGAGGAGGAGGAGGAGGAGGAGGAGGAGGAGGAGGAGAAGGAGGAGGAGGAGGAGGCGGCGGCGTTGATCAGGCGAAGAGCGCCGTCTGTTGTTTGATTGGTCGGTGATCGTGCAGAGTCCCAAGGCAGCGCGGCATAGAATCCATAAGTCCAGTCATGCGTAGCACAAGAAAAGCCTCTGGCCGCCCAGTGCGCCGCGCCAACTGCCTCCCTTGTCAGGCGCCCAAGGGGAAAGGTGGGTGGGGTGGAGCTATGGTGTAATGGGGTGGGGAGTTTCACTGGGCGACGCTGCCGGAAACAGACATAAAAATCTGTGTAATTTATGAATCCGTTGGCAAATCAGTTCCCTTCGCTTACGGATAAATCAACGAACGGACGGACGGACGGACGGACGGACGGACGGACGGACGGACGGACGGACGGACGGACGGACGGACGGACGGACGGACGGACGGACGGACGGACGGACGGACGGACGGACGGACGGACGGACGGACGGACGGACGGACGGACGGACGGACGGACGGACGGACGGACGGACGGACGGACGGACGGACGGACGGACGGACGGACGGACGGACGGACGGACGGACGGACGGACGGACGGACGGATCTATGGATCTCTGGATCGATTGACAGACCGATGTATGTATGTTGTTACATAGAGCGAATATAGGATCAGACCGAGTAGTTTGCGTTGCTATAATTTATTCAGCCACTTCTTCTCTTCACTCATCCTCTCAAGCTCTAGTCTCAGCCCCTCAGTCGACAGACAAACATGTATCAAGTACGAAGTGATTCTGTTATCTGTGCGGCTGCAGCCAACGCATCCAACGCCAACACCAGCCAAACATCGCCCGCCCGAAGATACAGCATTTACCTCAGAAGTTCAAAACAATAAAAAACCAAACCTTACGCACACGTGACAGCTTAGCAATTTGCTAAAGACAGGACAACGGTTTTGGACTGAACCATATATGTTACAGCTTGTCTAGGGATGTTGAGAACTAAAATCAGCTTTAGGTTAAACTGTTTCATTTCCTGAGCTATTTATCAGCGTAACTCGCATAGAAAGAAGAGGTCGACCTCAAGCGGCGACAAAACGAACGAACAGCCTTTGGAGAAGAGGGAAGAGACAACGCCCACCAACAGACGGTGACGAAAAACGGCTCAAAGAGAATCAAATAAGTCATCGAGGCAGAGAGACTGAAAGACGACTGACCGAAAGAGACTGGGAAGAAAGACAGACACGCAGTGTAGGAGAGAAATAGAGAGAGAGAGAGAGAGAGAGAGAGACAGACAGACAGACAGACAGACAGACAGACAGACAGACAGACAGACAGACAGACAGACAGAGACAGAGATAGAGACAGAGAAACCAAAATCCAGTCTGAGCCAAACTTAAACACAAAACCTTTTAGAAGTTAACTTTCCCGCCAAAATTTACAGATGGCGTACGAAGTACAGCATCTCTACCTATTCGGTCTTATCCTATTCGCCAGGTATAACAATGCATGACATGTATGTATGTATGCATGTATGTATGTATGTATGTATTTATGGGTGGATGGGTGGATGGGTGGGTGGGTGGGTGGATGGGTGGGTGGGTGGATGGGTGGGTGGGTGGGTGGGTGGGTGGATGGATGGATCGATGGATCGATGGATAACTAGGTGTGTTTGCCTTTTGTTGGTCTTCAAACTCCTTTTCAGTGGCATTCATTTTAAAAGTCGCAAAATAAGCGCTTTAACATTCGAAGAAATTGTGAGAGGTAGAGGAACGTACAACGTCGGATAGAAACAGGAAACACGGAGACAGTCAGAGAGAAGGACGGACGGAGACAGAGACACCGACAAAGAGATGGACGGAAGGAAAGAAGGAAGAAGAAAGACAGCTGAGCCAGACAGGTCACTTGATTTTGCCGCCACTTCTATCGACCAACGTAGAAACTGTATCGCTCATGAGTAGCTACGAAGCATTGAATTAACTCTCTCTCTCTCCCCCTTGTCTGTTCCCTGCCTTGTCCTCTTCTCTCCTGCTCATCCCCTGTAAATGTAAATGTACACGTTTTTTCTATTGCGACCATATGGCCTCGATTTCAATGAATTTATCTGGTGAAATCCTTCACCACTGTTGTCTCTGTCTGTCTGTCTGTCTCTCTCTCTCTCTGACTGTCTCTATCTCTCTCTGTCTGTCTCTCTGTGTCTCTCTCCAACCGTCTGTGTCTGGCTCCATCCATCTCTATCCTTCCGTTGAGCTGCGATCAATGACAACAGTCAGTTAAATCTGGGCCACAGGAGATTATGCCCTCCCTCCCTCCATACACTTCCCTCCTCCCTCCCTCCCTTCTTTCCTCCACCCTCCGTCCTCTCTTCGCCCTAACTCCATCCGTCCATCAGTCCGTCCGTCTGGCTGTAGCAGCGCTGTCTCCTTCTTCGCGTCACCCATCTCTGCCATTGACTTTGGCTGCTGCTGCGGACACAGAGTCTAAGAGGAGAGAGGGAGGGGTTTGGGGAGAGGAGGGAAGAGATGGATGGAATGGATGGAGGAGGAGCTCACTCTTTGCGATGGCTGCTGAGGTTGGTTGTGGACAACTAGACCCTGCTGCTATTGACAACGGCGCATACTGATGATAGAGTGCAGGTATACTTACCTGAAGCACGGCCCCCGCTGCCACCGCTGCTGCTGCTGGTGCGACGGTGCCGTGGTCATACGTCGCGTGCGCTCAGGTGAACCCATCGTTTGGGCCGGAGGTGGTGACGCTGGGCGCTGCTGCGGCTGGCTTTGGCAGAGACACAGCATCAGGAGGAAGGAAGGAAGGAAGGAAGTAAGGAGCGACATCTTGCGATTTGACGGAGAAAAGCTATCGAAGGTAGGAGAACCGTTCGTCTATGTGAGTAATTGGGATTTATGAAATTAGGGAAAAGATTAGGGACTTATGAGTTGAGGAATTAATGACTCAGGAACCGAGGAATCAAGGCCTTAACTGATGAGGATTTAAAGAACTCAGGAATGGGGAGTTAAGTCCACAATTCTCGAGACTGAGGCCAGAAGCCACGACCGCACGGCAGAGTTTGCCAAATTTGGCATCAAGGCCAAACAGCAAACAGTGTGAGTATGTCATTAAAGTCGGAAATATCTCGAAAATCGGATGGCGAAGATACGAAGATCAGAAGAATCAAGATTGGTTTGGCCATTTCAATTTCTTGGTCGTGTAATTAATATAGCAGAGTTAATGATGAAGCGCTGAGAATTCTTATAGAAGAACACGTAACACTCAGCACAGAGGCTTCTAGTGTCGACTGACGAATCAGCTTTTGATGTGGGCTATTTGAGGAAAAACGGGTACATTTATGCTTATTTATTTATTCCGCTGTGAAACCCTTGTGAGAAATACAAAGTTTTCAGATCAGAGGTCGAGTTGAAACAAACTCGTTTGAGATGAATTCCGTACGAACAGGAGGAGGAGGAGGAGGAGGAGGAGGAGGAGGGGGAGGAGGGGGAGGAGGGGGAGGAGGGGGGAGGAGGGGGAGGGGGAGGGAGGGGGAGGAGGGGGAGGAGGGGGCAGAGGAGGAGGGGGCAGAGGAGGAGGGGCAGAGGAGGAGGAGATAATGTTCCAGACAATGGACTGGGGCAGCAGCGGAAGAACCAAGGCACATGAAGAGAACCAATGTGGGCTGCGCGGAAAAATACAATATATTGGTTGCACTAACCATCCTAGTCAGGTCTCTCGGACATAGATAGAGGCAGAAAAGGACACAGAGATACAGGAAGACAGAGATGCACACATACATGTATATGCACAGACAGATGAGCCTTCTGTTTTGTTGACCGGCTGCCATTTCGAACAGGTCGACGTGTTACAGAGGGGGCTAGTTCCTGTTGGAAAGCGTCGAGTCCCAGACTTGCATATTCCGTCTGCGACAGGAAATCTCTGATTGTCTGCCTGCCTGACTCTTGGATCTTGACCTGGAACCGAACCTTCCTGCCTAGCGACTATGTTTTGACTGAGCACCTGTGAATAGGCTGGTTCCCGCGGCTTAGCTTTCGTTGGTCGCTGTAGAAGTCTCAAGCTTTTGATTACGATTACGATCTTGGAGTCGGTGAAGCGACGGGAAGTCAAAGTCTTTGTGATGTCGTCGACCGCCGACTACCGGGGAGGGGGGTCCTGCGACCAATCAGCCGGCTACTAACAAATGCCTCTCCTGCGCAGATCTAGAAACCCGAGGGATATCGCTCGCTGCGTCTTCTACCATCTGCAAGGGAGTGCCAGTCGATGGGCATAACCGTGTCTTGCGAACGTTCTATCGTCTGTCGTCCTTGATGCATCGCTGTCACAAACCAGGAACCCTATAATTGCTGTCAACTGTCAAACTGAGATGTGACTTCGTTCGTTTGGTTCTAAATGTGTGTGAGTGCCTGCCAGTGGTAATATTTCCAGCCATTCGAACATTATTTTCTTACGGATGAACATGTTTTTCTTGATGAAATCTAGAAAGATTTAATCCAGCAAGGAGCGCCGTCGCAAGATATGTTAAGGCGCTAGAAAATTCCTCAATTAAATGCGCTACATGTTATCGACAGAGGCAGAGGAGACAGAGGGTTAATATGGGAAGAGCAGACGACGTTTCTGCAGACAGTCATCGACCATTTTGAATAATAAATGAAGTCAATTTCAGTGATTACATTGATTAGTGATTTTCTGTTTCAGAAACAAAAAACAATCGAGAAGAAAATGGCCATCAGACTTCGAACAGCCGACGGGTGAAAGCAGCGTCGAACCAGCGACATATCAGAGGCACACACACGTACAGAGAGGACGAAGAACAGGACATATAGAGAGAGAGAGAGCGAGAGACGATGAGACACAGTCAGCAGTCATATAGATTGTGACCAGGAGAGAGAGAGAGAGAGAGAGAGAGAGAGAGAGAGAGAGAGAGAGAGAGAGAGAGAGAGAGAGAGAGAGAGAGAGAGAGAGAGAGAGAGAGAGAGAGAGAGAGAGAGAGAGAGAGAGAGAGAGAGAGAGAGAGAGAGAGAGAGAGAGAGAGAGAGAGAGAGAGGAGAGAGAGAGAGAGAGAGAGAGAGGGCGAGAGAGAGAGGGAGCCCTTTTACCGTAACTGCTTCTTCTCCTCCTGTTCCTGCTCCTTCTCATCCTCCGCGGAATCCCTGTCTAATTCCAAGCCCCTATTCCTTGAGGTTTCATCTGGAATTCCTTTCTCGACCCTTCCTCTTCCTCCTGCTCCTCTTCCTCTTACCCCATCTCTATTGCTCCATCTCCCGTCGTCGCCATCGTCGTTGGCGAGTATGTCTTCGCCTTCAGTACCGGTGGCTGCTGCAGAGGGTGGTGCCCTCCCAGCGCAGCCGCCGCCGACCAAAGAATCCCCTGCGGCGGAGCTGACGGCCGAGGAGAGCGCTGAGTTCAGTGACACCCTCAAGTCCCTCGAGACGACGATGAAGCTCCACATGTCGGCCCTATCGGTGAAGAGAGGCCTCGGCCTCGGCCTCGGCGCCGCCAGTGGGGTTACGACGGGACCCTCCCTCAGCTGCCGCCGCTGCCGCCCTAGGGGTCCTGGCGGCTCCTGTCCCCTCCACCCCGCAGTCTCAGTCGCTTGCGAAGGGAAAGCACTCGCGTTAACGGTGGAGCCACGATGCCCAACCGAACTGACAAGGTACGAACTACATCCTCCTCGTCCTCCTCCTCCTCTGTATGTATGTATGTATGTGTGTATGTATGTATGTTTGTATGTATGTATGTTTGTATGTATATATGTATATATGTATGCATGTATGTATGTATGTATGTATACATGTATATTAGTATGTATATATGTTTGTATGTATGTATGTATGTATATATATATATATGTATGTATGTATGTATGCATGTGTTGAAGCATGTGCTGTCTAAGTATGGCTATGGAACAGCGACTGTAAGTCATATGCACTTCATAGCACTTCCTGCCGCAAGAGAGAAGCGTCGCAGTTGAAGAAACTCAGTTGACCCGAGAGATGACGACGAATGTCAAGGATCGATCGATCGATCGACGTGAAACTTCATTTGTCCTTCTAACCTAAGCAGTCAGTTAATCGATCGATCGATCGATAGATCAATCGATTAACTGACTGCTTAGGTTAGAATGACAAATGAAGTTTCAAGTCGACACTTGACCACTCCATCCGACCGACCGACTGACCGACCGAGGCAAGAACTATCACTAAAACAGACAGACAGACAGACACAGACAGACATACATACATACATACAGACAGACGCATAGACACAAAGACACACACCTGAGTTTTTTGCTTTCCTCTAAAGGTCAGTGCTGTTCAGGTGTTCAATTATTACAACTGACGCAATTCGCTTCTTACTTCCAGTTGAAAAACTAATTTGAGGAAGCTTCAAAGAGTCCAAAATACATTGGCAAGAGCCATCACTAAACCTCAAAATATGAACATACAAAATCAATCCTAAAATCATTGCATTGGCTGCCATTGGAAAAGGGAATCTCTTCAAGACTGGACATACATGCAACAGTATACAATTTTATGCCAGATTCGACATCTCAGCCAACCTCACTGTCTTCACTCTGTACTGACTGCCAAGACTTCTCTCTAATCGACCAGGTCTTCTGGCTGTCAAAATCTGACGATTCCGTGGGAGAGGACAGTTCTTGGCAGGCGTGCCTTTTCTGTCGCTGGCCCTAGATGCTGGAACTCTCTTCCGGCGAATGTTCTCTCTGCAAAGTTTGTTTTGGCCTTCAGATCTCGACTGAAAACTCTCCTCTTCCTGGACTCATTTCCTCCCTTGGCTGCTTCCGTGTCTTCTCGGGCTCCATTCTTGGCTTTCGACCGGACTCGCCCTGGAATTTGGCTTGCATAATGATTTTTAGAAGTGTTAGGCGGAAGAAGAGCGGGTTGAAGGGAGTGGTTGGATTGTAAATAACTGACGAAAGTAATAGGGTTGGGATGATTGAAGTGTGTTATAGGTAAGGGATAGACCTTTGAACTCTATTCGTTTTAGTGTTCTGATCCAGTGAAGTGATTTTTGAGAATAGGAGTGATGTGATGGTGTTTGGGGGATTTGGTGAGAGCACGAGCGAGAGCATTCTGGATAGCTTAAAGGTGGTTTATGATGGTGATTATGATGATGAAGATGACATTGACAATGATGATAAGTCTAATGCAGCCTTTTGATTATGTTAAATCAGTAGTTTTTAAAATTGTTTAATTTTTGAAGCGATTTTTATTTCTTTTATTTTGTGTTGCGTGTTTAAATCTTCCGAGAGTCTGTTTTGCTTCTGTTGTTTTTCAGCCGAGTCACTCTTTCCTTTTCTGTTGTTGTAAATGGCGATGAAGATAACATTGTTTACGATGACGTTGTCGTTGTTGTTGATGATGATGTTTTCTTGTTGCTAATGTTGTCTGGGGCTGGTGTTCCTTTGTTTCCATCATAAGAATCGACGTTTTCGGTTTTTCTCACCGATGGAAAGATGATATAGCGCCAAGGTGTCATTCCTAACCTCTTAGGAACCTAACACTACTGCTGCTGCTGCTGCTGCTGCTGCTGCTGCTGCTATAGAACTGGCACCTGACGCTTGGCAGGCGCTGGTCAAGGACTCTTCTGCCTGTGCTGCCTCATTCACACAGCCACTGCAGCCGATGCCTCTTTTCAGAAGGCGATGAGCCTACTCTCTAAGAAGGTGACAGAAGGTGACAGAGAGACAGACAGACAGAGATAGACAGAGACAGAGAGAAGCAGAGAGAGAGAGAGACAGAGACAGACAGACAGAGAGGAGAAATGGGAATTTGATACGAACTCAGGACGCACCTGTCTTTCGCTTATTCATCTTCTTAGATTCCAGGCAGCTCAATGACACTGTCCTGTCCTCCCATCAGTCCGTCTGAGTGTCTCTGTCAGTCTATCTGTGTCCCACTTCAATCCAAAGTCTATTTATCGTTCTGTCCGATGATGATTATGGTAATGAGCAGGAACAACGACTCGGATGATATGGCGCTGTCTGGATGCGTCCGTCCGTCTGTTCAACTGCGTGTGTATTGTTGTGTCTGTCTGCGTGTCTGTCGCTTTTCTTATCAACTGTATCCAGGCTTCATCGATTGTTACTCGGGTAAACAGTTTCTTTCAGCGCCTTAGCAAAGTGCAATCGATGCATCTATCCATCCACTCCCTTCCTCTCCATTCCCTCCATCATTCGTTCCTTTTCCTCCTTATACCATCCATCACTCCCTCTATAATTTCTATTCCTCATAATTAATTCCCTCCATAACGCCTTTTCCTTACTCTTCCTCTCTCTGTTTGTCTATTTCTCTCTGCCTCTCTTTCTGTTTCTGCCTCTCTCTCTGTTTCTGCCTCTTTCTTTATGGTTCTCTCTGCCTCTCTTTTGCTCTCTCTCTCTCTCTCTCTCTCTCTCTCTCTCTCTCTCTCCGTTTCTGTCTGTCTTTTAGGCGCCTGTATACCTGTAACTTCACGATAACAGAACTTTTCTGTAACAGATTTTTGCCATTGGCTCTCCTCACTCAATGGTTCCTCATGGCTCGCACTTGATAACTCAGTGCCTTTCACCTAATGGCTCTCACCTAATGGCTTTCACCTAATGGCTTTCACCTGATGGCTTTCACCTGATGGCTTTCACCTAATGGCTCTCACCTGATGGCTTTCACCTAATGGCTCTCATCTGATGGCTTTCACCTGATGGCTTTCACCTAATGGCTCTCACCTGATGGCTTTCACCTTATGGCTGTCTAAGAGAAACATGTGGATCAAAGTCCTCGTTGCAGCCAGCCAGGAAAACAAGATCTTAGAAGGCGGTCGATGGAAGAAGCAGTCAGCGCTGAGTCCAATCATCGCCTCTTAACCTGCAGCCGTTGTTTTCTCACTGTCGTCAAAATACTTTCGAAGCAACGAATGCTCAAATTTCATAGGAATTGTGGATTGCAGGTGGAATGTCTGAAGGCGCAGGTAAATAGAAGCGATGCCTGTGTTAATTGCAGGTGAAAGAAGGTTTTAAGAGGCCGCTAAATGGAAGCGATCCTTTGTTAATTGCAGGTGACGGTCTATGTGCGAATAATGTTCCTGAAGGTGGGGGAGATCGACACACTGCGAGACAAGTTCTCAGCCGATGCTTTTGTTCAGGCCAAGTGGAGAGAACCAGCGATGGATGGAAAACTTCGACTGGTCAGTCAGTACACTGAAACACATGTGGCACTGACCCCAATCACCTGAGACACTCACTTGCACAAGGACCCCAGGTGAGGTGAGGTGAGGTGAGGTGAGGTAAGGAAGGTGATATTCAAGTTAGGTCAGGAACCTGTTTACTTCTCAACAAATCGAACTAGTCACCTCTGATGAGTTTCTCCTGAATTGGCGCTATACAAATTTACAGTTACAGCCACAACCTAAATACAGACATACAGGGTACGTAAGGTAAGTTTAAATGAGGTAAGAAGAGGTCTGCTAAATCAGGCAAGGTAAGATCAGGTAAGCTAAGTTAAGCTTAGGTAAGGTAACATGAGACGAGGTAAGTTGAAGTGAGTAGATGACTCTGATTTGCGCTAGATAAACTATATTTTATATGACATTACTTCTATTCATTTGGTGTAAACAGATTGTAAGCAGTGTCAGAGGTTTCGAACCCTCTCTCTGCCACTTTCTTTTCCTTCCTTTCTCTCCTGTTCTCTCTATAGTTCTTCCGTCTCGCTCCACTCCTCTCCACTCTCCCTTCCGCTTACCTTTCCACCATTCTCCATCGTCTCATTCGTAAATAGCGCCGAGCGGAACTAGAAATGCTGACCACTGATGCTCATCCTAATTCAGGAGTGACTGGAATTGAAAAAGAAGCGGACGTACCTGCGCCATCGTCATGCTTCACTGACTTCCCTTCTCTTCGCTCGATTTCCTCCAGTCTTTCCTTCATCTTCGGTTGTCTAATGTTCAGTTGAAACCTCGTATTCCTTCACCAATTCCATCTTTGACTGAAGTCAGCTTCAGTGCTTCAGCTAAAGGCTCTTAGTGCGTCGACTGAATCCTTTTCGACTGATGTTCCGTGCACTGGAAAGCGACCCTAGAAAAAATCAGGGAACTCTGCGGCCAATGTCTAAGTTTTATGGCTGATGCTTTTGCAAAAGCGCTATATAAATGTTGCCAAATTCATTCATTCATTCAGAGCATTTATATAGCGCCTGGTAAATATATCAGCTCACAGCTCCTACCAACCCAGGCCCAGCGAAAGAGTTTGGAAGTGTTTATGAAAGGTGTAGGTAGCATCCTTTGGCAGAAGGAGACGCAGATCCAGAGGAGCCAATTCCAGGTGGATGGGGCGTCAACCACTGAAAATGCGCCACTCTGGATGGTTAAAGTGCGAGCAGAAGGTAGAAGTTGAGCGCGGATCGGGAAGCGAAGCAGACAAGAAAGCTTCGGCAAGTAGGTAGGGGCATTGACATCGAAATGAGTGTTTGCATGGAAGATCAAGGGGTCTGAGTGTCGTTCTTATGTTAACAGCAAAGCGAAGACATCAACTGGGAGATCTACTGGAATCCGAAGCTGTCGATTGAGAACGTCTTCGGTGACCCAAAGGAGTCTGTTTGGTATTCCGTTTCCTTCGACGGAACAGGGCAAGCGACGGTCTGCGAAAAGAGACGAATCAACGGAACTTTCCTCGAATTCATGGAACTCAATCAGTTTCCATTCGACTCACAAGTAAGTCTTCTTAGTCAGGTGGAAAGATGACGAACGACTATGGTTCGATCTGTGGCGGAGGAAGACATACTGGGGCAGCTGCGTTCTGCTCCTCTCGGTCTAAACATCATAGGCCTTTAAGGATCAGTGAGCAGATAACGACCTGCGTTAAAAGCGTCATTACTTACCTCACTTAGCCTAACCATCACCCTACTTTAGCTTGCTTGAGTTTACCTGAGCTTACCTTAACTTACCTGACCTTAGCTTAGCTTACCTGAGTTTATCTGAGCTTACCTTAACTTACCTGACCTTAGCTTAGCTTACCTGAGTTTATCTGAGCTTAAATTGCTTTAATTTGCCTGTCACTTGTTCATTTTAATCGACTTATAAATATTCGTTTGTCTCACGTGAAAGAATAATTGGCGCATTGCAGTCCCACCCTTCACTCCTTCTGTCTCTCCCTATCTTCTTCTCTCTGTCGCTCCCTCTTTCCGTCTCTTCCCTCTTCTCCGACCACCCACGTGCCTTTCGTTACATCTTTCCTCCTTCCTTCCTTCCTTCTTTTCTTTCGTTGAATCGTCGAGCACATGCAACCCTTTGTCTCGGTCGACAGGCGCCGAATGCGTCGCCGGTGTCTTTTGTAACCCCGTCCCGTCTCCGACCCTACTTCACCACACTCTCTGGCTCTCTTTAGAATTACACCGCCACCGCCACCACCACCACCCATCTCCAAAAGGACTCTTATTCATGGGACGACATAAGAGGCCTGATTTGCCAGACTCCTATGACGTCACTGATCCCATCCTCCTCTTTGAATTCCTCTTCCTCCTCTTTCTCCTCAAATATAACCCCTTATACGCCTAGATCATTCACCCATCCTCCAAGATCTCCCCTTCCATCGTCTAGAACAGACCACCTTGGTGCTATTCCTGCTCTGTTCAGCTGCTGCCTTTGTCTCACTTGTTAAGACTGCTAGTAACACCGTTGCTACTGTGACCAAGGTAATCGTTCGACTATCAAGGGATGACTGGCATCACCCCCACCCCAGCTGGTTAGGGTTTGTGTTACGGTGAGGGTCGCCTACTAAACTTGGAAACCAAAGAAAAGGTCTCAAGAAATTCGGCCTCTTTTAAATTTCCGAATCCAGTGACTTGGTCTGTTGCCAGCTCTCTTGTGAGGTACTTGAATGGCGCTATATAAACTGTCTTGATAGTTGCATACACATGTACTACAACCGATGCAACGGCTCCAATTCTGCCTGCAGAAGTAGTCGCAAGGGGGAGGAATTGTTGCGCAGTGTGGAATGAATCATCGTGCAGCCTCCCGCTAGAGTTACAGTCACGCTTCAGTAGAGACCATTCAACCGAGTCGCTCCTCTGCCTCTTGCTCATCTCTGACTTTCGTGACGCTAACATTGGACCTTCGCGCTTCCTTGGATTTGAACGCGATGAACCGAGATAATTATCACGTGACCAGCCAGCATCTATCACGAAACTGTGGGACTACTTCTGGAATGGTCCCATTTTTCCTCACATGGATCGTCGGATGATGATTATGATGATGATGTTGATGATGTTGACGACGATGCTGATGATGGCGGTGACGGTGCATTGTTAGGTAATGTAATTTACGATTTCTATAGAGCCTGTAACTATGAGTGTTTCGTGAGTTGTTAAAATTCGAAATATCTTTGTTGGACTGAGCGCGCCTTCCGTCTGTTGACCTGACCTTCGTCATGGCAACCGGGATAACCATGGTAACCGGCGCTAACAATGCCGGGCTCTAATCGGTGTCGATGTCGGCTGCTGGAGTCGATTGTTCGATCGATGCGACTGTTGGCTCCGTCCAACTCAATTAGCTCTGCGTCCACTCGCATCGATTGATGCTCTGCCTTCGTCAAGCGCTGCTGCTTCTACTGCCGCTGCTGCTGCTGCTGCTGCTGCTGGTGATGATGACGGCGATGCTGAGGATGGTGCTGTGATTGGAAGAGTACAATACACAGTTGGCCGCTGTGTAGAACGGACTCCGCTGGAAACTTTGAGGTTCTTTGCCCGCGAGGAATGGCGCCGCATAAATTGAGCGAGAGGCTTTTCATGTATTTTCTAGGCCACAACGACCTTAACGAAATTGAATTCCCATCCATCATTTGACCAGCTGCAATGGCGGACATTCTGTCTTTTTTGACCGCTGCTAGTGTCATTGTTAGCGTTAGAGTTATTGTCATTTGATTTGAGTTATTGTCAATGTTAGAGTCGTTTTATTGTTAATGTTATTGGTCATATATTGTTTCGCTTATGATTCGTGTTGTTGTCTTGGTTTTCATTATTGTTACCTGATGTCTTTCCGATTTACATCTTATTCACAGAATGTTAACAGATTGACTGAAAGAGTGATCGACAGAATGATTGACAGCTGAATGATACTCTTGATTGACAGACTGATTAATTCTGTGGTCAGGATCTGACGGTAACCTTGACAACGGACAGAGACGAATCGGAGATCGAGTTCGTTGAGGACCCGAAAGAGAGATGTTCCTTGAACGTCCAGTCGTTCGTCGACGAACAGGAGTGGAAGCTGCACAAGTACATCCACACATGGACGAAGACAAGGGAGGAGGCCTTCAAGAACAAACAGGCGAAGCACCCGGCATTCTCAGCAGCCTGCAAAGCATCCAGGCGACCACAGTTCTTTATCTGGAACATCTTCGTTGTCATGGTAACCGTCTCTTGGCCTGCCTTCCGCTCTCTCTCTCTCTCCCTCTCTCTCTGTATCTCTATCTGTGTCTCTGTCTGTCTGTGTGTATCTCTCTCTCTCTCTCTCTCTCTCTCTCTCTCTCTCTCTCTCTATCTCTCTCTCTCTCTCTCTCACTCTCTCTGACACACACACACCTTCTCCAATGGATTTTTCCAACGGACTATGGACTGTAGCTTCACGTTTCAAAGCGATCATCGGATCTGATCTGATCTTAGTCAGTTAAGTTCTATCGCGCCAGTGTCTAATGCACAATGTGTCAATTGATGACGCACCAAACGACGCCGCAATCAGGTCAATATCCAGAAGATAAGTCCACTACGACAGAGATAGATAATCAGATGATCTTTGGCGTCGTGATAATCAATGGCGCTATAGAAGCTTTTCGTGTTCCGTTGTAGTTCCTTATCTGTAGTCTGTCGTTTGCAACATTTTCCGTGTCGTACGGTTTCCCTCAGAACCGACTACAACTGACCTTCATTCTGCTTCTGACGACCGTCTCATTCAAGTTCGTTGTCAACCAAAGCTTACCAATGATCGCTTACTTAACGTACCTGGTAAGTCAGAGAAAGCAGTAAGCCAATGTTAACTTACCTTAGGACATGGTAAGTCAAAGCATGTAGGTCGAATGCTGTCGTAACTCTATCTATCGGCGGGTTGTTGTCAGCTCCGGTCTTACTGAATCTCGCAAAGTAAAGTATCCCATATGATCCCACAAGTGAGACGCAGAGGAGACCCTCATTTTCTTTTCCTTAGGCCCTTGCGCTGGCAGTGGACGAATCCCAAGGTCCTGGACACGGGGCCAGTGCATCGCAGGACTTGCCGCTTACTTCCCAGCTTACGCCGGTACCAGATTCTACTGCTTGGTGACAGAGGCACAGTGTGCGCAAGCAACTCGACCGGACGCATTACCAATAGACCACGGTGCCGTCAACAATGGTTATTAGCGCCGAGATGGACGATGGTTTCTTTTCAGGACAAGTACATCCTGGGTTCGATGGCTATCCTGGCTACGATCTGTGTCTGGCACGCCTTCATACCGTTCGTCAGTAGCTCGATCCTCCCGTGCCAACCAGACCGAGTGGCTCTGGCAGACATGATCGCCTTCGGAATCCTGGCTACGATCTACGTCGCCTTTCATCTCGGTCTTCTCTGTGCCATCGCCTGTCTCGTAAGCACTGGCATCTCAACCGCTGAACTTCTATAACGCCACACGTGTGTGCCTACGTATCTGGGCATTCTGTAGCGCCTTTTTAGGGATCTCAAAAAGCAATTCTAACTGCTAACTGCTGCTTTCCATTATCTGGCTATACCTATTTAATTCGCATAGACAGTCGTGTTCGCGGCGCTGCTGGTAAGCCCTTACAAGAGCTCAACGTGTTGGACAGAGTAGGTGTAACGCCCGAACATCTGGAGAAGGAGGTAAAGTCGATGTTCAGGAAACCAAATGAGCAAAGAGTTGAAGCTAAGGTGGAAATTCTGCTGATCGAAAGTGGTTTTTAATCGAAAGTGAAAACACAAACTCCCGAATGGAGTGGGTTGAGAATTCGGAAGAACAGCGTAGACACTGTTTGGCGAAGGAGCTGGAAATTACGAAGACAGTCAACCTGTGAGAGGTTATTTAAAGGAGGCAAAGAAATAAGCAGAAAGAACAAACGGGACATTTAGGTCGGTCGAACATAGAGGAAACTGAAGACGCAGAAACAGCAGCTGAAACAACAGCAGAAACAGCAGCTGAAACAGCAGCAGAAACAGCAGCAGAAACAGCAGCAGAAACAGCAGCAGAAACAGCAGCAGAAACAGCAGCAGAAACAGCAGCAGAAACAGCAGCAGAAACAGCAGCAGAAACAGCAGCAGAA
>OZ029918.1:39360483-39377983 GCA_964023275.1 Norana najaformis | reverse complement strand
GGCAGGAGTAGAGAGGAGTCTACTCGGATTAATCAAGAAGAGGAAGCTGTCATACTTGGGCATGTGCTACGAAAGAGTGGAGACTGCCTAGAGAACGAGATCATCTAAGGCACAATTCCTGGATCCGGAGCTCGGTGAAGACCCGAGATAACATGGATGGAATCCGATGGATAACATCAAGTCGTGGACTGAATTATCGTTCGACCTGTTATTATGGGAGACAAGGGACAGAAGCAGATGCACAAAATTGTTCGTGGTGCAGCCAATCCTCCGCTCGAGGACGGTTGAAGACAAGACACGTGACTAGAGATTTGACGCAGCTGAAAAAAGGCGCTACAGTCATTAAGTCATTGTTAACTGCGCTGGTCATTCCTGCATCGCCCTGACAGTTAACCGACAACATGAGCTCAATATTGTAATCGTACGTAACAGCAATCGAAAGCGAGCTTGTAAAAAAATGGCTGATGGTGGAGGCATTTCGAAGAGGCATTGCTACTTGCTGCTGCTTTTGCGTGGATAGTGTAGCCCTCTGTGGCGACAGGAAGCAAAAGAAAGGGAGAACCGTGATTCATCGTCTTTGGTAGTCTGTGGCATATGTGATGTCACACTGACGTCATTCGGTCTATAGTTCGCTTCTGACGTCACGCGCCGACGTGGAGCCAATTATTAAAAACATTTCGGAGGCTTTTATTCGATCGATCGGTCGTCGTTTCCAATTCATATCACGCCTCTCCCCTTCCCCTCCTTCTCGGCTGCTGCAGCTGATGGCGGTGATGATGACGATGACGATGACGGTCGTGAATAAGATGCGCTGATTGTCTGCAAGGTCGATTGATGATTAGAGTGGCTTCAGATGGCACCAACGGATTTCACTTTGTCTCTGTCTCTGTCTTTCTCTGCTACTGTCTTTGTTACTGTCTCTGTTACTGTCTCTGTAACTGTCTCTGTTACTGTCTCTGTTACTGTCTCTGTTACTATCTCTGTTACTGTCTCTGTTACTATCTCTGTTACTGTCTCTGTTACTGTCTCTGCTACTGTCTTTGTTACTGTCTGTCTCTGTCTCTGTCTCTGTCTCTCTCTCTCTCTCTCTATTTGTCGATTTATCGGTCTGTATCACTTGGCCATCAATGTCGATCTCTTTGTTTCATCAGAAGCAGGTATGCAGTCTCCCAAATCGTCGCTTTTGATGTATCATGATTATTTTGATCATAAGTATCATCATCATCGTCGTCGTCATCATTATCGTTAGCAGCCGCAGCCGCAGCCGCTATGAATGTTTCCGCGATGGTGTTTTAGACGCATAACAGCCTCTGTCTAGGAGCGGAGACTGCAGAGCGAACGGACAATAGATAGATTCTGTTAGATGACCCCCAAAAGCCAGAGAGACAGCCACACAGAACCAGAGAGACAGCCACACAGAACCAGAGGGACACCCAAAAAGACAACGAGACGGACGAGAGATGACTTGGTTCATGTCGACGACAGACAAATTGTGCCTCACTTCGCCCCTAATCTCCCTTTCGCCCCTTTTCTCCCATCCGCACACAACGCCCCTTAACGATGGGCGTCACCGTCTACACTAGGAATTTTTATGACAAATTAGCCTCGTGTAGCACGGAATACTACAAAGACACAGGCATGGACGGACGGAAGGGCGGACGGACAGAAGGACGGACGGAAGGACGGACGGACAGTATTAGCCACACCCTCTGCGATGGCTACAATTGTGGATTATTAATAAGCAACGACACTATGGCATGCCATTGCTACTAATGCCAGCCACTATCTGGCCATTAAAGCTACTCTAGCTATTAATGTCACTGTGATGGTTAATGCAGCTATCGCCGCTGATGTTACACGTTCTGTTATTTCTGCTTCGGAAACAAAGTTCGAGGAAGCGTTAACTGGAAAGATGAAATGGGAAGAAGAAATGGGAAGATGAGATGCCAGAGAAGTGAGCGAGGAAAACAGAAGGAGGATGAGGAGGAGGAGGAAGAAGAGGAGGAACAGAAGGAGGAAGAGGAAGAAGAGGAGGAACAGAAGGAGGAAGAGGAGGAACAGAAGGAGGAAGAGGAGGAACAGAAGGAGGAAGAGGAAGAAGAGGAGAGGAACAGAAAGAGGAAGAAGAAGAGGAGGAGGAACAGAAGGACGAAGAGGAAGAAGAGGAGGAACAGATGGAGGAAGAGAAAGAAGAGGGGAGGAACAGGAGGAAGAGGAAGAAGAGGGGAGGAACAGAAAGAGGAAGAGGAAGAAGGGGAGGCGTAGATAGATGAAGAACGCTGAGGAAGGAAGCATAGGATCTGGGAGAAGTGTAGAAGAGGCCAAATAGAATAAGAGGCCGCATGGAAGCAGCCAGAAGAAGAAGACGTAAAATCTTCAGAGAATGCGCTGCAGGAGATTAAAGAGATTTAGCAGAGATTTAGCAGAATAAAGAGATTTATCAGAGACATCTTCGAACGGAATTAAGTCGATTATCTTCCGTCGCTGAATTAATTAATTAAATCCAATCGAGTTTCGAGATTTAATTAATTATTACGAGATTTTGTTTCCATGGATTAATCAGAAGTAGTCGTTAATAGCGCGGAAGAAATCCGACAGAAATTGAAACGAAGCCGAGCATCTGTGGAAGAAACCAACTCCATCAGCTCTGAAATGATCCAGACAGGCAGACAGACAGACAGACAGACAGACAGACAGACAGACAGACAGACAGACAGACTGACAGACTGATAGACAGACAGACAGACAGAGATTAAAGCCAGTAGAGATCTGGACGGAATTTGCAAGATGACGGTCTCTGTGTATCATGAAATGGTGGCCGAACTCAAAAGAGATCCGATCGAGTGCCTGTAGCACCGACGTATGATCAAGGCCAACAACGACACCAACAACGACGAATCAAATGACAATCAATCAATTAAATGTCAATCAATTAAACGATATTCAGCGCCCCGCAGTTCACGGCAACCAGACAAGAAGAGATCACACACACACACAGACACACACACACAGAAGTACTCTTCATTTTTGACCCAGAACTTAAAAGTCAAAGCCCAGCTGAACGGAATTCAAAGCGGCGGCTGTTTCTTCTGCAACTGGCATCGAGGAAGTCTTCGAGCGCCTAGAGAACATCTTACATCTGCAACCATTACATCTGCGACCATTCCATGTCGGTTGCTGTCTTCGTCACTGGACAGATGTCGACAGCGTCGTAATTGCTTTGGTTGTCTTTTCTGTCCGGTGTCTCGTCTGATACAAAAGCACTGACAATGGCCGTTGCCTTGGTAACAGGAGGCTCATCATATCTCTGCATCCCTGGCTTCTGCTGCTGCTGCTGTCCATCTACAGTCTCCTCCCCCTCAACTTCGGACAACGTTGGAGTTCCTCCTTGGACCAGTGTCCTTGACTTCGTCGATCGACCTTGACCCCAGAGCCTTCCTCTTCTGCGGCAGACTGTCACCAAGAGGACTCCAATGGCAACGGCAATCACGGCAAGTGACATTGCCAAGACAACGCGTGCCTCGTGACTGGCCAGCAACACGTCATGATACCCACCGAATTCGACATCACTGCTAATCGTTACCCTTAGCAACGCCTCGTCGCTTAGAGACGGCAGACCGGCATCCATCACTCGCACGTGCAGCACGACAGTTTCCATGGTAACAGCGCTGACATCATCGCTCAGCACGACGTCACCGGTCAAGCGGTCGGCTGCGAAGGCGTGCGGTCGGCTGGAGGTCACAAGTTCAAAGGTCAGTCTTGCGTTCTGCCCCGTGTCCCTGTCGGTTGCCCTGAGGCGGGTCACCACGTGACCTTGAGGGCACCTGTTCGACACGACAATCGTCTCGTTCTGATGCGAAGGAAAGAGAAACTTAGGTCGGTTGTCGTTGACATCATCAACCAAGATGACGACATCGACCGATGACGTCATGACCGATGACGTCACGCCGGCTGAGTGGGCAGCGGCAAGAACGGTGAGCTGGTGGACAGCCTGCGTCTCGCGGTCAAGGACGGCGCTCGATCGGACCTGTCCTGACAAGGGATCGATCTGGAAGGACGTTGAGGACCTAATCCGGTAGACGAGTCGGTTGAATGACTCGGATGAGTCAGCGTCGATGGCAATGACACGGCCGACTGGCGTTCCACTTGACTGGTTCTCAGCCACGCGGAAGAAGAACTTGTCCTGCGTGAAGATAGGCGAGTTATCGTCACGGTCTTCGATGTTCAGTCTCATTAAGACCGTCGAAGATCTCGCTGGCACTCCCATATCCTCGGCCGTCAGCTGAAACTCCACCTCGCGAATAGACTCGAAGTCGAATGATGCAGCGCTCGTAATTCTCCCAGTCAGCTGGTTGAGATTGAGGAAGTGCTCGGCTTCTTCGCTCAGGCTGTAGATGACCCGGCCATTTGGACCGACATCCGGGTCAGTGGCCGTCACTTGGAAGACAACCACGCCAATCCCAGAGTTCTCGGAGACGTTCGTCTCGTACAGGTCTCGCTCAAATCTCGGCGAATTGTCGTTCTCGTCCAAAACGCGGACCTTCAGAGACACCGCTGACGTCAGCGGATGACGTCCAAAGTCGCGGCAGAGAACGGAAACAACGTAGAAGTCGCGCTGTTCTCGGTCAAGGATGACGGCTGTCGTGACCTTGAGTTCGCCCGGGTACAAAGGGTCGAGAACGAACTGAGGACTTTCGATCGAGCAGCTCACTCTCCCGCTCTCGTCGCTGTCTTCGTCGACAACGGACAGATGCGCTACAAAAGTACCGACCTGGGCGTTCTCTCGTACCTCAGCGTACCTCGAGTTTGATGTCAGCGTATTGATGAGGATTCGTGGACTGTGGTCATTCACGTCCTGGACACGGATGACCACTGATGCATATCCGATGAGTGGGTCGGCTCCAAGGTCCGTCGCGGTCAGTGACAGCACATAGATGGCGCTCTGCTCGAAGTCCAGTTCCCGCCGCAGCCGTATGAGTCCCGTTTCCGGTTCGAGGCGGAACAGGTGGTTGAACTCCTGGAGTGCTTGAGTCGAAAACTCGTAGCGCACGACGCCATTGTTTCCTGCATCTTGATCCGTGGCCTTGACCTGGAGTATTGCCGTTCCAGGGACCGTATTCTCAGCGACCGTGACCTCATATAAGTCCCTCTCGAAGCGAGGACTGTTGTCGTTGGCGTCCTGGACGGAAACGTTGACCAACATGGAACCAGTCTTCGCCGGAAGTCCTCCATCGACGGCCAGCAACACAATCACGTGATACTCCTGTGCCTCTCGGTCGAGCCTCTCTTTCAGCGTCAACCGGATGTCCGAAGCGCCATCTTCTGTCCGCTTTAGCACCAACCGGAACATGCGGTTAGACGGTGGATCGATGACGTATCGTTGGACTGAGTTGCTGCCGGAGTCTGGATCGTCTGCTCCTGGAACGAGGAATCCCGTACCAGATTCAGCCAATTCTGAGAGGAAGTGGTTGATCCGAGGCTCTGGGAAGACTGGGGAGTGGTCGTTGATGTCGACGATTTCGACCTTGACTTTGATCATGCGAAAGAACTGGATCGGATGAACAGCGACGTCGAACTTGACGACGCAGTCTTCGAGGCGAGCGCAGATCTCTTCGCGGTCAACCGGAAGTAGACTTCGGATGTCGCCCGTCAGTTCGTCCACTGCGAAGAACTTGGTCGCCGATGCCATCTGGCTAAACCGGAACTCGACGAGCGCCGCTGGACCGTAGCGTGTGTCCAACCGGAAGTCTCGAATGATGTTTCCGATGACGACGCCAGGTGGCGTCTCTTCCCGAAAATAGTATTCGAGAAAATCGTGGCGGAATGACTGAACGAACGAGAGACGCCAGAGGAAGAAAGCGACGCGGCAGAAGGAGAGGAAAAGAGGAGCAGAATTTGGAGGATGAGGATGAGGGGGAGGACGAGGAGGACGAGGATGAGAAGGAGAAGGAGAAGGAGGAGAAGGAGGAAGGTGAAGAGAGGAAGCAGTTCCAGGTGAAGTTATGGGGCCTTTGACTGTCATGCCGCTCCTGGAAAAACATATGCCGACAGACAGCATTCAACAACAACAAAAAGAACAGCAGACAACATTAGACAACATTAGACAATAGCAACAACAACAAAGTTTGATAACGACAACAGCTTTAGACAACAAAAACATGATACAACAACAGCGACAACAATTGAAAGCGAAGAAAGAAATCCTCCTTCAGCCATTCAGTCAACAACAGATAATAACAATTGCATTCAGCTGCATTTGCCATGACATCTGTTTCAATCACTAGTTTTATCCCTTTCTCTGTCTCTGTCTCTGTCTCTGTATTTCTGTCTCTTCCTCTGTCTCATTCTCTATCACTTCTGTTTCTTTCTGTCTCTGTCTCTCTCTGTCTCTCTGTGTCTGTGTCTGTCTCTGTCTTTCTCCCTCTGCCTGTCTTTGTCTAACTGTGCCATGTCTTCTTTTAATCCTTCTTCAAATCACCCATTGACTTTGACACTCTGTTTATTCGCAGACTAGCTTTGATTTTATCCCTGACTGTGTTTTAGTCTGTCTGTCTGTCTGTCCGTCTGTTTGTCTGTCTGTCCGTCTCTGCCATGATCTGCTATTTGTATGGCGGTCGCATCCGTAAAACCTGAGTAATGTTGCACGGACGGATTAAGTGAACCGGCGCCGAAGCAGTCGACTGCATCTACCAGGATCAAAGGAAACAATAGTCGCTTACACAGAGCGACAACAGAGGACAACAATGGACAACAGAGACAACAGATGGAAGGACAGCAAAAGCAAATCAAATCAAATCTAATCTAATCTATAGTATAATATAATAACTTCTATAGCGCCGTTATTATATTGCGCAAGACATCAATCGATAGTCGCTTCAGTCGAAACAAGAGCCAAGAATTCTTAGATCAATCGAAGCCCAGTTGAGATACGCCAGGTCGTCGGAGAAACGAGGAGTAAGAGAGATGGGGATAAACAAGTTGAAACTGACGAATCTTAAGTTTAGAGCTGACTGGCGTCAAAGAATTGAAAGAAAGCAAAGAACTGAGCAGAGAATTCCAAAGCCATGGACCCGTCACTTAGGAAGTCCAAGAGTCCAAGTATCCGTCAATCGGGTCTGTTATTTGCTGGCGTGATCGGTGAGCAGATAGATGGGAGAGAGGTCGGCTGATTCAAAACAATGCCTTGTCAGCTACAAGACGTTCTTAACTGGATTCTTTCTTCAATGTGCAATCATTGCAATGAATGCTACATGGATGTAGTATGTTTATTTTGGTGAAATGGGCCTGAACGGGAAAACAGAAGAGGGCAGCATTGGACTGAACCCAATGGATTACTACTCCATCGAGCACAGCATAGTCGAACAGAGTTGAAACTAGAAAAAAGTGACTTTCGGAAAGATTTGAGAACGAAAGGAAACTGCGCGAGATTAAAAAGACTTCGATTAATTATGAAGGAAAATCTTGAGTTCAGGTTAAACCGAATCTCTTTTTTTGCACAGCTGCGCAACTGAGGTCTTTAGGTTCAACCAAAACAACATGCACGAGATGAAATGAGATCAGAAGTCCTTTCCTTCCATCCCGTCCAAGAAACACTTTTCAAACCAGGTTTAGACAGAAAGACTCTCAACTCTTTACTATTGCAACTATGTATGCATGGGTGCATGCGTGCGTGTATGTTTGCATGTGTTTATCTATGTGTTCGTGAATCTGGCTACGTATGCTTAAACTCTTTATGATGCTGCGTCACTGTTTTGCTCAGTCTGCTCTTTCAGTCTTTTCACACATTGCTCTTAGAAGGTATCGGCCTTTTCTGGCGCAAATAAAGATTACTAACTTACTGACTTGTATATCGTTTTTAAGAACCACAGAAAGGCGCATTGTATTAATTGTATTAAAAAACATTACGAACGCAATGTATTGTATTGAACTGTTTTTGTGAAATGCAAAAGCATTGAATCGGATACTTTGTTCGAAGATGGAATCAGATCGCTCACCTGAATGACCTCTAATTCGGCTCCTTCTTCAAATCTCCGATTGGATTGCTTGACCTCGTTCGTCAATCGTCGTCTTTCGTCTGCGATCATCTCGTTGTCTTCTGCTCTCGATTGTCTTCCGTTGAGCATCTCCTCTCTCTCTCTCTCTCCATCCCTCCCTTTCTCTCGCGATCATTGTCTCCTGTCTCAGCAGCCAATCACTGATGACCATCAACGCACTCCAGCAGCGCAGCAGCTCCATCTCCTGTCTACCATCTCAAACAACGACGATCCCATCCCGTTCCTATGTCTGTTTATCTGTCTGTCTGTCTGTCTGTCTGTCTGGCTATCTGTTTGTCCGTCTACATGCGTCATGAACAAACACTCGCTCTCCGTTTGTTCTTCTGTATATCTGTCCCCATCGTCGATTCCTGTTCCATAGCCCTATCTCTTCCATCCTCCCTCTCCCCTTCTTAATGAATACGCAGCCAGGCAGACCGGTGGGGGGGGGGGGCGGTGGTAGCGGTTGGGGCGGTGGGGGCGATGGAGCTTGACCACTGACCACTGAGTGACCTACAGACACGCTGACCATTTGGACAAATAACATTCGTCACTGAAACAGTCATCGTTCTTTCTCTGAGCATCTGAAGAATTCAGCGAAGCCATTTTGGCTTCACATTGACGAACACAGAACGTAGATTGAACGCAGTCCATTTCTTAGTTTTCCTCTGGCTTTCGGGATTAGCTTGCTCGGCTGCCAATCTAGAGGTCGTTGGCTCAAATTCAGCGAGGGCGGAAGTTTGTTTCGAGATTTCGGCTGCACTGGCGACTCCTACCCAACCCAGCTGTAATGAGTACACAGGCCGTACACTTAGGGACTGCCGGCTAGAGAGAGCGAGCTCTGATATGCCGAGGCTAAGAAAAATGAAGATGCTAACACTTCATAACCATGGCTGCCTGAGGATTTCTCTTCTTAATCTTCTCCAGACTGTGCTTGCAAATCGTTCTCTCGGACCCTCGAATTCTATCCAGTGGACCTGGATACGCCAAGCTTCAGCTGAACATAGATGCTCAAGATAATTATCTTCATAAAACGCGCATTAATATACCTGTTTAAAGGTGCTATACAAATACCATGACAAATGCACAGCCTAGGTATATGCAGAGAGCGTCAAAGGTACTTCGATCCTTCACAGAATCATTTTGCACTTCATTTGTTCCCCAGATGGCGCAAACGACAAAATCTAGCGCCACCTGGCGAATGAGCCATGTTAACTGGGCATTCGCTAGGGGCGCCAGGCAGCTGAACAGAAGATGCGTCGCCGAAAGCAGAGACAGATCGAAGCAGTCTGTGGCGTCAGCGAAGAGCAAAGAAGGAAGACTGAAGAAACCAGCTGATCAAGATCAAAAGACAGACGCGTAGATAACAGCGAAAAAAAGACTTAAGCGCCGATGGTTACTTGGAAAAGCGATAACATAGGAAGAATTCTTTTCGAACAAGAACAAAAGCAAGCTCGTATCAAAGCAAGATCGAAAATAAGGATCAAAAAGATAATTAAATATAGAATTGAAACAGAACAAAATTAGGATCAAAACACGATCAAAAGTAGGATGAAAAGGGGATAAATATTGTAGGATAAAAAGAGGATCGAATATGGATCGAAAGAGGATCGTCCAACCATTGGTAGGATTAAAAAGAGGATCAAAAGTAGGATCAGTGTTAGGATCGAAAATGGGAAGATGGATCGAAGGTACTATCATCCTGATCTTCTGTTTCGGATCAAGAGCCATGCAACGGCAACATCTGTTGTTCAGAGAGCAACAGCTACACGTTGAACTGCTAAACGAAGAGCAACAGCTAATTGAAAGACAACAGTCGCAAAACAGGCAACCTGAACAACAGCTAAAACATTCACAGCTACAATTCCAGCGACAACAGCATGTACAGCAGTTAGGCCATATGCAGAAGACAACACCGAGACAACACCTAGAGCAGCAGCAGATGCAACCACCTAAGCATCGTCATTCCGATCACCAGCCTCTGCAACCGATGACCAGAGATGACTCGTTCTTCTCTGACCTCTCAAACGGAGCTGACCTACAACTGTTCGTTGTCGAAGAGTGTCCAGTGGGCACGGTCATCGGATCGTTGACCAGTCTGGTCAGTCGAGATGACCATCGCACTTTTCGAATCATGTCCCAGACCGTTGACAATTCCGTTTCTGTGCAACTGTTCCGCTTGGATTCAGATCACAGGACGATCCAGACAGCGCAGCGGATCGACCGAGAACAGATCTGCAATCCTCTAATCTTCTCGTCATCCTCCACTAAGTCCTTCTGTCTGGTCCAGCTCGAGGTTCTCGTCCAAGACGAAGGTCTGGCAGGATCGTCCTCGCAGGTCCTCACGGTCACAGTCGACGTACGAGACATCAACGATCACTGTCCAGCCTTCGAGGACAACGAGATCACCCTGACCATATCCGAGGCCTCACTTCCGGGGGCGTTTCTCAGTCTTCCGGTCGCCCGAGACCGCGACAGCCAGCGCTTCGGGGTCAAGTACTATCAACTGCTACCGGTTCAGCCGACTCACTTTCGATTGGTGAATGACCTCCGTTCGGGTCAAGACACCGAGCTCACACTGGAGCTGACCGGTCAACTGGACCGCGAACAGACTGACCACTTCCTGCTACGCTTAGTGGCTTATGACGGCGGCGACCCACCCCTCACTGGACAGCTGGACATTCGAGTGGACATTCTCGACTACAATGACAACGTGCCAAAGTTCGATCAATCGACGTTTGAGGTTTCAGTTTCCGAGGACCTCGCCAGAGGGTCAACGATCTGCAGGGTCAAGGCCACTGACCGTGACCTCGGTCCAAACGGACTCGTTCGGTTCTACTTCGACGCGAGCACAAAAGCGAGGAACGGAGGTCACTTCCAGATCTCCAACGATACGGGTCATATCGAGTTGCTGAGGCAGCTGGACTTCGAATCCGCAACTCTCCATCGGCTGCACGTGCTAGCCATTGACTCAGGCCATGACGTCCGACTCACTGACGAAGCCAGCGTCATCGTACACGTCACCGATGTTAACGATAATCAGCCAAGAGTGACGATCAATGTTCTGACAGATTCAGGAGTAGCCGAGGTGTCGGAGGATGCTCCCACTGGAACATTTGTGGCGCATCTGCGCGTTGAGGATTTGGACAACGGATTAAATGGACAGACTTCGTGTTCACTGGAGCATGACGCCCCCTTCCGCTTGGAACAGATCGGCCTCGATCAGTACAAAGTGACGACTGCGGGTGCAGTGGACCGTGAAATGACGGCTGAGCACAGTCTGATGATCATCTGCAACGACCTTGGTTCCCCTGCGCAGTCGACCATGGTCGAACTAACCGTCACGGTCATTGATGCCAACGACAATCTTCCGACTTTCAAAAGCGACATCTACGAAGCTTCCATCTTTGAGAACAACTACCCTGGCCAGTCGGTAGCAGTGGTAGAGGCAGTCGACTGTGACGAAGGTCTCAACGCTTTGGTGCAATATGTAATCGACGAACGATATGAAAAGCTCTTCGATGTCCATCCATCCAGAGGAATCGTCACGGCCAAGGTCAGTCTCGATCGAGAGGTCATTCCAGGGGTCAACGTGTCCATCTTGGCCTTTGACCTTGGCTCTCCTGCCCTGACGTCATCGGCGCTGCTTCTACTGACCGTCAAAGACATCGACGACGAGATTCCAGAGTTCGCAGAGGTCGCCTACAGCTTTGGCGTCCTTGAAAACCAGCCAAGCGGAACGCAGGTAGGTCGCATTCTGGCGACCGACGCGGACACGCTTGAGTACGGACGCGTCATATATAGCATCTCAACCGAGGATTCGACTGCGACCAACGGTTCCGCTCCATTTAGCATCAACGCCACAACGGGCATCATCTACACGGTATCACTGCTCGACCGCGAACCTAGGCCGGTTTACTGGGTCATGGCGCATGCGCACAACGTCGGTGTTTCGGCGGGAAAGACGTCGTCGGTGCTTGTGACGATTCACGTGATTGACCTGAACGATAACAGTCCCGTTGTGGTCTGGCCAAGACCAAAGACCATCATAGTCCAAGGGTCTGAACATGGGCGATTGGTGGCAGTCATTGCTACGGATGCTGATGCAGGTGACAATGCCCGCCTGTCCTATTCCATCTCGCATCCAGGCGCCGACAGCAGCAGCATCCTCCAGATCGACCCGAGAACAGGTATCATATTCATCAGGACCAACCATCCGAGACCGACGACGGCCAATCTGACTTACCTGGTGGAAGTCACGGTCCGTGATAACGGAGTACCTGCTCGACAGGTGCGAACTTGCTTCTACATCACTCTCAACGAATCACTGATGCGTGACGCCGTTGAATCGGTTGCCGTTGCTACGGGAGACGGATCAGATGATGACGTCATGATAGTCGTCGTCATCATAATAGTTGTCGTCGTAATCATAGTTGTTTTGTTGATTATAACTGCTGCGATGGCGTTTTCTCTGGCGGGCCGGTTGGCAGAGAAGTGTAGAAATGGAATGGAAACGGAGAATGGGGAAAGAGTGAGTCTGGCCGTGGAAAAAGGATCTGGAGAGAGGGAAAAGGAGAGGGAAAAGGAGAGGGAAAAGGAGAGGGAAAAGGAGAGGGAAAGGGGGGTAATTGGGCAAGAGGAGGAGGAGGAGGAGGAGGAGGAGGAGGAACTAAGGTACTTAGGAACGATTGCAACAGTATCGATCGTTTGAAGTGGAGAGCCCATGTGAATAGCGTAAATAGTTTATAGCGTAATTGCAGGAACGTACACAGATAGGCCAGCAAATTACCAAAAGGCGCTATATCAATTGCCAGCTATGTTACATTTTTAAATATACGAATCTCGGGAAACATACAGGCGCTATATGAAGTGAGACTAGACAGGAACTTGTGCTGTCTTTTCTTTTCGGATGACTGAAGCCTTGTTTGAATGAGTGGTGCTGTGCAATGAGGTGGAACGACAGAGACAGGAACCGATGGAACAGAGAGGAAGAAGAAGATGGGAAAGACGTCGAAACGGAATATGGAAGACATGGAAAAGACGAGATGTCGCCTCTGTCTGTGCGTGTGTCTGCGAGTGCGCGTGCGCGTGTGAACATTCCCGTTCTGTAAATTGATTGTAGAAGCAACGTTTCATGAGATAAACGCATCTTGTCTTCTCGAGAGAAAAGCAGGTCACAGAGGTCACGACCTCATCAACTTACATGCAAACACAAACTATAGATATATCTATACGAACATATGCGTAAACACACATACACACACACACACACACACACACACACATATATATATATATATATATATATATATATATATATATAATATAATATATATATATATATATATATATATATATATATTCATACGTGTATTCGCATATATTAGGATATGTATCGATGCCGAAGAGAGTGGAAATTGCCTGTGGAGAAAATGGGGAAAATGTTTTATTCGATCGATTCTTGTATTGACGAGCGTCATTAGCACCAGATGTCACGCCATCGTCTTTCTCTTCTTCCTCATCCTCTCCATCTTCTCTTCTTTCTCCTTCTTTGCTCCTCTTTCTTATCCTCTTTCTCGTCTTCCTTCTTCCCAATCCTTCGCCCACTCCCCATATTCCTTCTCCTCCTACTCCTCTTCCTTCTCCTCCTTCTTCTCCTCATCCTTTACCTTCTCTTCCACCGACTCCTTCTTCCTTTGCCTTCTCCTCCTCCTCCTCGTCCTCCTCCTCGTCGTCCTCCTCCTCCTCTCCACTTTCTCCTCGTTCGCCTGAGGCTGATTCTTTGATTGGTCGAAAGACAAATTTTGCAAATTGTGTTCCTGCAATGATTTAAGTGCTTTAGGTCACGTGCTTCGCCCTGCAGTTTTTGATGCAAAAGAACAACAAACGATCAATTAATTCTCTTGGGAACCAATTAATTGGGCGAGTAATGAGTCTTTCTGTTGAATTGGCCTTGAGTTCTACTGAACTCGACGTAATTTTCTTGAAGGCTTAGGCCTTCGTTCCAGCTGCGATGATCTAGATTGTAATCGTCATCTCTGAATTTCCTGTGCGCCCGAACAGGCTGAGTCGCGGAAACCAGATTATTCACAGGCGCTCAGTCAAAGCTAAATGGGTGAGGCCGATTTACGTCTGGTTCGGTTCCAGGTTCCGACCAATTTCACGACTTTGAGAAAGTCATTGACGCTCAGCTGCTCAGCGCCATCGATTGAAGCTTTGTCATTACACAGCGGCGCTTAATAAATGCAGAAAAAGCAAAGCGAATTTAAAAATAATAATAATCATAATCATAATAATCATAATCATAATAATCATAATCAAAAGGTCGTGATGCTTAATCCTCTCATCAGTCAGTCAGCCAATCCTATTCTGACCTCACTGCCAACGATTGGTCGCTTGTCGAAACCACTTCCAAGTGCTATGTCTTGCCAGACAATACACTACATTAGCAGATTAGCCTCTGCAATTGCTGTCGCTAGACTCGCCAGGTGGCAGCACGGTTCGTTCTGAACGGCAGACTTTGGCTGATTGCCGGCTGCATTGTTCGGTCATGCTTGGTTGGTTCGCATTTGTATACGAAGCGCCGCGGTTGTGTATGTACAACTGCTCGCTGTCTATATCGTCGATTAGTCAAGGTTGTACAGAAGCAGACGAGTCTATACAAGCAGTCTGAGATCTGAATTAGACACATACGATCACGTGATCAAAAAGCGTACAATAAGGGATGAAAGCATGCATTATCACGTGATCAAAACACAAGCGATAACGGGATGAAATCGCGTACAATCACGTGATCAAACATGTACGTTATGACGCCTATCATCTCGTTATGACGGCATCGTTAAATAAACGTTATCAAAAATATGGGGGGGGGGAATACTTCAACTACTAGAATTTTCAATGATAGTGCAACTATCGCAATGATAAGCCTAATTAATATGTCGCTTGCATACTGAAAAATTTAGGCCTCTCCTAGACATTTCTTTAATTTCATGGCGGATTTAACCCAAATCATATATTTTAATAAAGTAACAATATATTCTATCGATTCCCAGCGAATATTTTTGGCGATTAAGTAAGTTTAATGTATAAAGAAATTTTAATTTAAAATTTACCGTAAAAGTATTGAATGTGTGGCCATGTACATTAGAGGCTTTCAGCTAGTTGTATTCATTCTAATGTATAGCTTCAGTTTCCCTACAGTTTTGCTTTCTCTAGATATGCATTAAATCTTGATAGGGAATATTTATACGACACGCATCAAGGGTATAAAAACGTATTTACAAACTGTAGTTACAGATATTATGTAATTATTTTACATTACATTTACATAGATTAATTATAAAATTTGGTTATTTATCAGTGTTTAACGACATCCATTGTCCCTCTGGGTCTTTGACGTCGGCTTTTACCTAAACCTCTACAACTTTTCATTAACCATGAAATTACACGCGCTTGCTAAATATAGGGGCGGTTCGGTGGCCGATTGGTAACACGCTGGCACGAAGAGCGGAAGGAAGCGGGATCGAATCCCGCTTGCCCCATAAAGGTCGACTCAGCCGCTACTCGCCAGAGGGCAGTAGTAAAATGAGTAGCAGTTTCACTGCGTAGATAACCTTGGGTTCGGCGGGTAAGACTTGCCATCTACCGCCGATGTATGGTCACTAGTGGCCACCTAAGGACTGATGGCATTGAAACCGGAGATCAGTACCGGCACCTTCGGGCGTTGAACCCATGGTGGAATCTATCTATCTTGCTAAATATATAGGAATAGAGTTTAAGCGTTTTAAGTGTCTAATTACAGCTTTATATTTCATATTTTGAGTAGTTAGTATTTAACGACATCTTGCGGCTGCCAAGGCCGTTGACGGGGACCTTTATTACCCTACGCAAAAGACAAGATCATCTGCGATATACCTACTTATCGAGGCATTTTATCGTTTTAGTATTTATATGCGTTTCACCATTACAAACTATTGTCTTCAGCGATAAACAGTCGTATTGTGCTTCACAACAGGGTGTAGGTTATATCACGTAGAAATAAATCTAATGCCTAAATGTGCTTGTGTGTGTGTGTTTGTGTGTGTATGTGTGTGTGCGCGTGTGTGTAGAAAAGAGGAGGCTGAGCGGAAAATGCGCATGTGTTGGAAAAGCGGATATGACGTGACGAGTGCACGACGTCACAAAGGAATCAGTTCGAAAGGAATGCAGTCTCCTTGCATTGTTTCCCTGGTCGAAGCCGATGTTTGGAACAGAACAATTGTCTGCCAATGGCTTTGTCTACAATGCCACGCCACCTATCGATACCGACATTCTACACGTCTTGTCTGTCAGTCTGACTGTCTGTCCGACAATCCGTCTGTCCTTCTGTTCGTTCCTCCTCCTCCTCCTCCTCCTCCTCCTCCTCCTCCTCCTCCTCCTCCTCCAACTCCTCCTCCGTCGACCTGAGGTCGTCCTGTGTCGACGACGCTGTAATGGACACTTACTGCCTGCCATTGAGTCCGATGCATTTCCTAATGACAGCAAATGTTCCAGGTGGGTCTGAGTGTTCGGTGCGTCAAGTTGATCCGTCCATTGAAAGGCGACGTCATCGGATAAACAGGTCGAAGGTCTAAGCGTTCAGAAGAGGACACGAGGTCGATCGAAGGAAGGAGGCAGGAAATCCCACCAATCGTCCTAATGTGCAATTGACGAATGGGGCGGGGAAGGGTTTAATAGCTGGAGAGGGTGGTAGACAAAACCCTTTGTCTGTCGGAGTCAGGGCCACTATAGGAAACAAAGTCTCATGACATGAAGACTAAATTGGTCTAAAACGTTTCTTAGTCCCATCGTCCATTGTTTTCCCATCGGGCAAAGCGTCATCGGTTGCCACTGGATACGGCTCTCCAGTCACGTGACATTCATTTTGACTCTGGATTCGCTGTCTGCTTACTTCGGCGCACTGTTCGTCGCATTTATTGCGCGCTATTATCCAATGCACAAAAGCCTCAGTTAATGGAGCTGAATAAATCTTATTCAAGGTCAAACCGCACATGCACTGAGTGTCGCAGGCTGATCTCGACCTCTCAACGCATCAGCCAATTTTTGTAGCGCCAGGACAAGATTTCTGAGGCGCATTTGTGACTTCCGTCAAAGTGAAAGAGAGGCGGAGGAATTTTTAGAAAAGGCATTATGAAAACTGACGAAAATTACAGTTGCAAAGAAAACCAGAAAATTCACTCACTTCTCGGCTTAATTTCTTTATTGAAGTTCAGTTTTCTCGACTGGATCTCTGCTAGCCGGATTAGATGGAATGAAGCAGGTTCGACGGACAGGACGAGGAGAAAGAATGAGACAGACAGAGACAGGGACACAGAGAAACACTGAGAGGTGAAGAAAGAGAGAAAGACAGACAGAGACAGATATATAGACAGACATAGGAAAAGACAGAGCCAAATGCACAGAGAGACAGACAGACAGACAGACAG
>OZ029918.1:39352983-39357983 GCA_964023275.1 Norana najaformis | reverse complement strand
ATCTGCCGAGTGAAAACGGATTGGATGAGGTCGCGAGGGAGGGAGGCAGACAGACAGACAGACATACAGACAGACAGACAGACAGACAGAGAAAGGGACTGGATGAAGACGGGAGAGAGAGACAGAGAGAGAGAGAGGGAGAGAGGGAGAGAGGGAGAAAGGGTAGGATGGAGGAAGGGAGGAAGGGAGGGAGGGAGATGCGGGGAACGACTATTTGTTAACGGAAACAGAGTCATAAAGGAATTCTTTTGATGGTTGTCATGTCATCGGCTGCTGCTGCTGCTGCTGCAGCTGCTGCTATTTCGACTGATGGTGATGCTAAATCGGATGCTGTGTTTGGTCGATGTTACATGGCTTCATTTTTGATTGCCACGAAGCTACTGGCTGCAGAGACAGATGCAGACAGCCAACGAGACAGACACACAGAGACGTACAAAGAGACACATAGCCAGGAAGGCAAACACAAAGACATATGCACATGGAGAAAGGCATAGGGAGGCAGACAAAGGAAGGAAGAAAGAGGGAGAGTGAGACATAGAAAAACAGAGACAGACGGAAAGGAAGAGGTTGTTTAAGGCGAGAATAAAGTGGCTGCTGGTTCGAATATTACAGAGTCAACATGAAGACCTGTTGTTCTGTTGTCCTGTTGTCCTGCTATCCTGTTGTCCTGTTGTCCTGTTGTCCTGTTGTCGTGTTGTCCTGCTGTCCTGTTGTTGTCTGCGATGTATACGGAAAACTCACTAAACTAGCGCAACATAAGTTGTCTAATGGCTTCTGTGACTGCAGGACCTAATCGGTTGACATTCTGATCACAAATGTTCTCTCTTTCTCTCGGACCAGTTGCCCGCCCCCTAATGCATGTCTTTGTGTCTGTCTGTCTGTCTGTCTGTCTGTCTGTCTGTCTGTCTGTCTGTCTGGTTCTTTACTCATAAATCGAGTTTCATTGTCAGTTATTTGCGTCGCTTAAACAAAAGCTTCCATCTCTTCGTCTCCCTCTTCTCCGTATTTCTATATCTGTCTTCATATCTCTCTCTTTGTCTCAGTGTCGCTCTGTCTATCTGCGTATCTCTCTGTCTGTCTCTGTCTGTCTCTGTCTGTCTCCTTCGATGCATCCCTGACTAAGTCCAGCAACCGAGAGAAGACAGAGAAGACAGAGAAGACAGAGAAGACAGAGAGGCAGATGATTTTCTGTGGCGCGTGTCTCATCTTCTCCGTCGTCGTCTTCGCTGATTTTCCTTCATATCCTCTTCAGTTCGGAACAAACAGTCGACAAACTTCCTGGAACGTGTTGGCCGTCGAGCGATCCGCCGCCCAGAGCACCAGACAATTGGCCACTGAAGCTCTTAGTCTCCAACAAGTCCAAGGTCAACACAATTGACGAACACAGTTTCGCAAAAAGATTCAATTCAGCCGTCGCTTCAAATGCGGAACCAGAGAGAAAAGAAAACCCGTTTCAGTTTCATTCTCTACCGTATTTACCATGTCCTACATGCCTTGACAACAATGGCCAACGAAATACGATTGGCTTAGATTAGTTGGATTAGGTTACATTAGATTAGATTGGATTCGACTGAACTGCATTGGATTAGATTAGAATAGAATGATATTGGATTAGACTAGTTTATATAGAAACTGATTACATAGGACTGGATTGGAAGGGGTTTGAATAGAATGTACTGCATCAGATTGGATTGAATTTGAGGAAGGTGGGGAGGTAAGTCATGCTCGGTCATTTGGTAGGAAAGAGGGGGAGGATGAGGAGTAGGGAGGATAGAGGAAAGATAAGAAGGACGGGGAGGACGAGAAATAAGAAGAATTGGATTGGATTAGATTAGAATTGAATAGAATGAATGCGATCGGATGTCAATGTATCAGGTGGGGGGAGCGAGGCTGAACAAGTCGGTAGTTATAAGAGGGACATTCCGGTGAAGGGCAGAGGGTGGGAGAGACGTCGGTTGATCAGAAAGGTAGGTGCGGTACTGGCGGGGGAGGGACGGAGGTAGGGAGAGAGGGAGAAAGGGAGAGAGGGTGGGCAGGTGAGGGAGGGAGGGAGACTGTATGCTGACCTGGCATCGATGTGAATGGCTGTTGCCTTTGATCTGGTTGTTGATGCATACAGCATCATCTGCCCAGACTCTGCAGCAGCAGCAGCATCAGCAGCAGCAGTATCTCAGGTGCATTCTGGTCATCATCATCATCATCATCATCGCGTCGTCGTAGTCACCTTCATCATCATTGCGATCTTCGTCGTCATCATCGTCGTCAGCTGCAACAACGCTACCTAGCATTCATCGCTGAGCAGCGCAAGAGGGAGGTGGGGAGGTAAGTCATGCTCGGTCATTTGGTAGGAAAGAGGGGCAGGATGAGGAGTAGGGAGGATAGAGGAAAGATAAGAAGGATGAGGAAGAAGAGAAATAAGGAGAGGAGGAGCAGCAGGTGATGGGAAGGAAATGAGACGAAAGGCCAAGACGAGAGAGAGATCGAAGAAAAGGAGCTGGCGGAGAGGAAGAGAGGAGGAGGAGAGGAAGAGAAGAAAGATGAGGATGAGGAGGGAGATGAAAGGGAGGAAGATGAGCAGGCGGAGAGGAAGAGAGGAGGAGGAGAGGAAGAGAAGAAGGATGAGTATGAGGAGGGAGATGAAAGGGAGGAAGATGAGCAGGCGGAGAGGAAGAGGTTGAAGTGGAAGAGAAAGTTGAGGAGTAGAAGGAAGAGAAGGATGGGCAAAGGAGGAGGAGGAGGAGGAGGAGGAGAAGGAAGAGGAGAGGCGCGTGGCCTAGCATTTCCAAATTCTAATTAATATCATTAGTCTCATGCAGCTCCACCTATCGATCATCGGCGAAATCTTGTCTCGCATGCAGTGCGCATGCTCCGATGCGACGCCGAGCTACAGGGGGGGAGGGCAGTGGATGCTGGGCCGGGTGGTCGGGAGGCAGGGAGAGGCGAAGAGGGCGGGGATGTTACGGAGCACGTGAATCAGTTGAGGAGGAGGAGGAGGAGGAGGAGAAGGAGGAGGAGGAGGGGAGGGGAGGAGAAGCAGGAGCAGGAGAAGCAGGAGGAACAGGATGAGGAAGAAGAGGAGGAGGAGGAGGAGGAGGCAACCGACGAGAATCAGCTTCAATTGCGGAGACAAAGCTACGCAAAGACAATATCCTAAAAGTCCATTTTGTCCTCTCACCTTTGCTTCGCTAGGACCACCCACAGGCAGTCGTCTACGAATGACGCCACCTGGCGTCCAGGTGAGAAAAACGCACACCTTTCCTCGTCTCTTGCTAGACGTCGCACTTACTGTTGCAGCTCAACTGTTAGACCGAAATGGCGCTACACAAATATTTTCCTACATTAGGCCTACGTTCCTGACATACTCTGCTGAAAGAAAGGACAAATATTGAATCGCAGAGTCACACACACACACACATGCACACAAAGAGAGAGACAGAGAGACAGAGACAGAAAGACAGAGACAGAATATATATATATAAGCACAGAGGGGAGATGGAGATGGGGGCTTAGGGTCGGTCGTTGTGGTGGTGGTGGGGGGGGTTGAAGTGGGCACGTGATGAATAATTGACGACGTAATTAGGGAATTTTTTGAACTGGTGTTTCCTCGTCACGCGACACTTGTTTCCACGGTCGGACTGGGTGACGATGGGAGGAAGAGAATGGGACAGGAGGAAGAGCAGAAAGGAGGAGAGAAGAACAGGGAAGAGAAGGAGGAACGAGGAAGGAATATTACGATGAAGAAGGAGAAGGAGGGAGGAAAGAAAGAAGGGCTTTTGTAGGAGGGGGTTGATTTAGTCGGCAGGTTGAGGCTAAACCCAGGTTGGAATTTGTGGAGAGAAATTGGAGTAAGTTTAACGGACGAAAATGCAGAGAAGGATTAGGAGGAGAAGGAGGAGGAGGTGGAAGAAGAGAAAGAGGAGAAGAAGGAGGATGGACCATTGGGAAGAGAGCTGTGGCATGAGTAAAGATGCGCAAACAACGTCATAGCATCCGATGATGATCATGATGATGACGACGACGATTATGATTAAGTTTACGATAAAGGCGACTATTATGATAATGAAGGAGAAGGTGATGGTAATATTACTGTTGAATGTTATGGCTGTGGAGGTGCTGATGATGACGACGACGACGATGATGATGACTATAAATATTGTGAAGATGCATTCATGCATGAAACGTGAATCCAGTCAGCTTTCTCCGACTTCTAAACTTGTCTGTAGTCAAAATCCCGCATAACATTTGCCGGCCGTAATCGTAATCGTAAATAGTAATCGTTACAGCTTTACTGACTACTGACTCTGCTGTTCCTTATACTTGGTCGCAACTGGCTGTCTCTTTTCTCCGGACGAATCTAAATGGGCGCCAGGCCGTTATTCCGGGCGCCACAGAGTTCCAAAGGGCGCCATCAGTTTTTACGACGCCCATAGATTCCGTCTCTATAGCCGATCGACGAACTTTATTTGTCGGCGCAGGAATTCGGCGAATCGGCGCAAGAATACACGACGACGTCTCCAATTGGGCCTCTAGTTCCGGCAAATATATCCGGCTCTTGATAAGAATAGGAATAAGAATAGGACACTTAAAATCTCTGGCATATATATACATATATATGCCTCCTCGTCGATATATATAAGTATCTATGAAATGCAAAGACATGTATAATATATGTATATATATGTATATATATATATATATGCCAGACGGAATGTATGAAGCGTGTTAGAAAAGGCGCTCTACCCAATCTGTCTGTGCAAACACTGTGTTAGCGTATTTCTCTGTATGCGCAGATGTCAGCTTCTTTGCCTGCGTCTTTGACTGTCTCAGTAAACGTAAATTCTGTGCCAGATTTTCTGCTGTGAAAGCGACTTAGGATAATGAAGAGGAGAAGGAAGAGGGGAGGAGAATGAGGAGAAGGAGGAGAAGGAGATGGATGGATGGATAGAATGAGGATGACTGGAGGATTTTGCAATCAGCCTGAGTCAACAGAATCTTCCATC
>OZ029918.1:39270483-39350483 GCA_964023275.1 Norana najaformis | reverse complement strand
TGGTTCACCTAAGCCCCTTTTACCCGAAGGCAGAGCGACTACGCATGGTTCACCTAAGCCCCTTTTCCCCGAAGGCATCGCGACTATGCATGATTCACCTAAGCCCCTTTTACCCGAAGGCAGAGTGACTACGCATGGTTCACCTAAACCCCTTTTTCCCGAAGGCAGAGCGACTACGCATGGTTCACCTAAGCCCCTTTTCCCCGAAGGCAGAGCTTCGATCCGGTTGTACCTGGGTCAGGACGTACGTGACCGATTTCCGGCTAAATTCCGAGGCTGGGCCTTTCCCTTCGAATAGAGAGTGATCGAGTGCTTATATTTGAGGAGTGGCGCTTGTCCGACCCCTGGGGTCCAATCCTGCGTGTCTTAAGCAACGCATTCATTTCGACGGCGCCTCGACGCCAGGCGGATGGGCGACTAAGGGCCACGCAGCCATTGGACGGACGGACGGACGGCCTAAGCCCCTCTTGCGCTGACGGGCAGACGAGCGAGCGACCTGGGCGACGAAGGCGGCATCGTCTTCTTCTGTCTTCGTTCGCTGCTGTCCGATCGATCAAGTGAAATATCGGGCGCCGTTCGGCTACTCATCCGGAGGCGATTTTTCGCTGGTTTTATGATCGCTTCCTTCCGCTGCATCTACTGCACAATTAGTCTCAAGTGGCCCAACAGACGCCGCTGAAAGGTGCCGCAGGATTTCACGAGGACGACGACGAAGAAGAGGAGGAGGAGGAAGGTCAGAGGAAGAACAAGAGGAAGAAGAGGAGGAAAGCAGGAGGAAGAGGAGGAGAAGGAAGGGAGAAGGGCAGGAGGAGCATCGTGAAGGGAAAGAGTAAGTGGAAGAACAAGGAGAATAAGAGAAGGAGGAAGAAGAGTAGAAAGAAGATGAACAAGTGGAAAAGAGTAGGAAAAAGGAGGAAGAGGATAAGGAAGGGAAGAGGAAGAAGAAGAGGAAGAAGGAAGAGAAGGAAAAATAAGAGGAAGAAGAGGATAGAGATGAAGAGAAGGATATGAGGATGAATAAGAGGAAGAGAATCAGGAACAAAAGAAGCAGGAACAAGAGAAGGGGCAGGAGGAGAAAACAAGAGAAAATCAGAAATATCTCCGTCCTTCTGTCCATCTGAGTGAAACTAAAATTCGAACCAGCGCTCGACTAATTTCGCCACGAGGCCTATTTTCCTCCCTTCTCATCTCATTTGTCTTCTCCCTCCCCTTTGCCTCTCTCCCTCCCCAAGTTATCTACACTTAATGACCCCAGCTTTATGTGCAAAGCACCGATGTCTGAATCTCGTCCATAATCGGAATGAAGATGACGGAGAGTCAGTTCCGCAATTTCTCTTAATTGCAATTTATTCTCTTATTTTCATGTCGCCCGTTTCCCTAACCGAGGAAGGCGGAAGGAATGAAGGACGGAATGAAGGAACGAAGGAACGAAGGAAGAAAGGAGAGAAGAAAGAAAGAAAGAAAGGAAGGAAGTAAGAAATGAAGGAGGGAAGAAAGGAAAGAAGAAAGGAAGGAAGGAAGGAAAGAAGAAAGGAAGAAAGGAAGAAAGAAAGGAAGAAATGAAGGAAGGAAAGAAGAATGGAAGGAAGGAAGGAAGGAAGGAAAGAAGGAAGGAAGGAAGGAAGGATTGTCAGGTGCTGACTTGTTGTGGCTGTGACATGATTTCTGTCGTTTGCCAGATGCGAACAGTTCAGTCGGAAGGACTTCTTCTGTTCAGTGGAAACATTGGATCCGGAAAGGACTTCATGGCGCTCGAGCTGGTCAACGGACGCCTCAGGTACGTCTTCGACCTCGGCGCAGGGGCTCGTACGGTCATCGCGGGTCATGACCCCACAGCGCCGCTCAGCGACGACCTCTGGCACGAGGTCAGTGTCGTCCGTTCGACCTTGAGCGAGCACGTGATCAGGGTTGACGATGACGTCACATCCGACCACCTGTTGGACGGTCGGTCGTTGTTCTTTGACACGGGCGAGGAGTTGTACATCGGCGGAGTGCCAGAGTTCGTCTACAACGCCCTTCCGAAGCAGATCCGATCGAGGGATGGATTCAGTGGATGCATCGCTGATCTCCAGCTCGATCGAAGGACCATCAACCTCCTAGAACATCCGATCGGAATTCCTAAGACTCATCGGAGGCTCGTTGTCAGCGGATGTGAAAATCCCTCAGATGGGCAACACGATGAAGGTCTAGTAGAACTTCTTTTAAACCATAATCATCAATTTCTTCTATTTTGTGCCTTAATTCGTCAATTTATTGCATGGGTAGAACAGGCAACGCTTTCTTCGCAAAAAATTGATCAGTGCTATCGACTGATGCTTAGTCAGTAGATAGTGGCGCTTAATAAATGCAGAATTAATAATAACAATAGAAGATATGATGATAATGCCTAGGTCTAAGGAACCTTGGCATTTTGCCTGTCTTTGTCTGTCGGCGTCTGTCTGTCTGTTGTATCTGCGTTTGTCTCCTTCAACCTTCCTCTCCTCCTTCCATCATTCCTTCCTTCCTTCGTTCGTTCGTTCGTTCGTTCGTTCGTTCCTTCCTTCCTTCCTTCTTTCCTTCCTTTCTTCCTTCCTTCCTTCCTTCGTTAGCCTTTCCAGCAGAGTCGCATTGGTGTTGCGTGATGATGGCTTTGTCCAAATCCGTTCGATTGGTCGCTGATGTAATTGAAAATTTATATTGATTAGACGATACAACAGACTCCCATGCACACAAACACATGTACGTACACAACACATGTGCGCTAAATAATTCTCTGTTTATATCTATATGTCGTAGACTACGAATAGAATCCTATTCGCATATCTATGCATGTTTAGATACATACAACTGAGCATACTTGTATGTATAATGGACATTCTAATTAATTTGCTCTTACCCGCTTCTTCGTCGCTGTCCCACATTTCCTTTCCCACCTCCGTCGATGTTCCTTCTCCTCACCCACCCTCCCACCCTCGCCCCTTCTCCTCCCCCTCGACCCTCCTTTCCCCTCTGTGTCGTTCGATCAGACTTATCAGTGCGTGTGTCTTTGGTCGATGATGATGATGATGATGACGACGATGACGATGATAAAGACGCTTTTGATAGCATCGGAATCAATCATTAATAATTGATCGACGTAGGAAATCCTTCTTCGTCTGATCTCAATCGAACTGCATTTTGTTCTACACGCAACATACGCCGCCCAAACTGTTACATAAGACATTCTCATTTATGCAGCCGATTTCCGTCTTTCTCTGTCTGTTTGGCTCTATGTGTATGTCTGTTTGCCTCTGTCTGTGTGTGCCTCTCTCTGCCTGTCCCACTGTTTTTGTTTGTCTTGAGCCTTTGCAAATATGATCCTCATGATGTGGCCTCCTGATTCTCACGACGATTTAATCAGTCGAGTCTGCGATCAAAACCTGTCTAATGGCGCCGGGAGACTGCGATTCCGTCAACGTCGGAATAAGTCCCACATAGAGACAGAGAAGATGTGTGTTTGTGTTTATGTGTTTGACTGAAGGCATTGGCAAGCACTGCACTGAGAAAACCTGCGACAACGCCGGTCTTTGCATCCAGCAAACAAGTGGCTTCGTCTGCAACTGTGATATGACGTCATACACGGGACCGACGTGCAAAGACGGTAACACGTCACTCAGATGTTTATGCCAATCGCAACCAATCAGCGAATTAGTTCCTGGCAAGATTCCTTAGATAACTCACGACATAGACCATACTTACTTCCTGGAATACAAGACCTAATCCCTGACAAGAGCTATTAGATCATTCCTGGCAGTAGAATGAGGTACTTAATTTCTTGCTACCATACTGATTTCCCGGCAATAGACCATAGTATTAAATCCTAGCAATAGGCCAAAGTGGGACATGGTGGTCTATCGGTAACGCGTTTGGTCAATGATCATGCGGTCTCGGGTTCGATTCCGTGTAACGACCCTGGGCAAGTTGTTTGCGCACACCGTGCCTCTGTCACCAAGCAGTAGAATTTGCTACCGGCGTAAGCTGGGAACTAAACGGCAAGTCCTGGGATGCACTGGTCCCGTGGCCAGGACCTTGGGATTCGTACATTGTCGGCTCATTGGCCTTAGAAAAGGAAATGAGCTCCTCCCATACGACTCACGTGTGGGATATGGGGTACTTTTCATTATAATGCCATACTTAATTGCTGGCGAGAGCCATTAGATAATTTTATGATGCATCCCAAGTGAGATAACTCATAGGAACTGTTTCTGCAAATGGCATATGAGTTCGTAGATGACACGTGACAGTTGAGCCAATTTCTGGCTCGAGCCTCAACGTAGAGCGCCAAGGTAACTGAGTCTGAGACTCGTTATGACGCAGTGCACGTCTGTCTGCCTGTACGGCATCTGGATCGGCCACCTGTAAAGGGCACCTGCCTAATGGCGCCTCGGCGATGATTAATCGTAATCGGTGCCCAATCTGGTTCAGGTTTCGGCTCAGCATTTCAATTCGACGTCATTTCCGGTTTGGGTCATCGACGCCGACGATTAGGACGGAACGCAAAATAGGCGGAGATGCTGGCTGCTGATGCAGAATAACTAATCAGGAGGAGGCAAAGGAGAGAGGACGAGGAAAGGGATGAGGGAGGATGGAGGGAGTAGCAGAGGGAGGGAGTTAGGGAGAAATGGAGGATGCAAATGATTACTGGAAGCAGATAGGACAAAGTTAATTGTAAACTGTACAAAAATCAAAAATCGAGACATGGTTGCGATGAAGAAAGACAGGGAAAGACAGGGAAAGAAAGAGACAGAGACATAGAGACAGACAGGCAGACAGACAGACAGACAGACAGAGCGTGAGTCTTGACTATATAGGGATGCGTTGTTGTTGTGAAGTGCAACAGCGTCAGGTTTTGTTGTCTGCAGATAGCATCGCCTATAAGTTCGGTCGTCAGGGCGGGGTCGTGACCTTTACGTTCCCGGATGGCGAATGGCCGGACACGAAGAGAGACGAGATCAGCCTCGGATTTCGAACGTTCCAATCGGACGCCGTTCTTCTGCATCTCTCAAGTGCCAGCTCCAACGACTTCATCGAAATGGAACTGGTGAGTACATCACCACCTGTCCATTCATCATCATCATCATCAACATCATCATCATAATCATCATCATCATCATCAACAACAACAACAGCAACAACATCATCATCGTAAATCATCTCCGTTGTCGTTGTAATTGTCGTCATCTTCATTATTATCGTCGTCATCTTCACCAACGACATCATCATCAACGACAACATCACCGTCATCGTTATCATCGTCATCTGATGCTATTTCGTTGAAGAGGTGCTATATAAATTTCCACTTAGACTACAATCCGTTAAGCGAAGGGCAGTGGTCCTCACTTCTCTGATCCCGGGGGTTGAACGATCTATTGGCTGAAGCACAGATGCAACATTAGTAATTCCCCCAACGCCAACTGCACAGAATGTATCGTGTTATGAACGGCGACGACATTTTCTAATCGTCCGGCTGCTGATTATCGGTTCGTACCTGGCTGACCCCGCGATGAATTGCTTCGAGCAGGTGTAGTTGTTACCTGAGCGTTGATTAATTGCAGGTGGATGGCAACGTCGTCGTCATCTACAACATGGGTCTGATGCAGCATCCGATCGGAGAACTCTTTGAGAAGTTCGACGACGGACGGCATCACGTCGTGCGATTCACAAGAGATGGTTCCAATTCAACCATCCAGGTCGACAGTCTACCTGTTCAGCCCAAGTATCCAACAGGTATTTAAGGCATCCCATTCCTATTCAAACTAATCGACAGGTAAGACAGCCTACCTGTTCAGCCCAAGTATACAACAGGTATTTAAGGCATCCCATACCTATTCAAACTAATCGACAGGTAAGACAGCCTACCTGTTCAGCCCAAGTATCCAACAGGTATTTAAGGCATCCCATACCTATTCAAACTAATCGACAGGTAAGACAGCCTACCTGTTCAGCCCAAGTATCCAACAGGTATTTAAGGCATCCCGTACCTATTCAAACTAATCGACAGGTAAGACAGCCTACCTGTTCAGCCCAAGTATCCAACAGGTATTTAAGGCATCCCGTACCTATTCAAACTATTCGACAGGTAAGACAGTCTACCTGTTCAGCCCAAGTATCCAACAGGTATTTAAGGCATCCCGTACCTATTCAAACTAATCGACAGGTAAGACAGTCTACCTGTTCAGCCCAAGTATCCAACAGGTATTTAAGGCATCCCGTACCTATTCAAACTAATCGACAGGTAAGACAGCCTACCTGTTCAGCCCAAGTATCCAACAGGTATTTAAGACATCCCATTCCTATTCAAACTAATCGACAGGTAAGACAGCCTACCTGTTCAGCCCAAGTATCCAACAGGTATTTAAGGCATCCCATACCTATTCAAACTAATCGACAGGTAAGACAGCCTACCTGTTCAGCCCAAGTATACAACAGGTATTTAAGGCATCCCATACCTATTCAAACTAATCGACAGGTAAGACAGCCTACCTGTTCAGCCCAAGTATCCAACAGGTATTTAAGGCATCCCATACCTATTCAAACTAATCGACAGGTAAGACAGCCTACCTGTTCAGCCCAAGTATCCAACAGGTATTTAAGGCATCCCGTACCTATTCAAACTAATCGACAGGTAAGACAGCCTACCTGTTCAGCCCAAGTATCCAACAGGTATTTAAGGCATCCCGTACCTATTCAAACTATTCGACAGGTAAGACAGTCTACCTGTTCAGCCCAAGTATCCAACAGGTATTTAAGGCATCCCGTACCTATTCAAACTAATCGACAGGTAAGACAGTCTACCTGTTCAGCCCAAGTATCCAACAGGTATTTAAGGCATCCCGTACCTATTCAAACTAATCGACAGGTAAGACAGCCTACCTGTTCAGCCCAAGTATCCAACAGGTATTTAAGACATCCCATTCCTATTCAAACTAATCGACAGGTAAGACAGCCTACCTGTTCAGCCCAAGTATCCAACAGGTATTTAAGGCATCCCATACCTATTCAAACTAATCGACAGGTAAGACAGCCTACCTGTTCAGCCCAAGTATACAACAGGTATTTAAGGCATCCCATACCTATTCAAACTAATCGACAGGTAAGACAGCCTACCTGTTCAGCCCAAGTATCCAACAGGTATTTAAGGCATCCCATACCTATTCAAACTAATCGACAGGTAAGACAGCCTACCTGTTCAGCCCAAGTATCCAACAGGTATTTAAGGCATCCCGTACCTATTCAAACTAATCGACAGGTAAGACAGCCTACCTGTTCAGCCCAAGTATCCAACAGGTATTTAAGGCATCCCATACCTATTCAAACTAATCGACAGGTAAGACAGCCTACCTGTTCAGCCCAAGTATCCAACAGGTATTTAAGGCATCCCATTCCTATTCAAACTATTCGACAGGTGACATAGTCCAACGAAATGTGCAAGAGATGAGACGGTTAAGGTAGGGTTTACCAAAACACGTAGGTGGTGTATGTTGTTTTATTAATCATGTCCTTAGCTGTGCCTACCTGCGAGCACCCAGCCACTCAGCCGAGGCGAGGAATGTTGACGAAAAGCTTTGTCTTGCATTGTATGCTCTGCGCCTGACATCAAAGGGTGACTGGAAACATCTCTCGCCTCTTAAGCGGCTGAACAGGTGGCTCTAATGAATCCCGTTCTAACGAGATTCTGCTTCTTTAAGTAACATCATTTCCACTGTCATTAGTTTAAATTCCTGGAAAATTCTAAAAAATCCATTGCACTTTGAACTTTTGTGGGACACTGTAGCCGATTGCTTAGAGCGCTTGGCTTGTAACGCAGAGAGAACGGGTTCGATCCTTGAGACAATTACTGTGTAGGTGACTTGAGCGAGTCCTTCACTCACAATTGCTCAGCGCCATCAATTGATGCTTAGTCATTAGATAGCGGCGACCGATTGGAAGAAACTAAAAGCGTAACTATTTATTATCTGCTGACTTCCTTACTTACTTTTATCTGCTTTTAATTCTTGCAAACAACGTTGCATTCAAAATGAAAAAAAAACAGTTTTAAATGTTGCATTCTGTTTGAATCCGATAAAAGAGTTTTATCAACGAGAGTCGGAACTCGATGATGCAGGTAAACCAGTTTGATTGCTTCTGCGCACCTGTATTGACTCCCTTTGTTTACACCTTTGTTGCACATATTTTCAGCACCTTTAGATGCTTGTACCTGTACAGCACATTTTCTGGTATTACATGTGTTGCACCTTCTACACCATATCTGTGTTGCACCTTTGTGCTCAGCTGTATTGCTCACTGTGTGGTGCTAATCTGTGCTATTTTTGCACCAGTCTAATGCCTGCGTTATACTTCCTTTTCACAATGGTGAATATTGCGTCTTTGTTTCGACGGTCAAAGAGAAAGCGAGAGCAATGGGTGGATTATTCCGGGAGCCATAGTCTTTCCCAACGGAGTTTAAGAGGAGTGGCATGGTTCGAGTGGCTCACCCTGCATCCAGCCATCGGTGATTCGCTCCTGCTTTTAGTTTGCTTACCTACTTTTCCTAACCCTTTATTTGCCATCCCGTGTGATGCGTTGCTGTTTCTCGTGACAAGTGCTGTCCTTCCAAATCGGTTGTGTGTTAGCCAGTCAGCCTGTGAATTGCATGAGATCTGATTGCTTTACCAGACTCCTCTGCTCCACCGAAACGATCACCGACTGATGCCTCGTGTTTAGTTAAAACGTCAAATTCTAAATCACATACACAAATGTTTCGCTCTTGCATGAGATGTTGACCTATTCAACTGGCGCAAAGTGCGCGGTTTGGAACCTCCTCTGCTAAGACGGCTTGGATGGCTGAACTTGTTCAAGGCTTTCTAGACGCAGTGATGCGTATCGAAGATCTTGAACGAGTCCTTAAGGCGCAGAAATACTTAGAGTCGTCGACTGAGATGATAAACTGGCAGAGCACCTCAGCGCTGAATGAATGAGCGAGTGAATGAATAGATGAAAGAATGATTGAACGAACGAAGGAATCAGTTAAAAGAATGAATGAATGAATGGTGATTATTATTCTAAAGTAGTAAATGTGAGTGGACTGCGAGAATAGCAAAGTAAGAGGCCGACGTTATAAATGCTCAATCGCTAGAAAGTGGCCTTTGCAATGGGGACAAATGAACAGAGAAGGGTGACTGTGCATAGACCAATGACTGACTTCTGCTACCAAACAATTAATTAACCGATCTATAGCCACTACCAGGTTCCAATCCTAAGATCATTATACCTGCGGAGTAACAATGGTAACCTGGTTCTGATAATCATAACCACGTTAATTTTAAAAAATCTAATCGGATTCTAAAAGTAGTTATATCATTGGTCGAAATTTAGGTCAGATATCTTTGTGCCTATTGGTTGAAAAAATAGGTCAACAACTGACGACTTTCAACAACCAGCAGACGATTCTAACTGGTGGAAAGAAAGACGATTCGGGGAATCTTGTCCGACCCTTTCACGGCACCATTTCAGGTCAGTCCCTTTCCACTCGCTGGGTGGCGCACCAAGTATATCGGTCGCCATTTTGTTTCGTTTCGAAATGAACGAACAAGTTCGATATATTCTGCTTTGGCTCGAGATTTTTGTTCTTCTTCGCCTGAGTTTTTGCTTTTTCGCAGTTAGCTGCGCGTTTCCGTCGATTTTCTGCGATTTTTGGACGATTTTCTTAACTTTTTTATTGTCAATCGTCGGTTGCCGTGATTTTGTTTCAACCGAATAATATTCCGTTTGTTTATCGGAACAAATGCATTAAACCGCTAGAACTGAAAATCTGCTTCGATCGTTTTAGAAATCTTTAAATAAATATTACTAGTATATAAGTTTATATTAAGTAAAGCATATTTATTATTGCCCTACGTATGTTTTGCCGTAGAAAAGAAACTCAAATGAGCTACTCCTACGATTCCTCGCTCAGTAGATGGACATATGGCGTGTTAACAAATGCATCACTTACTTACTTAACTATCGAGTCTCCCATCTACCAGTGTAAATGATCCCTTCACCTCGTGACCCTCTGGCTCCCTCAGTGGACTGTGCACACCGATCTGTTCTTTCTACAACCGGCGTCACTTGCACTCGGAAACTCACGGCGGTAGAAACTCCACATTTCTACCAAAAAACTAGACATTTAAGGAGGAGTTCATTAGCCGCCATCTTAAGTGTAATTGTAAATGTAGACGTTTTGCTATAGCGACCGTATGGCCTTGACCCTGCTCCTCGTTTTGCAATTAATAAATCGGGTGAGATCCTTCACCACCGCTTCCCGTTTGAATGGGCGCTACGTCATTTAAGGTCCCCGTGTATGGACTGTAGTCTAAGTAGCCAAGGAGAATCAGGCGGTCGAAGTCTTTAACAACACCCGACGTCTTTTTTTGCAGGATTGGTCGTCAATGGATTGCGAATCCTAGATCTGGCTTCTGAAAGAGACGAACGGGTCACCATCGAAGGTGACGTCGAACTAGAAGTCAAAGTAATGCGACCTCCGCACCAGTAAGCTCCGCCTCTTGACCCGCTTTAAGCCAATGAAAACGTAGTTCCTTTTGCAACATTGTTAGTCATTGCGACAGTTGTACTAAATAACGATGTCCGAATCAAGTTACAAGATTCATGTTTCCGCTTCCGTCTCTTTGTTTTAGCCATTATTTATATGTCTTCTCATCTCTTTCTGTGCCTCTGTGTGTCTAAGTGTCTTGTTATGTGCCTGTCTCTGTCAGTCTTCTCGCCTGTCGTCTGTCTGTCCGTCTGTCTGTCTGGCCGTCTGGCTCAATGTCTTCCTTTTTGTCAGATATTTGATAAATTTTGAGTCGGTTGTCAATTGTTTTCTATTTTTAGGCCAAGGACCCTTGATCCTTATGAACCCCGAACGCGTGTAGCGCTGCACTCGACTGTCATGGAATGGAATAAGGTCAGGTCAAAGTTCGTAATTCTATTTCGGTCGCAAGGGAAATGATGTTCATTAAATACCTCAAATGATGTGCACTGAATATCTCAAATACTAAACAGAAGTTACGAATGATATCTGAATTGCGAACAGTTGATTAACGCAGATGAAATAAGACGATGACGTTCACGGGTCCGATGATGAAACTCGTTGTAGGTGTTGCTACTGAATAAAGGGAGATGATGATGATGATGATGCCGACGACATCGACAATGCAGGTTATAATGAGGATGATGGAGATAATTATGCTGCTGCTGCAGAAGAGATGATGATGATGACGATGATGACGATGATGATAATGACGACGATGATGATGACGATGATGATGATGACGACGATGATGATGTTCATGATCCTATGATGACGAACATCTGGATGATTGATATTTCTTCTGCAGTCTGCCATGGCGAAGGGTCTCAACCCCGTCACAGACGACCTGGTCATCGCGGCGGCAGCAGCGCTGACCACTGACCAGGGAGCGACGAGGCGCCGTGCTTGTCCTTTCGACGACTGTCCAGTCAATGTCCATCCATCGTCCACTGATTCCTTCATTCGACCAATCACTCGCAGATCCACGATCACAGACACCAAGTATGGCCCGTCAGTATGACGACGTCACCGGTTTTATTATTATTATTAATATTATTATTACTATTACTACTACTACTACTACTACCACTACTACTACTACTATTAAATATGAAACGGAAGTTATGTGCTGTTTGAAAAGGCCAATCACGATCAAGATTGGTAATGTAGGGAAGGTCAAGTCAGCTGACACTAGGCTGACCTGGATACAATAATCATATTCCAACTATGGCCTCACCGATAATTTGTACAACCTCAATAATACCTCTAAGTAACTTAGTATTGGCTTTGAAGCATGTGACGAAATTGCTTCTCGGGTGGTCTATGCTAGGTTGGGCTGGGTTAAGCTAGGCTTTGATTGGGTAGACTACGTTAGCCTATTTTCAGCTGGGATTTATTATTCTGGGCTACGTAGGCTGGGCTGGGGTTTGTATTGATCGGACAAGATTGTCGAAGATGTGAAGATGTTCCATGAAGCGTGGATTATCTCTTTAACTTGGCTTCGTCTAGATCGCTCGCTAGTTCATCGGATTCTCAGTCCAGAGAGAGATAGACATCGGATGAAATTGCTTCTCATCTAATTGTCATCGACTGCAACACTTCTCTTCACTTCTTATTACTTACTACCTGACTCGTGCATCTTGACCTGCATTCGAACCCTTCCTGTCTATCGATTTCGTTTTGACTGAGTGACTGTGAATAAGCTGGTTTCCGCGACTTAGCTTTCGTCTGGCGCTGTAGAAATCTCGAGCTCACGATTACGATTACTAACATTATGTGATCAAAACTTCACATGACATTTCAGCGGTCTCAAATTGCGCTATAGAAGTAGCTTTTTGAACATCTTCATTTCGTGCGTAGGTCACTGGATGTGACGTCATCGTCATCGTCGACGACGCCGACCTCAACGCTCCGCCACCTGATCGCGGCCCATTTGGACCAAATGCATCCGTCTTCGTCCGGCGAAGATCTTCTGGTTCCCTGTCTCGACGACGACGAAGACTGCGGCGGCGACACTGGTTCCTCGGGCGACGGCGCCCAGGCAGGCAACCAGCCCAGGGCCGACTTCATTCGCCCCCGGTCACCGCCTTACCGCGTCACCCCGACCGAGACGCGGAGGCTCCTGAGCCCTGGTCGCCCCTCGGCCAAGCCCCATTCCCGACCTCACCTGCCCGAGACGACCGCCAACCAAGCGATACCCCGGACGCCAACGCAGCCGCGGGGCCACTCCTATCCAGGCGTCGATGAGGTCGACCGAGGACAGGAGCAGATCCAGGTCGATGGGAATCCAGACGAAGTAGATCCAGACGCTGTGGAAGCGTCCGTGGATCGGCCGGGAGGACTGAGTGTCCCTGGTCGATCGCTGACGATGAACATCGGTCTAATCGCTGGCATCGGAGCCGGAGTCATCGTCCTCATAGTCGTCCTCGCATATGCGCTATATAAATTCAACAGCCGGAATCAGGGAACGCGGAAGATGGGCCAGCTGAGTCAGCTCGGAGATTACGACGACATAGGCGCTAGGCACTCCATCCTCGCCTCCAAGGAACCGACGGAAGCTGGTCCTGTCGCTGGAGGGACCCCAGAGGGCGCTGGAAGCGCAGCCAAGCGGAAGAAGAAGGACATCAAGGAGTGGTACGTCTGATCCAGAGCGACCGAACGATCGCGATGATGACGACGACGACGATGATGATGACAACAACTGATAATGATGTCGTTGTGAGTTCTGGCAGAGAGCGTTCCATCGTGAAAGCTGAGTGATCGAAATCGTGGTCGTTGTTGCTTGGGCTGCAGAAGAGATCTCGGCCGTGGAAGCCAGAGCACGGATGGCGTTAGAAAAGACCTCGAATCAACGTCGTTCGGCAACATTCTAAATCAATCAGTTCAAACGAACGAATGAACGAACGAACGAAGAGATGAACGAACGAATGAACGAACGAAGAGATGAACGAACGAATGAACGAACGAACGAAGAGATGAACGAACGAATGAACGAACGAAGAGATGAACGAACGAATGAACGAACGAAGAGATGAACGAACGAATGAACGAACGAACGAAGAGATGAACGAACGAATGAACGAACGAAGAGATGAACGAACGAATGAACGAACGAACGACAGTGGGGTGTATGAGATGGAGAGATGTTCAGCCAACCAGCAATATTGTCTAGTGCTTCGTTTTAGTTAATCATAGTTTAATTTGCAACGATATTCAAATGTCTGCCTGCCTGTCTGTCTGCCTGCCTGTCTGTATGTCTGTCTGCCTGTCTGTCTGTCTGTCTGTCTGTCTGTCTGCCTGCCTGTCTGTCTGTCTGTCTGCCTGTCTGTCTGTCTGTATGTCTGTCTGTCTGCATCTGTGTCTTTGCTGTTGACGTTTAGCAGATGGTAGCATTGTCTATTGTACGTAGACTGAACCCAGTTTCCTCTTTCTCCATATTCCTCCTTCTGCTCCCTCTTCCTCATCCGATTTCTCCTCCTTATTCTAGTCGACTGTTAGGAACTTGATGATGATGATGATGATGATTTATGAGGATAATACATAGGAAGAAATTGTATCATAGTTTATTTATAGTTATCAACTCTTAACCACCAGAAAATACAAATCGTATCATCAGAAGGAGATCTGTCTTACTTTTTCATCGAAATATTCTCCGTTTGAAAGAATGAAAGAATGAACCAAGTAACAAACGAACGAACGGACGGACGGACGGACGGACGGACGGACGGACGGACGGACGGACGGACGGACGGACGGACGGACGGACGGACGGACGGACGGACGGATGGATGGATGGATGAACGAATTACTAGTAGTCTGACATTGAAGTAAGGAGCAGGGAGGGGGTTTTCGCCAGTTGATCGCTAAAGAAAAACTCCGTTTATTCGTTCATTTACTCATTCAATCGGTTAATCGATCTCTTTCATTCGTCAGATGGCCGGTACTCTTCACACATTCGCCAGGTGGCGCTAATAACAGCGTCTTGCTAGCATCACAGGCTACTTGGACTATAATGATGTGTCCTGAGTTCGTATCATTAGGTCCACACGGTTTTTATAGCGACTGTCGTGATCTGCTAGAGCTGAGGATTGGCATCCTTTCTATCGCATCATGGAATCAAGTAACACTTGGGGTCGGAGCGTAAAAGCATCTTACGAAAAGCATCAGTCAGATAAGGATAGTTGGGGGCGTACGTCCATTTGGCTCCCCTTTGGTTCCGGCGCTCTATAGGATTTTGACGGCTTCTGTGGCACTTCGGCCGTAGGTTGAATTGGTCGGAAGACGACGGACCACATGTCACTTGCGCTCAGAATGAAATGCTGACGGTAGACACTTGTGTCGTTGGACGTAAGGCCCAGACACATCGACTCTATGTAATACATGACACTCAGTGTGGCTAAACAGACAGATATTGAGAGACAGGCAGACAGACAGACAGACAGACAGACAGACAGACAGACAGACAGACAGACAGACACATACAGACAAACAGACAGACAGACGGACGGACAGACGGACAGAGGCATAGACAGAGGAAGACGCTGAGACAGAGACAGAGACAACCTATGTATAGATTGCTGTTTAGCCGACAAACTGGATCGAAGGCCCTTCGTCATCGGAAAGGAATTGGTCGATCCAAGGTCTGAGGTGCGAGACCTCCCTCTTCTCCTTGACAACGATCTTTCAATGATGTCTCATGTAACTGAACTCTCTCTCTCTCTCTCTCTCTCTCTCTCTCTCTCTCTCTCTTTCTCTCTCTCTCTCTCTCTCTCTGCTTCTGTCTCTTGTATCTTACTCACTCACTGTCTGTCTCTGTCTCGCTCTTAGCAGTCCTATCTTGTTCTCGTATTTTTCGGCCAAGTCTTTTTCTTTGTCAGCCTCTTCCTGTGTCTTCTTGTTCCTTGTGCTGCTGCTGCTGCTCCTCCTCCTCCTCCGCGTCTTCCTCCTCTTACTCCTTTTCCTTCTCTTCCATCTATTCTTCTTCCAACAGACGTCCAATATAAGCAAGTGAGGGAAGGAAGGAGGGAGGGAAGGACAGAGAGAGGCATCGGCTGCAGTGGACGGGGGGTGGGTGGGCTGCGGAAGATGGGCAGCGACGGCAAATAGTCCTTCGGGACGCGACCAACTTGCTTCTCAATTAACCTGTCGTGTCGAATTTTCCCGTCGACCGGGCAAACCAATCATCCGGGCCCAACGAATATCGCAATGGCATCGACGAAAATTAGCATCGAGATGCTCCAGCGGCAGCAACAAGGAGCAGGAATCAACAGTGACATGATGAGAGGCTGCTGAGGAGGCCTTCCAGCGATGGATGGATGAAGGAGGCTGGATCGGCGGGGGATGATGTGCTAATGGAAGATGGGAAATATCTCGTCGGCGGCCGTAAAGTATCACCGTTGAAATTCGATCGTATGCAAAAGTAAGTCTCAACAGAGGGTCACCGGAAAATATTTAGTGGTTCCCCTGGACCGATTGATATCATCGGGCGTCGACAGGAGGCGCTTTATGCCGCGCATGCGCCCTTAAGAAAGATTGGCAGTTTAACCGGATGACGAAAGAGCAACAGGAGGATTGTGTTGCATGTGGCAATCAGACGAGACATCCGGTGCAACATCGATGCAACGCGCTTCAGACAACGCACTCATAATCCGTGCAATGCGGATCTACACACTACGAACGTAAAACGTAAATGATGGGTTAGTATTGCCAGCGACCTCATTTTCTCGGTCTCGGTTTAGGAGACGGTACCAAGCACAGCTTTCTGTTTCTGCAGGGATAATAGAACTTCTGATATTGCATGGTGTTGACAACATGGATATGAGAGAGACAGAGAGAGAGACAAACAGACAGACAGACAGACAACAGACAGACAGACAACAGACAGACAGACAACAGACAGACGGACGGACGGACGAAGAGATAGAAAGAAAGAGATAAGTAAGTAAGTAAGTAAGTAAATGTATCATTTCTTAACACGCCATCGGCTGAGCGAGGAATCTTAGGAGTCGGTGGGTTTTCGGCGTAGACAGAGAAAGGTCAGACAACTCAGACTGATACCAGAGTTTTATTATGAAACTGAAACCAAGAATTAAACACGATGACGTGAGGTACGGAATGAAGATATACGAAATAAGAGACAGAGCGGGGAAAAGAAGGAAAGAGAGAAGGATAGAGAGAAGAAAAGAGAAGAAAAGAGAGAAGGAAAGAGACAGAGAAATGAGAGACCGAGAGAAGCACTGAGTAACTGAATGCCTTCTACGGTCGACTAGTAGCAACTGCATCTCTGAAACAGATGTCATAATCGGATGCTCGGGATTCTATGTCTGGATGGCGAATAAACGACTTATCTTGTCAATTGTCTAAAAGCGTTGAAGGTGTTTAACCAACGAATTGTGGCGGCCAAACTGCAGAACTTGCGATTGAAACGAATCTTGAACTTAACTCCGTTAACAGTTTGCAGTTATTTTCCGAAATCACCAAAGATTCCTCGACCAGAATCGTTCTCCGGCCACTTCAGGAAACTCCCAAACGAATCTTTGCGAACGGCCGGAATTACGACGTTCAGTTGCTCGACTGCGCGGGTCAAAGGTCAGACAAACAGCCATTATTCAGTTTCCTAGGAGCGGAGAAGGGAGGGGGTGAGAGAGATGAAAGGAAAAGCCGCCTCCGTCGACGCCGACCACCAACGAAGACCGCAAGCGTCGCTATCTTTGAGCGAAGCGTCGGTGACGATCTGCTCATTACGCCAAACAACGATAGCGTCACTCACGCTCGTCGGTCTCTCATTAGCTTCAGCAGCTGAAGCAGCAGCAGCAGCAGCCGAGGAAGAAGACGATGACGATGCGCCCTACGACCGACGGACACTTGTAGGATGGATGGAGAGAAGAGGGAGAGGGCAAGAGGGGAGGGAGAGAGGTATACGGAGGGAGGGAGATTGGCAGACAGAATGACTAAGAGAGACAGGAGTTGGGATGGAGAATATGTAGACAGACTGGACAGCACAGTGACGGATAGACAGACAGAGAGAGAGAGAGAGAGAGAGAGAGAGAGAGAGAGAGAGAGAGAGAGACATGCACACATGCATAGCCTTAAAGCAAAGACAGAAAAGGATTAAGAGACATAGAAGACACAAAGACAGAGACAAAAGCAGAAACACATAAGCAGAGAGACAGAGAGTAGAACGGGAACAGAGACAGAGTGACAGAAAGAGAGCGAGAAAGAGATGGAGACAGAAAGACTCGGAGAGACAGAGTGTGAGATAAAAAGACAGACAGAGAGAGATAGACAGACAGACAGAGACAGAGTGAGACAGAGTGAGAGAAAGAGAAACAGATGAAAGGCGACCACAGAAGAGATGAAGGTCCTGACGGCGCATATTCCTCCTCTGCCTCAGCCTCTGTATCTCCCAGAGGACCTCGACTCCGACCAATCTGACGAATGGACGTCACCATTCTCTGATAAGACGCATCTTTCGGATGCGGGGGAGGGAGGAAAATGGAGGCAGAGGAGGGAGGGAGGGAGGGAGGGATGTTGAAGGGGGTGGCTATTGGGAGCCGGCTAATGATGCCACCAAGCAGAAAGAGAAAGCAGCGAAGAAGAAAATGTAAGTTGGATGTTGAAAAGTAGAGGAAGGAAAAGAGGACGACGATGATGTGTGGAGGACGAAGAGGAGGAGAAGGAGAAGGAGGAGAAGGAGAAGGAGGAGAAGGAGGACGAGGAGGAGAAGGACGAGGAGGAGAAGGACGAGGAGGAGAAGGAGGAGGAGGAGGAGAAGGAGGAGGAGAAGAAGGAGGAGGAAAAGGAGATGGAGGAGAAGGAGGAGGAGGGTGGAAAGAAGAAGGAGGAGATGTGGAATGATGAGAAGGAGAGAATGGCAAGGAGGAGGTGGAGAAGAGGAAGGTGGTAAGGAGGATGTGGATGGTGTGATGGAGGATGGGAATTGGGATGGGTGAGGGTGATGGAAGGGGCATCTGTCATCCATTAGGTAAAACCGGTCCTAGTGATCGTCCTGTGTCCTGTAGAAGTCGAGTCGTGACGTGGAATCGTTGAATCCGATGAGAAACGGAGTCCTCGAATCCGTTGGCATCGTGCCAGATCCTCTTCCGGGTCGTTGACCTCGGCCCCCGAAGACTGGCGACATCTTTCGGAGTGTTTTATCGACTTCACTTCTTAATGAATGGATTGTTAAGCCGTCGATCCGTTTGCCATCTATTTTATTATTTCTATTGCGCCGTTATAAATACGGTCGAAGCCATCTGGCGACGGTAACCCTACCATCTCAGTGGTTCATGGGAGAGACATTCAGACACAAAGATAGTGACGGAGAGGCAGACACAGACAGACAGACAGACAGACAGACAGACAAACTGCTGAAATGGATGACTTACTAGAATGGCTCGTTTTAGAAGCAATAGGAAATTTTCTGCTGCGAATTTAGTCCTAAAGTTCAGTAATCCATCCACTAATTTAAGTAATTAATTAATTAATTAATTAATTAATTAATTAATTCGGAGGTTCATTCTTTCATTCGGTCGTTCACTAATTCATTCGCCATTCGTCCATCGATCCATTCATTCATCCTTCTATTCATTCATTCATTAAGTGACGGATTTAGCTCTAGACTCACAGAGGCAGCGAGGCATTCACTCATTCCTAAGTCATGGCCCTATAGACTGTGGTCCTGGCTGAGACCACTTCATTAAGAATCGCGTTGGTCCAGAGGAATCTGTCTGCAGCTTCCAGTCCTGTCATCGGACAGAAGCAGATGCTTCAGAGTTTAGTATCCGTCGTCCGACCGACCGAACGACCGACGCTTCTCCTTCGATGACTTCTAGACACAAGTCCCCTCGCTGCCTCATTCTCTCTCCTCCCTCTTCTCTGTATTTGTCTCACTGCTCTTCTCCCCTCGGCTTCCTCTCTGCTTCTCTACCTCTCTCGAAAGCCACATCGAGAGAGAGACATAGAGAGAGAGAGAGATAGAGAGAGAGAGAGAGAGAGAGAGAGAGAGAGAGAGAGAGAGAGATAGAGAGAGAGAGAGAGAGAGAGAGAGAGAAAGAGAGGACAGAATAAAGAGACTCAGTCAGTCGGAGTTTTCTTTCCCTTCGCTGGTCAGTCTGACCATAAATCGTTCCAACGACCTCCTCCTTTACCCAATTCTGTCTCTGTCTGTCTCTGTCTGTCTGTCTGTCTCTATCTATCTATCTATCTATCTATCTATCTATCTATCTATCTATCTATCTATCTATCTATCTATCTATCTATCTATCTATCTATCTATCTATCAATCTATCTATTTCTGTCTGTTTGTCTATCTCTTTCTCTGTATCTCTCTTTCTCTATGTCTCTGTCTCTCTGTTTCTCTCTCTCTCTCGCTATTTTTTTCTCGCTTCTATTTCTTCTTTAGCTCTTCATTGTCTCTATCCGTCTATTCCTCCCTTTTCCGTCATTCCTTTCTTCCTTCCGTCGCTCCATCCATCTGTTCCTTCCTCCACGCATCCGCATCTTCTTTCCACCCTCCCTCCCTCCCTGCCTCCCTCCCTCACTTCCTCCCTCCCTCTCTCTATTCCTCCTTTCGTCCTTCCTTCCTTCGATCCGTCGTTGTCTTTATTAGCCATTCTGTCGTTCGTCGGACGACGTAGCTGTGGCAACGCGTTCGTCGTCCGATGCTAATCGGCTCAGCGGTCGCCCGTCCCTCCCTGCCCTCCGTCCTTCCGTCGGTCGGTCGGTCCGAGGGAGCGAGGCGGCCGCAGCGGTCGACGGCGACCCCTGGTGCGGCTGATTTGGCGATCGGGTCGTAAAGACGCGGGTTCGGCGCCGTTAGAAGCGACTAATGACTGCACGTTTATCACTGGCCCGAGTTTAATAAGACGGCTGTTCGTTAGGCGTCGTAGTTGATCGCTAGGATGCCATGACGACTCTTGCCTCCTTCGCTAGATGGCCTTAGGAAGCGGCGGCCATTCGGCGACATTGCTGGTCTATGCTGGAGTAGCCTAGGAGTAGCCAGGTGCGCGTTCAATGTGTCTGTCTCATCAGCCGCGAGAAACAGATGGATAGACTGGTGATGGAACCAGAAGTCTACAGGTTTAGATGGATCTCAGGCAGATCGAATGATCGAAGTTAATTGATTGATTAGCTTATTGATCAACCGATTGATCGAGTGATCGATCGATAGATAGTGGAACTAGCAACGATATTGACAACGACAATGATCACAAAATCATACCGAAATGACGAACATGATGAAGATGATGATGATGAAGAAGATGATGATGAAGATGATGATGATGAAGATGAAGAAGATGATGATGATGATAAATGCGCAATTTACTGAAGTACTGGGAGGCGCCGTAAGAGGTCGTTAAGCATTAGGTGCTACAACGTGTACATGAAATAGAAAGACGCAGTTAGAAGCAGAAGAACCAATTCCATTCATTCATTCATTCATTCATTCATTCATCCATCTCTCCATTCATTCGTTCAATGGCGGATTTAGCAATAGGTGCGGTTGCAAAGTGCCCCCTGCCTCTCTTGATAACCTGCCGGCTCCCCTCAAACCAGACCTGCGCGTCGTGGACTGCCAGAATTTCGCCCCCTCTTGCCCTCAATCCGGCCCACGCAAGCAATCCTGGATCGGCCACTGCAATCGTTCCCACGTGGTTTGGTTCCGCCTATGTCCGTCTGTGTGTGCGTTTGTCTGCTCGCGTGGCTAGAGGTGAAAGCCAAGCGCCTGCATAAATTAGTAACCGGAGACGGTCGTTAATCACCGGATTCGCTCGGCCCTGATATCCTCGCTTCATATCGAATGATCGTGCCGTCGAATAGAACGACGCTATTGACCCGCTCTTAGGACGGGCCATGTCGGGTACGCGGCCACCCCCTCTCGGTCCCCTCAGTGCCCTGCCTGCCTGCCTGCCTGCCTGCCTGCCTGCCTGCCTGCCTGCCTGCCTGCCTGCCTGCCTGCCTCTGGGGACGGAGCGCCGCCACACGGAGGTAGGGGGGCAGAGGGGAGGGAAAGGGCCACCGACTCAGAACTGAACTGACCCCATCGTCCGGTTCAGAGCGACGAATGATGGACTTCAAACTTCAGAGACTTTCAAACAGGTCTGGATGGATGAATGAATGAATGAAAGATTGATTGATTGAATGACTGATTGATTGATTGATTGAATGATTGATTGATTGACTGAATGTATGGATACGTGTAATTATAGTAATCGCAAATTTGTATAGCGCCACTTTGAGAGAATAACTCGTCGGAAATGACAAGGCCAAATCGTCATCAGACAGAATGGATTCCAAGCGCTGACGGAGAAGAAGCAGAGACAGACCACTTGAGCTCATGTGGCAGGTTGCTAGGCAACCGTTTCCAAAGAGATGGACGAAGATGGATTGATGGATGGATGGATGGATGAGTGGCCTATTCCTTTCCCTTCAATCCTCCATTCCTCTTCTCCTCTCTCCGTCTCCTTCCAATCCTCCATGTTCCCCTTTGCTCCTCTGCTCACAATTTCTCTCCTTTCCTCCTTCTATCCGGCGTGTCGAAGGCAATCGCTCGGATCAGCCGGAATTTGCTAAACTCGACGAAAGATTAGCCGTATCCGCGTTTCATTACGACGATCCGTCGTCCTTCAACGGCGTCCAACCAGCGACGCCAAATCCCTCCTAACGACCACCGAAGCCTCGCCGATCGGGAGCCGCCCGAACGGGGCGATGATTTAGGGCGAATCGCTGGCCATGGGAACCCCTTTCAAATTCATCAACGCAGGTACGTTAATCAAATTAAGCGCAGAGGAGGAGGGAGAAGGGGTGCGGGGGAGGGAGGGTGCCGTGCGGTGCGGGGGAGGGAGGTGCAAATGCGGCCGTGGTTTAATTTTGGTCGCCGCGCAAAGAACGAAGGAAAGAAGGAAGAATTGACCGAAGAGTCAATTAGATTGGAAGGAATTCGAAGGGCGGTCAGATGCGATCATCCATCAGGTCCTTGCGCGGATTAGTTAAGGTATGGAGGGAGGGAGGGAGGGAGGGAAGAAGGGAAGGAGGAAAAAAGCGATGCTTCACCCCTCCCCTTCTCACGTACCCAAGTAGCCCAACCTTAACACCTTAATCTTCCCCTCTTATCAGTCGTCTGTTTTCAATTCGTCCTCTTTGCTTGTGTCTGTCTGTCTATCTGTGCATCTGTCTGTCTGTATTTTTATGTGTGCATTTATGTGCCTGTTCCTTTCTGTCTGCATTTCTATAGCTCCACTATTTGACCATTAGCATCAAGCGACAGTGCTAAAAGACATGCTCTTGTATTTACGTCAACCGAGGTTCGAATCCAGACTGCACGTGTTGCCTGCCGCTCACTCAACCATTCAGCCGTAGCGAAACACACAGAGACGACAATTTAGCACAGAGGAAGTTGAAGAGGAATTTGAGAAGGAGGAAGATGAGGAGGAATAGGTCATCGGACGATGGCCGAAGAAGAGGAGGAAAATGAGTAAGAAGAGTAAGAAGATGATGATTAAGAGGAGGAGGAGGAGGAGGAGGAGGAGGAGGAGGAGGAGGAGGAGGAGGAGGAGGATAACTATGAAGACGAAGAGGATCAGACAAGATGGAGAGGGTAGATCAATAGGAAGAGGAAGAAGAGGAGGAAGAGGAAGAAGATGAGAAATAGGAACAGGAGGATGACTAAGATGAAGAGGAGAAGGAAGAAGAGGAAGAATTGGAGGAGGATAAATAGAAGGAGGAAGAGGAGGAGGAAAATGAGAGGAGACGATGGCAGACGATTGGAGCCGAGCATCTGTAGCTGTGTTCAGGTGATAACTCTGGAATCATCGTCTGGCACCGAGACTTTCTTCCTGTCAATCGGACGTTCGATCGATCGATTGATCGATCGAACCAAACGACTGATCTATGAAGTGATCGATCATCGATCTCATCGTCGTCGTCTTCATCTTTCTCTGCCCTGGCTATCGGACTTGCATCTCGTTCAGCTCTTTCTTTGAAGCCGGACCTTCTTCCCTTCGAATCTGTCGACTGTGTGGCCCACGGGTGCAGCGCGCTGGGGGGTGGGGGTAAGAGAAAAAGGAACTACTGCCCTCTCCCTCCCTCTGTCCCTCTGTCCCTCCCTCCCTCCTTCCTCCCTCCCTTCGTCATCGACTGCTGTCATCTATCGGGCGACGACAACGTCTGGCGACAGATGGCGTTGCTGGTCTGCACTGGGACCGATAAGAGACGGAAGTAACCCGCGCCCGTTCACTTCCGGTGAGGGGTGGTGGAGTTGGGGAGTGAGCGGAGGGAGAGACGGACGAGGCTTTTGGCGCCTGCGATCGGCGATGAATTTGTTGACGAGAGACAATGCTGATGATGCAGGTGATGACGAAGGTGATGACGTAGAGACAGACAGGTGGTGACGTACGAAGCGCGGGTGATGACGAGAGCGCCGGAATAGGCGCCGTCTTCTCTCAGCTGTCAATCATCCGGCTGAGGAGAGGCAGAGGTTGATGTTATTGTCACCATCGACAGATGTCGCCTGGGATTCCCATCGACCATCCCTGCCTCCCTCCTTTCTTCATTCCTTGCCTTCCTCCTTCACTTATTCCCCTTTTCCCTCCGTTCTTCTGTCCATCTTCTCTCAACCCTCACACTTTCAACTGCAGATCGACGTGGTCATCGTGGCGCTATAGAAGTTGCTTCTGGAGTCAGAGCGAAATATCAGCACAGAAACAAAGACAAGCAAAGTAACAAAAGAAACTGACGAATGGAAGTCGGAAGACGAAATTTGTAAAATCGTTTTTAAATCATGAATTCGAAAAGTTATTACTATAAAATCTATTTGTAAATATAAGGACTTATATGTCATAAATTAGATGCAAAAAGTTGCAAAACGTTTAAAATCATTCCGATATAAATGCCATGATGCGTGGATTTGCAGTTGATAGTAGGACTCAATGGTTCACGGTTTGCAAAAAAGGCGACTGCAATTGTTATTAATTATGTCGTATCACTTGGTAGAAACATCAGTCAGTCAGTGGAGCTGAGGAAACGTACGCCCCCTGGAATCTTCCACCTATTTGAGCTGTGATGGTACAGATTGTCCTTCAGTAATGCGAAAAAAGACATCTAATTATTTACTTTTCTGCTGACTATTCTAGACTATTTGTCTCTTTCTCGAATGGATTTCGCCGGTTTTAAGCAGATCGCGGGCAAAAGTCATTTTGAAAGACAAGCAGTGGACGGAATTTCTAAATGTATTTACAGATAGAGTTAAGTACAGACTTAACTTCTATTTCACAAATCCATCCATTCCGTTTTTTTCGGCGTCAATTCCAAACACCGTCCACCGTAGCCGTCCGACTGTCTGCCTGCCTGACTCTTGGATATTGACTTGGAACCGAAGCTTTCTTGCCTATCAATTTTATTTTTACTGAGCGCCTATGAATAAGCTGGTTCCCGCAACTTAGCTTTCGTTGGGCGCTGTAGAAATCTCGAGTTTACAATTACGATTACGATACCCTGCAGAGCAAATCGCCGAATGTGTTGTTCTCGGGTGCAATCCGAGTTTTTTAAAGCTGATATCCAATAACATCTGCCTTTTCTCCTTTTCCGGCTCCTTTTCTGCTGATGTTTCTTTTCCTTTTTCCTTCTCCCTTCCACTCCTTCCTTTTCCTCTCCTTCTTCGCAGCTGCCTCGTCACCGGTCGCTTTTCTCTCTGCCTCACACGTTCTTCGTTTAGCTGCCACGTACGAATTAATTTCATCACGACCTATGCATGACCTCTGCATTTTTCTCATTTACATCTGTGTACATACGTATATTTCAACCTACTGCGATGTAGGGGCGAGTGGAAAGCGTGAGAGTTGCAGAGATTGAAAGAGTGAGACATATGGAGCGAGAGAAGGAGACAGAGATAGAGACACAAGCACCTACGAAGACAGGGCCAGACAGAGTGATAGAGACAAGTACAGATAGATACAGAGACAGAGGCAGACTAAAAGATAGAGATAGATGAAAGAGACAGAGAAAAAGACAGAGACAGAGACAGAGAAAGAAAAAGACAGAAACAGAGCCAAAAACAGAGACAGAGGCAGACGCACACATAAAGACAGAGACAGAGCCAGACAGAGAGAGACAGACAGACAGAAGAGAAGACTTAAAGCGACATCTGTGGAAGCATGAGAAGTGGTCGGAGGCACTCATCCGTTCTTTCCGGGCTCCATTTCCGTTCCGCTGCCTTCCTTCTTAATTGCAATTACTTTTACATTTCATCGGCTTTTTTCACACTTCATACAATCAAAAGGAAATTCGTCCAAAGCAAATGAAACATCGGTGAACATCGTCGTCGTAATCATCATCGTCGTCGTCGTCGTCGTCGTCGTCGTCGTCGTCAGTTTCAAATCCGCGACTCTCGATGCTTAGGTAGACCACCGAATAACACCACATCATAATTAATGCCTTGTAGAACACATTATATTAGGATAATAATATACAATGCAATGCAACATAATACATTATAATACAATTGAATTCGACAGAAGTAAATGTATTATAAATGTATTATTGCATATATTTGATAAAATGCCATACAACACAATAATAGTCGTTATCAAAGATGTGGGTGGTCATGGTGGCCGATTGGTTAGAGCGCTTGGCTTGTAACGCGAAGAGTACGGGTTAGAGCCTCCTTCTCCACTGAGATGGTTTCTGGTTAGGGACCTTGAGTAAGTCATTCACTCACAACTGCCCAGCGCCTCAGATTCAGATTTACTGACTTTGTGCAAATAATAAATGCTATAATATAATAATAATAATAGCAATAATAGTAATAATGATATTATTAGTATTAATAATAATGATATTTAAAATATTAACAATAATAGTAACAACGACAGTAACAATAATAATGAACTTCTATTATATTGTATTGCATTTTATTCTGTTGTACAATTTACAATTTAACAGTTTATCCATCTATTGACTTATTTATTTATTATCAACAGCATCAGCAAATAAGAACCATTGCATAAAAAGAAATACCCAAAGTTGATGCAAGGTCAAAAGGTCAACCAAATAGGTCAAGTTGACCCGCTAAAGCTGAGTTAACCTATATTATCATTATTGCTAACTGGGTTTATGCAGGGTCGATAACTAGAGTGACACAAGTAACACAAGTAACAAATTACATGCATAGTGGCATAAGTAGATTACGGTTGATTTTCTGAATATTGGTACATATCAAATAAATAATTTTTAAAGTTAATCTTGAATTGGCTAAGAGATAGAATATTAGTCAACGCAATTGGAAGAGGAGGCCATAGGAAAGGGCCAGAACATTTGATGGCAAATTGTTTCAACCTGGCACGTGCAGCATCTCACCCGTATTTTCACGAAACTCTGGTGTCATGTATGAGAACATCAGTACCTTTGTAAAAATTATTGGTAAAGTTGAAAGGAAGCATTTTACGTTCATAGTGAAACAGAAACAAACCAGTTTGAAATTTGCTAATATCATGTAACTGTAATATTCTAGACATTTTGTATTGTATTGTATTCTGTTGCATTGTATTTATGGAATGCAACGAGTGATGTTGGTGTAAATCAATAAGCTGTTGTTCAGCTGTTGTTCTTATTCTGTTGAGATTACTTGCGCCGGAAGACATGCGAAAGACACGAGTTCCTTCTGACGTCTCTGCTCACTTCATTATCTCTTAAAAATCTAATTAAACTTCCGCTGACTAAGCGATGTTTTCGTTTAAGCAATGTCTTGCCAAATAAAGGAATTTATGAGGCGCCCGATCTCGATGACCCAGCGCTACAGAATTGGAAACAATTAAAATAATATGAGCGGAGCGGTCCACAGATGTCGCTTTTCGTTGCGACTGACCGTCTTCAGAGAGAGAGAGGGAGAGACAGAGTGACAGAGAGAGACAGAGACAGAGACAGAAAGAGAGAAAGAGAGAAAGAGAGAGAGATGAAGTAACGGGCTGCACTGTAACAGCGAAAGCACGGCTGTCAATCAAAGGAGCGGCTGGCCAATGGGAGACGAGAGACGGCAGGTGCTCGGCGCCGGGCGGTGGGGTCGTCAGCTGCGTTCGTTCGCAGGAGTTGGGCGCGACGTGCGTTAGACGCATAAAGAGCTTCGTTCGTCTATTGAGATCGTATGCATCGCAGCAACTCAACGGACGACTAAGAAGAGACGCCGCCACCGCCGAAGTAGCCGACTATTAGCAAGTCAGATAGGGTCTCGGATTCGGGCGGCGAGATCTCGTTCGACTAGAGACTCTTCTGAACCGGAAGTGGACCATGGCGACCGCGGCTGCCAACCCCTATCTGCTCGGTGCCACTCCTCTGTCACCGTTTGCGAACGGCACCAACGACGAGATGACTCGCTCGCAGTATCTGCACCACCATCATCAGCACCACCACCCCCATCAACAACAACAACAACAACCTCATCATCTTAGTCAGCAACAACAACTGGCTAATCATCATGCGGCGGATCAGTCTCAGCAGCTGAAGACCTACGAACAACGTCACGGTTGCCATGACGTCGGCGTTCCCTTCGGCTCGTACATGAATAGCCAGTGGTTCGGCCTGACCCCCTATCAAACGGACCTCAACCCCTGGGGGTCATCGTCGAACGGCCTTCAGAGCATCCAGGCCGAGCTGAAGCCCCTTCAGGACCCGACTCGACAAGACCGCAGTCCACAGATGACCATCTCTCACCAACAACAGCAGCCGGCGCCTCAGCAGCAGCCGCAGCAGCAGGGTTGGCCTGCGTCCCTCATGTCAACGAGCGCCAACCCTCACGGCGTCAACGGTTCCCTTTCGCGCTCAACCCCTGCATACAACGCCATGTTCGACGGATTCCATCACTCGCCCGGATTCGGAGGCTGGCGAGATGCAGCGGCCGCGGGGTTCCTACCAGATACAGCGACTGGGCTGCTGCAACAGGGTGACACGCAGTCCGACGAAGATGCTCCAACGTCCGATGACCTTGAACAGTTTGCGAAGCAGTTCAAACAGCGTCGAATTAAACTCGGATTTACCCAGGCGGACGTCGGCCTCGCTCTTGGAACTCTCTACGGAAATGTCTTCTCGCAAACAACGATCTGTCGCTTCGAGGCTCTCCAGCTCAGCTTCAAGAATATGTGCAAGCTGAAACCTCTCCTTCAGAAGTGGCTCGAAGAGGCTGACTCGACGAGCGGATCTCCATCAAACATCGATAAGATCGCCGCTCAAGGACGCAAGCGGAAGAAGCGAACGAGTATCGAAGTCACGGTCAAGGGAGCCCTTGAGTCGCACTTCATGAAGCAACCGAAACCAGCGGCCCATGAAATCGCACACTTGGCTGATCATCTCCAGCTCGAGAAGGAAGTCGTGCGTGTCTGGTTCTGCAATCGGCGCCAAAAGGAGAAACGCATGACCCCCCTCGTCGGCCCGATTGGGCCAAACGGGGAGATACTCTCACCTCATGGAACCGACTCCAGCTGCAACGGAAGCGGAGCAGGAGGAGGTGGAAGCGGAGGAGGAACAGGAGGAGGAGGAGGCGGTGGGCGCAGTGGAACGGAACTGGATGCAGCATCCAGTCCACGCATGACTGAACACCAGGGAACCCTGTCCGAGTGTAGTCCTCTGAGCTGTGCCACTCCTACTCACGAATCGCCGTCGGCTCACTGCTCTCCGAACACCCTACAGCAGCAGCAGCACCCAGCTCATCCTCATCAGCATCTCTTCAAACTATCGCATCCCGTCTTAGTCTCTTCAGGCGCTCTGCACATCAACGGTTCCACAGCTGTAGCAGCAGCTGCCAGCGCAGTCTCCATGCCTTCGCATCACGTCGCTCTACTCACCGCCATGCAACAACAACAACAACAAAGTCATCATCATCATCAGCAGCAACAACAACAAAATCATCATCACCTATCTCAGACACTTTATCATAACAAAATGGTCTAAAGATCAGATGATAACACTCTTCCGGAACTGTAAGCAGTCAGTGACGTCAGTCTATGACGTCAGACAATGACGTATGGCTACGAAGTTAGAACCTCAGCCTCCTTCCACAACGGTCCGTAACACTCCATTATGACGTCAGTCCGTGCGTGACGTCAACATGTGACGATTTCCGCAACGCATCGATACGTGACCCTTGAGATTTACAAGATGTCGCCGTAATTTCGCTCTGAAGCCAATCACGAGGATTTGTAGCCTATAGAAAAACGGAAGAACGTCACAGGTTTCATTTTGTCTGTCTGTCTATCTGTCTGTATGCCTACCTTTGTCTTTGTCTGTCCGGCTCTGTTTCTTTTAACATCATAGTGGTCGCGTAGGTGTCTGTCCCGCTGTTTGGTGGACTTTAATAATACAGTATGTGTAAATCTATGTGTGTGAATGTCTTGGGTTCTGTCTGCGTTGATCGGAAAGATCTTTGTCTGCTTCGAATTCCTTGTCTTCAGAAAGCATCGGAACTGGTTCTCGCCAAACACAACCACCGGTGTCTTATGTGAAGGACCAGGATCACCAGTTTTAATTAGAATCTTTCTCGCCAGAATCTCATTGCAACTTGTGGCGCTCGCCTTCTGCTCGCAGCCGTTGTCTTTCTATGCGCAACTCACCGTCTCGAATCAGCTTAATTGCTCTCTCTCTCTCTCTCTCTCTCTCTGTCTCTCTCTCAGTCTCTCTCTCTCTCTCTCTCTGTCTCTCTCTCAGTCTCTCTCTCTCTCTCTCTCTCTCTCTGTCTCATAAAAATCATCATTATTAGAATACATATATAGATTTGAAAATATCTGTGTATCTATACAAGAAACATTAGCCGTACTGTGTGTTTACACGCCGAAGCGCAACACGTGACGTACAATATTTTCGATGCATGCAATTCCGATGAAATCTCACACGATGCAGCTTTTTCCTAGTAAACCCAGCGCTCGTTACAGCATAAACAAGGGCGAATCCAAAGGCAATCCCTCACGCCCCCACTGAGCTAATGGAAGACGCCACTGAGTTGTCTTCGACACCGGTTTCGGCGAGGGTTGTCCAAAGTAATGTAACTTTAAAAACATCTTCGATGATAATAATAATAATAATAATAATAATAATATTAATACAATTAAACCTGAGAATATGCGCAAAAGTTCAACAAAGGACAGAGACAGTCAAAATGGAAGACGAAGTGAGCAAAGTTTAATTCAAATGCGGAGAAAACCGTCCGAAATTTGGCGGAATGAAAACTTGAAATCAGCTCCAAACGTAGCGAGGTCTAGAAAAGTCATAAGAATTCCCCCCCCCCCCTATAAAGACCCCTGTCTGGGTGAAATCACCCTCGACCCCTTCTCAAATCTTGGATCGTCAAAGAGTAAATAAAACTGCATTTGCATCATGAGATTCCTCTGCGGGCCTCGATATATTCTACATAGGTAGGATATCATAGAGATCGATAATCAGATGCAAATTCCTAAGATCTAGGCCTTCGAACAGGTGTTTGTCCAGACTTTGACCTCAAGTCACAAGCTATATACTCTATAATTATACCTATATTGTCCTCATTCACACTGGGGAACCGTCCCCTTAGAGATACGAATCTGCTCCTTAGAGAGATTCAGGTATATATACATGTTATACATTGCGGAAGACACTGCAAATGTTTGGCGTCTTTCCGTAATCAGTATTTGATGTCGTCATTCGGGTGATTTTTTTACCCAAATTGGCTTCTTCTATGACACTAAAATGACATCTTCTTTGGCTCCAGAATGACTGCTTCATTATCTTTTTGACTCTGGGCGTATTCCCTCTACTGTATGCGAGATATAATTACATTCACATGTAGATCTGAGACAGTGCTTAAAACCTCTAAACCTCTGCTCCGCATATCTGAGTCTCGGCTTTGATGCGCTATCATTCCATACTTTTTAATAGAACCCGGTGCCATGGAAGTGGATATATACGTATATATATGTGTGTGTATGTATAAATAGAGAGAGGGAGAGCGAGCGAGAGAAAGAGTCATTTCTGTTCACCGAGAAGCAACAGCGATTGTTAAAGTCTTGTGTTTTTTCGGTTGAAGAAAACTTTAAACCTAAAAGAATCTGAGGATAAGATGCACGCACGGAAATCCAGTGACGAAAGAGACATAGACAGAGGCACAAAGAGAGAGAGAGACATAGACAGAGGCACAAAGAGAGAGAGAGAGAGAGAGATTATAGAGACACAGAGAGAAAAATTCCATTGTTGTCTGTCGCTGCGTGGTTCCATAGCCTCAGCCATGCATTGTCTTCCCTTAATTGTCTTCATTTAATAGACTCATCCAGCCTCTGAAGCTGCTCCAAGACTCACTCATGATGCTCATAAGATACAGAAAGATGAACAGTCTGATTCAGCAGCTAAATTCTAGCTGCATGTATGTATATATATATATGCATGTATGTATGTATAATTATATCTAAGTATGTATACAACGCCTTGCGTGAATTACCTCTGAGCCGCGCTGCCAAAATGACCGCATACGGGAGACCTGAAAAGATTTCGACGAGAATTTGCCTACTTACTTACTGACTCGTGTCAGACGAAAATGTTCTTTTTTCTGTTTGAAGAGCTGAATTCTGTTTTCTCTCAATTTAATTGAATATCTTCGCTCGTCTGTTTCTTTTTCCAATGGCAAAGTTTCGGTTTCGATCTCAGACATGTTAAAGAGAATATACGTGATTCCTTCAAAGTTCAGGAAATGCTTTGCTTGCTTACTTACTTACTAGTAAAGGCGCTATTGAAATATCCCAACCGAGGCTTAAAACTGAGCTTGCGAAGGTAGCTGCAGTTGAGCTGAAAGAGGAAATGTGGTTCTGTTTTTCGATGTATGATGGCTGTTTATCAAACAGCATATATCTTGAAGCCACAGTAACCTCATCCGGAATATTTTCGGTATAACTTCCGTCTCTTAATACACCGATTATCTAGCGCCTTTTAAACGGTATCCAAGAATTCAGAGAACGTTTCAATGCAGACAACCTCGTTTTGTGCTCCTAAACTCGATTTCGTGCGTATTTCCTAGATCTTGAAATGTTGGTGCAATCAGTGACGTACTTGCTTTTCGAACAGCATAGATATCTTGTGTGTTTTCATTTAGCTCCTGTTGACGCCGTATGTTCTTGCCTACTTACTTACTGACTAATTTCAAGTGTTTTGTCACTATTTGAAATGTATTTAATCCTATTTAATGGAAAATAGACGATTTTATTTATTTTGTGATTTGTACAGAAAATGATTGAATATTTTTGTCGATGTTTAATTTAAGGAGCGTTAACGTTTTTCAGCCGAGCAGAACGATTTGCTGTAAAATTCCTTTGCTTCTATGGTCTTTTTGGAAAATGAAGCGAAGTTAAGTTGATTAAACGTTTCGCTATTTTGTTATGTACGACGTCTGCTTAAAGCCAACGAAAATGTCGACACTGGTCGGCTCTTTCATCTTTACTTCAAAGAAAGATGCCGACATATAAGAATCAGATACCAACTGATGCATTTCCACATTCAGACTGTAATGTAACATTCGACTGCCAGAAACTGATGACGCCGCTCTTTTAGAAAAACTGTTTTCGTCTGGATTTTTTAAAATTCTTTTGTCGCCGACAGAAATAGTCGAGGATCTGTTAGAAGTTAAATTGCGATAGTCATTTGATTAAATTCCTGTTGATTTAATAGTCGACTGAAAGGAAGATTATATCGTCATTTCAGAAAACTTGCTGCTGAGTGTATAAAGAGAATATTGCGATGGTTACTGGCTTAAGAATAAAGATTTGTCGTATATATATATATATATGCACGGTCGAACGGTTACACATTTAAGCTGCAATCTGTTTGGTGTCCAATTATGTGCAAAAGGGTCGGTTTTAGTTGACCTCTGTTTTTTCTTTCGATTTGGCTCATTCATTCGTTTATTTATCCATTCGTTTATTCATCCATTCGTTCCTTCGTTGGTTATGTCGTTCATTCATCCTTTTATTCTTTCATTCGTTCACTGGTCCATTCATTCGTTTATTTAGATAGTTTATGTAGCGCCTCCAAAATGACTACTCAGAAGTGATCCCAGCTCAGCCTCGGAGAAAGAAAACAGTCTTCAAGCGTTGGTTTGCTTAGAATGAAGTATGCATGCATAGTTTTTGGACTAGTAGTAGTGTATATATATATATATATATATATATAATATATATATATATATATATATATATATATATATATATATATATCTGTACACTCCAAATGTTCACGTGACAATTCATTTGTAAGCGATTTTATCAAATGTGCATTAATCTTATCTGTTTGGGTCAAATCCAGTTCAATCGAGTCTCTGTTTGATGAATTCTTATAGCGCCGCGATTTTCGTTTTATTCTGTCAGTTAACATCGAAGTTATTTATATGTGGATCATTTATTGCACTTTGCTGACGAATCCTAATTTGACGGTGGGAGGTGAGACGATGCAAGGTATGCGATGCCGAGAGCTACGGTGGTCCATTTCTGCATAAATACAGAAGCGTCAGATGAAGAAAACCCGGAAGTTTAAAGGCAGATGACACAAGAGGAAGCGACGGTTGAGGCACGATTTTCATTTGCAAGCGATGAATCAGTTTTCAAAGAGATTCAATCTCTCGACCTCATCATCAAGTTAAACTTCCGACTAGGAAGAGGAGGAAGAGATGGACGATGAAGCGGAGAAGGAGGAAGAGAAGGAGGAGCAAAAAGAGGAGGAATAATGAAAGGAGGAATATGAAGTGTAAAATGAGGAAGAGACGGAGAAGGAGAGAAAGAGGAGGAGTAGGAATTTGGTCGACCTACAAGCTTGGTCAGCTTATGAGAGGCTGTATACATCGACATCCTTGAAGCTATCATTTCCTCCTGCCCTACCTATATACAATAACAAGCGCCGTGTCTTCAAGGCCTCTTCTCAGCTGAATCCCGGTCCATGACAGAAACTGACTCCACTATTTGCTGCCAACATCCAGATGTGATTTGATTTGAATAATTGCAGGCGAATGAAGAGGATATAGGCCGATTATTCGACTCGCTGAGAAAATGCATCTAGATTTTCCGCAACGTTACGATCTACATTACAACACAAGGCACTGAGTGACTGCTTCACAGTTCCGTCCTTTCGCTCTGATCGGTGGATTCATCCTCCACTGTCTCTTCTCATTTATCCTCCTTTCCTCTGTTTGTCCTCTGTTTCCCATCCTCTCCCGTTTCTGTCCTCGCATTTCTCGAACGTCCTCTCGCTTTAATTCGTCTTTCAAAAATATACTCAACATAATTATGGCATTGTCAATGTTCACGTCTATTCATTGCCTCATTCATTTAGCTCATATCTATCCTCCTTCTCCTCTTCCTCCTTCCCTTCCTCCTCCTCCTCCTCCTCCTCCTCCTCTTGTTCTTCCTTCTGTTCTTCGTCTATCCCTTCCTCCTCCTGCTTCTCTGGACGTCATTCGGTGCACTTCATTTTATGGTCAGTGGCCTCAATAGCTTGAAGCTGACATCTTCAGAAGCAGAAACAACAAGACAAAACGACCCAAACACTGTCACCCACCTCATCACCCACCTCATCACCCACCTCATCACCCACCTCATCACCCACCTCATCACCCACCTCATCACCCACCTCATCACCCACCTCATCACCCACCTCATCACCCACCTCATCACCCACATCATCACCACCTCGTCACCCATTCCAGCACCAAAATCATCTCTTCTTCTCAATCACCTCCCACAATCACCTTCTCATTCAGTCACCTCCCCAATTACCTTCTCATTCAGTCACCTACCCAATTATCTTCTCATTCAGTCATCTCCCCAATTACCTTCTTATTCAGTCACCTCCCCAATTACCTTCTCATTCAGTCATCTCCCCAATTACCTTCTCATTCAGTCACCTCCCCAATTACCTTCTCATTCAGTCACCTCCCCAATTACCTTCTCATTCAGTCACCTCCCCAATTACCTTCTCATTCAGTCATCTCCCCAATTACCTTCTCATTCAGTCACCTCCCCAATTACCTTCTCATTCAGTCACCTACCCAATTATCTTCTCATTCAGTCATCTCCCCAATTACCTTCTTATTCAGTCACCTCCCCAATTACCTTCTCATTCAGTCATCTCTCCAATTACCTTCTTATTCAGTCACCTCCCAATTACCTCCCGCAATTGCCCAACTATAGGACTCTGATCATCTCTGCTACAATCAAATCCGTCTGTCGCCAAACCTTCTGCAGCCGAATCACCTCAGCTCCTCTGCTTTTGACCACAAATTGTTGACTCACACAGAGATGAATATACTTATCCACCCACACATCTAACCACATGTACATTTTTTCCACATATATACACACATATATGTATATATATATATATATACACTTATCACTTAAATGCATGTATGCATCCTATTGCAGGTTGTCCAGGGATCTGTAATAAGACACCAAATCAACCCACTCGGTCATATCCTATACACTGTATGTATGTAACAATACACACACACTCTCTCGTTCTCTCTTTCCCTCTCTCTCTCTCTCTCTCTCTCTCTCTCTGTCTCTCTCTGTCTCTCTCTCTCTCTCGCTCTCTCTCTCTCACTCGCTCTCTCTCGCTCGCTCTCTCTCTCTCTCTCTCTCTCTCTCTCTCTCTCTCTCTCTCTCTCTCTCTCTCTCTCTCTCACACACATGCAAATAATATGCATTATGCTGTGTCGTCTTGGCGAAGGAAGGATGGAAAGATGGATGGACAGAGGATCGACCGTCATTTGGCTGCCATGGACGCATCTCAGGACGACCGCCAGGACGACCGTAAGGACGAACGGAAGGACGGATGGAAGGATGGATGGAAGGCAGGAAGGAAGGATGGAAGGAAGGGACCAATGGAGAGTGATGGTCTCAGTGGTCGTTTGGTAGGCGTTGCTAAGCGTTCGATTGGGACCCATAGGTCTTGATTAGGTCTGGAACGTTGAGGTCAGATTGGGCAATTAGACACCGACGACGGTTTATGTGCGACGGCGGCCGCTTCGATCCTAGGCCTTCTTCGCTCCTCGATGCCATGCGAGGCCACCCTGGCTCTCTTCCGCTGCCGCTGCTGCAGGATCCGGCCTCTCGTAGGCAGCCTCCGTCCGTCCGTCCGTCCCTCCGACCGACCGACCGACCGACCGACCGACCGACCGACGGCCAGCGAGGATCTCTTCCCGTTCTGCTGCTGCAGACGACGGCTGTTTTGTCGCTTCTTCCACATCTCGATCATCGCTGTCCAGAAATCCTAGCGTGTCTGTCTGTCTGTCTCTGTCTGTCTGTCTATCTGTCTGACTGTCTGTCTGCGTATATGTTTGTCTGCATGTATGTAGGACGGTAGGTGATATAGGTATGGAGGTACACAGCTTGGAAGAGAGGTACGTAGCTAAGTAGGTACGTAGGTAGGCCAAGTGGGTAGGAAATAATCTAATCTAATCCGTTCCAATCCATTCCAATTGAATACTTATATAGCGCCGTTATATTAGACATCAGTCGATGGTTGTTTCAAGTGAAATCAGAATCAAACCCGTATTCTTAACCACGCATATACTATGTTCGTAAGTATGTAGATAGCCAAGTAGGTAAGTATGTAGGTAGGATTCTTGCCTAAAGTATTACCTTACCTTGCCTTGCCTTGCACGGTCTTGTCGCAGTCATCAAACAGCGCTGTTGAGCATCCACGCGTGTCAAAGAGCCGATCAAGCGAAAATCTACAGCCATATTCGACCGTCATCCTGGCATTTCGACGACGAAGGATACATTACAAAAGGCGCTTTATAAGTGTTTACATGCTCCAATATATATATATACATATATATATATATGGATCAAAAAATATATATGTATACGACGAATGAGAGTACAAACAATCGGAGCAGTTGGTTGGCCTAGGTGCATAAAATAGTAAAGTATTGGACCTGTACAACACAGGGGTTCAGAAGCACAGCGAAGTGCTCAAAGTGCGTCAGGGTACTCAAAAGTATACTTTAGGGTACTCAAAGTACGTCAGGGTACTCAAGAGTAGACGTTAGGGTACTCAAAGTACGTCAGGGTACTCAAGAGTATACGTTAGGGTACTCAAAGTACGTCAGGGTACTCAAGAGTATACGTTAGGGTACTCAAAGTTCGTCAGGGTACTCAAGAGTATACATTAGGGTACTCAAAGTACGTCATGGTCGGTTGAGTAAACGTAATCGTTATAAGGTCGAGATTTCTACATCGCCCTATAAGAAGTCGTTTGAACTACCTCATTCACAGGCGCTCAGTCAAAACAAAATCTATGGGCGGGTAAGGTCATGTACGGTTCCGGGTCGAGACGGCCAAGGGTGGGGGAGGTAGACAGTCAGATGGACGGTGGATGGTGGTTAGAATTGGAGCGGCGAGAGTTGCAAGTGGAAGAGGAATGGTTCTCGGTGGGTGGTCGAGTGGAAGAAGAAGATCCTCCCCCTCACTCAGATGACGCACGAATTCCAATCGAACGACGTCACGATCTTTTCTTTAGATCGATGACGTCAGTCACCAACGATGTCTTTGGAGAAGTTGACCTCTTCCTCTGCTTCCGGTGCCTCTCCATCTCATCCAACTCCATCTGCCTCTCTCTGGACCAATAGCATCTCGACTACGGAGCACCATCGATACACGCTTTGCTTTTGCATCGCCTTAAAAGGCACTGCGTGTAGATTTGTGAGACGCGAATGGATTAAGTTAGAATAAAATAGAATAGAATAGATTAGATTAGATTAGATTAGAATCGAAACAAAAGTAATGAATTGATCGGCCTCATTCAACCAAAACCTACTCACAGCAGACGTTCAAATCACACCTTCCATAACTTTCCCTTCAACCCCTACATCCGCCCTCTGCTCTCATCCGTCCGTCCGTACCTCTGCCCACCTGTCTGTCCGTTTGTCCGTCCCTCCCTCTGTCAGTCCGTCTGTCCTTCCCTCAGTATGTGGCCCACTTCTTGTCGCGACTACCCCCACTCCTACCTCCCCCCACTCAGTCGATGCGGTCGACGTTCCTACGTCGGAGATTAGACTTGCTAATGACCGTTGCCGTGCGTTCCTTGCTCCTCTACCCCACCCAGTTCCGTCATCACCCTCCCCGCCCTCTGCCTCTCACCCTCCCTTCCTCCCTCCCTCCCTCCCTCCCTTTCTCCTCACCCTGACCCTCCCCACTCTTCGTCCGTTGCCTTCGATTGTCGACGTACCCCCGTCGTCAGCGATCTTAACCGCCCCCCGTCGCCGAAGAAGGCAAGTGAAGCCGATCGACTGTTGGGAGAGGGAGAAGTTGGTGGGTGAATGACTGAGAGGGAAGGGTGTGGCCTTAGATGGAGGGAGGGAAGGGGTGCTGAGGAGGGAGGAAGAGGCGGAGGGAGGCCCTGCTCTGAATATAATTGCGTAAGGCGGCCGCTGGAATTTCCATAATTTGCCGACGGTTCGTCGTATATATCGTAGCTGTCGTCGTCGTCCTTAGGAAGATGTTCTTCGGTCTCTGCCGCAGAACCAGGTCGTCTGCTAACCAGTCGCTCCTCTTCCGCTCTCGACTCCATCACTTGCGCTCGTCAGGTCGAAGGACGGCGCTATAGAAGCCGTCGGTTACGCTACGGCGAGCGTTGCTATGGCAACGGGATGCTTGGAGCCGGTGGCTGTCAGCGGCTCCGTTTTATTACTTACTTACTTGAAGCCCACTCGTGTTGTCAGATCGAGTTTTTTTTTCTGGAGAGGAGCTATATAAATGTGCACTTGAGATTACGATTACGATTACTCACCGGCGTCGACACGAATTTCGATTCGATGCGAAGCTGATCTCGGAACCGGAAGAAGTTCAGGCGCAAGAACAGGAAAAAAGACGGAGACGATGAAGATTCTGAGGAGAGGGCAGTTGCTGTGACGGGGCGAGATGTTATCACCAGAGGCGCTTCAGAGGACTAGAAAGCGTCCGATAGAACCACGGTAAGGACTTTAAAGACTTTCTTGTAATTATACTGGCGCTACATTACGTCTGCGTTACGTTACAGCTCCGTGCACAAATATTTTAAAGGTGCTACGTAAAATAAACATTCAGATATATGCATACCTATCAGCTGGAGAGCTCTAACGGGGCTGATCTGTGACCGATACGCTTGACTGCACAGATTGATTGCTCACGCTAGTGTTCCTGCCGTGCCGTTCCAGTCTACCTGGCCAGCGTCGTTTCTCAAAGGCTAAATCAGATTTAAGGGCTGGGCGCAGCCGCTGTGGGAGCAGACAACCCACGAAGCAGTGTAACTCCTCTATCGGATTAAAACATCGGTTCTGCGTTGGACCGTTGGCGAATTATCTAGAAAAAGGTTTTGAGAGGCTGCAGGAAACATAAATTGTTACATTGATAGAGAACCTACTGTCATTACATCGCAATAACGTTCTAGAAGTCATTAGATTGGATTAGACTAGTTTGGACTAGACTGGACTAGACTGGACTGGACCGGACCGGACTGAACCGGACCGGACTGCACTAGACTAGACTGGACTGAACTCGACTAGAGAAGATCAGATAAGAGAGTCGGAAAATCTCGTTGTGCTGTGCATTGGGATCAGCGACGAAGGCCATTGTTCTGCTCGTCGATGTGTTTGCTCGACAAATGCCTTCAATGGACAGAGACCAATTTGACTGAGTCGAAGTTGGAGTTGTTGCGGATCTAAAGACAAACTTCTCTCCCATTCGTCCAAATGATCTCCATCCACTGACCTGTCTTTCCCTCCTTCGTTTCGCCGCTGGTGCCCCTCAGTCATTTCTTTCCCAAGGCCCTCCAACAGAACATTGCACTCTAGTCGCGCTTTCCGTTGAATAGAATAAGAAGAAGAACTCGAAGAAGAAGAAGAAGAAGAAGAAGAAGAAGGAGAAGAAGAAGTAGTAGTAGTAGTAGTAATAGTGGTGGTAGTAGTAGTAGTAGTAGTAGTAGAAGAAGAAGAATAAGAAGAAGAAGAAAAAGAATGCATACATATGCCTACGATTTCTCGCTCAGCTGACAGATTTTGCGCATTAACAAATGCATTACTTGCTTGCTTACTTACTTGCATACATAGACGCATTGTTAATTACTGTTAAATTGGAAAGGACTCAATTCCAACTCTTTCTTTAAAATTTCTACAACCAAATAACAAACGAACTTTAACACTAGAAAGAGATCCATGAAATAGATCTAATATACATATATACACCAGGTACAGTATATATATATATATATGTGTGTATATATATATCATATGAAGCCAGAAGCGATAGTCTTTAATTCTCCGCAATCGTCGATTCCCAATGTAGGAAACTGATTTAAGCCCAGGTGCAGGTGTTAATTTCTTCACTTCCCCGTGAAATACTATCCGCGGCCGCCGACGTCGTTCCTGTCCTGAGACGGCGACGTGTCAGAGGCGGCGGTTGTGGGTCGATCGGTTGGTTTCTTGTCCTGCTCTGCCTCTCTCTGTGTCTGTCTCCTTGTCTCTGTCCCTCTGTGTCGATGTCTGTCTCTGCCTTTGTCGGCGTCAGTGGAAATGGCACGATCGTTGGTCACGGGCACGCACGCAGCCCATAAATCACGGGATGTACTGCTCCGCCGAACGAGACTCTTCAGCCCGACAGAGGGCGTCGTCGAGTGGGTGAAGGAGGGACAGTATGAGGAAGAAGCAGAGGAGGAATAGGACATGGAGGAATAGGAGGAGGAAGAAGAAGAGGAGGAATGTGAAAAGCATAAAGAATGGAAGATAGAGGAATAGAAGGAGGAAGAAGTGAGGGAGGAGAAGGAATAGAAAAGGATAAGAAAGAGGAAGAGGAGAATAAGACGGAGGATGAGCGGAGGAGGAGGAGGCTGTTCAAACAAATCGCCCCATTAGATCGTCGTCTGCAATTGGAACCGGATGTGAGAAACAACAACGCGGCTCAGCCGGAAGTGGATGATTAACTGCGATTTGATTGACAGGAGGACGGAACTGGGTCAGCGCATTTAAATAGGTCAGGATGAATGAGCTAATATGTCAACCGGAGCAAATCGGCGACGGAGGGTATATGAGCGCAGAGGTATTAATGTCGGAAAATATTTTGACTTCATGCAAATCGCGTTGATTAGAGATGCTCTCAAAACACAGCAACATCAGCAGCAGCAGCAGGACCACGACCACCACCACGACCACCACCACGACCACCACCACGACGACGACCACCGCCACCACCACCACCACTACCACCACCACCAACGACAACAGCCAAGAGCCACAGCATGGAAACTGACAACAACAATAACAAAAACTGCTGAAACAGCACCTGACCACATATGGTCACATATGGGCGCTATATGAATTATCCTTCCGGTTCATCCGCATTCGGGTTCTCAATTAGCGAACCTTCGACAGGTTAACAAAAGGCGCTATACAAATAACTAGACACATACGTACATACCCACACACATGCATACCTACATACATAATAACTACACACATATACATACATACATACATGCATGCATACATGCATACATACAGACAGACAGACATACGTACGTACATACATAAATACACATACATACATACACACATACATAAATGGTAGACAACCAAGTCAACAGAACGAACGACGTGTAGTGCTCATTTAGTGGGCGGAGTCGGCGTCATTAGCATTGAGTGGGCGGAGCTTCCTATTCGAGGGCGGGGCTTACGATGCACCTTGCAAGGTCAGGTATGGATCGTTTGATGTTGGGTTTAGGCGTTGACTGCGTCTATCGCAGCTGAACGTCTAAATAAAAAGCTTAGTGGTTAGACCAGCTATTTGCTGTCTACTGGGTTCAACGCCCGGTCAAGGCTGAAATCAGCCTCCATTTGCCTACAGACCCCATCATTCATTCATTCATTCATTCGTTCGTTCGTTCGTTCAGTAGGTCGGTCAGTTATTAAGTAAGTAAGTCAGCCAGTTAGTCAGTCATTCATTAACTCATTCTTTTGGGGCATTTATAGAGCGCCCCTTAAGGTATACCAGCCCAGCCCACCCGAAGCGAAAGTGTTTTTAATTGTTGTGGAGAGATGCGTGTAACATCCTTAAGCAGAAGACACCGAGGAGACTGAGAGGAAAGACTTTCCAGGTGGAAGGTCCAGCCGTAGAAAGGACACGACGAAGTTGCAATATGGAAGTGCAGCAAGGGTGGAAAAGTGCCAAATGAACAACCAGTGCACCTCGGGACAGCCTCACCCGAAACAAAGCTTCGTCAAGTGGGCAGGAGCATTCCCCAACTGGCATAGCCAAGCCCACATTGAAATCCAACATTCGATGCGCCCTGAAACATGCAATACAGTTGAATAAACTGATTGCAAACTAACATAATACGATGTTTTTTTATATTTAACATGAGTTACAATGTTTTTCTAACACATCTTGTAAAGTCTGGGGAAATCGTCGTCGTTCTGCCGTCCAGCGCCGGATTGAACTCTCGTGCAACTGTGGGGCTTTGGAATTCTCTTCGTTTCCAGCAACAGATACTCTTACCTTTCGTTGCCTAGGTAGCGAAGATGACCCCGGTTACCGAACATGCGCTGTAATGACTTCAAAGAGCCTCATGTAGATCTAATCTAATCTGATCGGATCTGATCTGATCAAATCAAATCTAATCTAAGTTAATCTAAAGTGATATGATTGGAGACGATGAAAATTGAAACTGATTTCTATGGCAACGAGAGCGAGTGGCCCAACTGTTGCTGCCAAGTTCTGCGTTGTCATTGGCGACGAAGCTCTGTCTGTTTCTGTCTGTGTGTCTGTGTGTCTGTCTGTTTGTCTGCGTGTATGCAGCTGTCGTGTGTGTGGCTGCTCTTCACAGATGTTGGCCTGTATTTGGACATTTATGTAGCGCCCTTCAAGGGATTCCGTAGCTGGCTCCACACATATGTTAAAGGCCTTTGCAATGTGCCCTTATTGTGGCCTTTGGATGGACCGTCGTCAGCTTTGTGTGAAATTTTGTGACTGTCTTCTCTAGCTTAGCAGCTACGATTCATTCATCCAATCATTCGTTCGTTCATTCATTCATTCTTTCAGTCGGTCGGCCGGTCGGTCAGTGAATCAGTTGTGAATTAGTGAATCAATGTTCAAATACAAGTCCGTCAAAGAATCAGTCAATGGAAAGTCAATCAGCCATTAATTCAGTCACCTCAATCATTGAATCAGTCAATCAGTCAGTCATTCAATCATTGAATCAGTCAATCAGCTGCCGAGTAAGTCAGTCAGTGAGTGAATTAGGTTCAGCCATTGATTCAGCTGGCCCTGTAACACGACAAACAACTATAGTTGACTGAAACATCATCACCATCATCATAATCACCATCATCATCATCCCATGAGTTCCTCCTCCTCCTCCTCCTCCTCCTCTTCTTCTTCCTCCTCCTCCTCCATCTAGATGTGTCCTCATCCTCCGCCAATCGGCTGCAGCGTTTAATCCTGTTTGCCTTTATGACGGAGGCAGCGATCGACACCACCCCAACCCTCCCTCCCTCTCTCCCTCTCTCTCCCTCTCTCTCTCCCTCTCTCCCTCCCTTTCTCCCCTCCCTCGATCCCTCCGTCTCTCCCTCCTTCCATTGGACCCGAGCGACAGCGAACGGCGGCGGCGGCGGGGGTTGTAGCCCCGTCCGGCCGCCAAGTGCTAATATTTGCTCAGTGTTGCCGCTTCGTCTCGGAGGCCACGAGACGACAGCAGCAGCGAAGGGAACTTGACTGACGGCAACAGCCTTAGAAATGACATCAGAAAATGACAGAAATCCAGCCACGGATGACAGGAAACCGTCCAGGCCAGGCTCTGATCACCCTCCTTTTCCCTGCCCTTCCCTCCCCCTCTCTCCCACCCTGCCTCTCTCTTCCCCCTCTTTTCCCTGCCCTCCCCCCTCTCTCTCGCTCGCTCTTGGCTGTGATTGTCGGGTCCTCTTAAGGCGACGGCATCTGCAAAAAATCCGGCCCAAAATCGCTCGATGTGCAAAGAGAATCAATTAACAATTAAGGATGACGACACTCGATTCATTGACCGATCGAAGCGGAAATCCAAAGGTAAGGTAATCCAGATAAGGTTACGGGTTGGGTAAGGTACGGTCAGGTGATACAGTCTTTTCGTAAGGTAGGTTAGGTAAAGCAAGTTAAATTAATTCAAACAGAGTAAAATTATTTAGGATATATTTACTTCTGCATATCTGTTTAGCTCCTCTTGTGATCATCGCAAAGGATTTAGATCAACAAAACTCCATTAGTGATTTTTGTGAATCCTTGTCTTTCTTGATCTGATTCAGTGCGGCTGACTTAGGGACTTAAGTTTTGTTGTAGGAATTGAAAGTCGGTTGAAGATGCGGTTTCTCGAAGCATCGGCAAAACATCAATCTACGCGTCATCTGAAGTCACAAGAAGTCAATAGAATTGACGATGAGTCAGCAGAAGCCGCGATAAGTCATCGGAAGTCAAGAGTAGTCACGTTGAGTCAGCTGAAGTCACAAGGAGTCATCTGAAGTCGAGAGAAGTCATAATGAGTCAACCGATGTTGTAAGAAGTCATCTGAAGTCACGAGTAGTCACCTGAAGTCAAAATGACGTCATAAAATCCAGACTATCTTTAAAGCAATCGTTTCTGACTCTATGCTAACTGACATTGTGCGGTAGTTGACAATTCGGCTGCTCATCAGTTCTCGATTCTCCCGTTCAAATGATTCGTTTGTCATCTTCGCAACCGGTGAATTGACTCTTTGATCAGACTTTCCTACAGCTTTGAATGATGCTTCCAGCTCTTCCCTCTCTGTTTGCTTTCCTTCTCTTCATGTCTTCCTCTTCTCTCTTCTCTCAACTAGTTCTTCTTACGCCATCCGCTCTTTCCCTGTCAATAAGTGAATCAACCCATCCAGAAACGGCGCTACAAAACCATTCCGTTACACTACATATACAATACCTCACGGTGTCGTCTGCCCCGTCCAATTACGTCACCTGTCCACGTGGTCAGCGGTAGAAGACAATAGCGAGCGACCTGCGCAGTAGTTTGGGTTGTCGCCGTCGGCTGCATGAGCTTCTATGCAGGGCACGTCCGCCGGGGGCGCTCCATTAGACGAGGGGCGGCCTGGCCCGTCTGCCTCTCTCGGCCGCCCTGGGTCCCGCGGGACTCCGGCCAAGTCACGAGATACGGACGCTGGCGAGAGGATCGCCTTTCGACCACTGGCAGCCTTATCAAAGTTTCACGAGTGAGTCGCGCAAATTGGAAGGACGTCTCGACGAGTTGGCATCAGGTTCTTGTGTCCCGCCAGTATCCATGGTAACTGCGTCTGTGGCAGCGCCATCTGGAAATGGCATCACGTAGAGACGCGTGCAGGATGAGGGATGGGGAGCGAAAGAGGATCAAGAGGAATGGAATGAGGAATGTGAGGAGGATGAAGGTTGAAGTGAGAGAAGTGGACAGTGGATCAGAGGACGATAGCAAGATCAAATCTAATCTAATCCAATCCAATCCAATCCGTTGTAGAGGTCCAGTCGAAAATCAGTTGGTTAGGGAACCCAGAAGTTAGGTTGCGGTGGAAAAACCCGTTGATTGAGACGAGTCTTAAACTGAGATCTTGATGACCTTAAGTAACTAACAGGAAGTGAATTTCAATGCTTCGGAAGATCGCTGTTGACTATGAAACAAAGAAGACACAGAAGCTTGTCTTGTCTTGTCTTGTCTTGTCTTGTATTGTCTTGTCTTGTCCTGTCTTGTCTTGTCTTCAACCGTCCTCGAGCGGAGGATTGGCTGCACCACGGACAATTTTGTTCCATCTGCTTCTGTCTCTTGTCTCCTGTAATAACTGGTCGAACGATAATTCAGACCATGACTTGATGTTATCCATCCATGTCATCTCGGGTCTTCACCGAGCTCCGGATCCAGGAATTGTGCCTACGATGATCTCCTTCTCTAGGCAGTCTTCACTCTTTCGCAGCACATGCCCGAAGTATGAGAGAAGCAGAAAAGTAAAAATAAGCAGAAAATCTCTTTATTCTGCATTTCTCTTTCGTTCGTTAAGTCACCAAACGTTTGTGCTCTCTGCCTCAGCGCTTCAGCGAACTCCTAATAAAGCCATTTAGTCGACCGGCGCTTAGCTCAGCGCTGACCAGCCTATCGCTATTCTGTCGTCACTAAGCGATAACTCAGCGCTAAAGCGTCGTTTGGACGGGGTGAGACGTCTTTGTAAACAAACGCCCTCGCGATGACCCCGTCCGAAGCCACTGACCCGGGAAAGGAGAGCGGGGTCAGCGGGGGTCAATCGGGCCGAGTCTGATCGATAGATGGCGGGCTAGTCGGCGAATTCATTCTCCCCATTTAGCATTCAGCTCTGTGACAATGAATAGATTGGGAACAGACGGGGCTGAGACCGGGGTCAGAGGAGATAGGGAAGGGCTGACCCGATCCACGGTCGCATCTTCTCCTCCTCCCCCTCCGATAGCTTCCTACTCATCTACAGCATCTGCTTGTGGTGGTCGTGGACGAGTGGTGATAACAGAGAGTGATGGAATGCGGCGAGGTTAGAAGAAGGGTTGTTGAAATCTATTTTTAGGTCGCGCTGTGTCAGGTGCAAAGGTCGGATTCGGTGTTGGAATGGAAGACGCACACGTTTGTATCCATACGATCGTTTATATAGCGCCTTTTAAAATTCGCCATAATGTCGCCGTTCTTCTGTCACTTTGCTCAAGCGTCATCGCTAATGACGCTCTCCCCCATCTCTCTCTCTTTCTCTATCTATCTTTCTCTCTCTCTCTCTCTTTCTTGCTCTCGCTCTCGTTTTCCCTCTCTCTCATTCTCTCTCTCTCTCTCTCTCTCTCTCTCTCTCTCTCTCTCTCTCTTTCTCTCTCATCAACCTATATCTCTCTCCCTCTCTTTTGTTCTCTCTTTCTCTTTCTTCTTCCTTCTCTCTCTCTCTCTTTCTCTCTCTCTCTCTCTCTCTCTCTCTCTCTCTCTCTCTCTCTCTCTCTCTCTCTCTCTCTTCTGCCATCCACAGCCTACACATAAATTATGCGATGAGTTTAGGCAAATTAGGTCAGATCTGCCCACATTAGCATATAATATAAAAGCAGGTTGTGTCGAATCAAACCAGGTTGAGTCCGGTTGGACTGAGATTGGGTCAGATCGGGTCAGATTAGATTGGGTCGGGTCACATTTGGTTAACCCGAATTGGCTAACATTAGATTGGATCCAAGTGACCTAGATTTAATGCAAATATGAATGACGCTATAGACTTTGGCAGACAAGAAAAAGATCTACAGGTCAACAAAGACTTTTGACTCATTCCTCTGCTAAGTAGCTGATTGGTTAGAGCGCTCAGATTGTAACGCGAAGAGTGTGGATTCGAGCCTCCTTCTCTGAGATGGTTGTTGTATAGAGACCTTGAGCAAGTCCTTAACTCACAATTGCTCAGCGCCATCGATAGATGCTTAATCGTTGACGATTAATAAATGCAGAAATAACAATAATCCTCTTCATATTTTTTCCTCTTCCTACGCCTTCTGCTGACATTTCTATTCTTCCTATTCCTCCTCTTCCTCTTCCTCTTCCTCATCTTCCTATTCCTCATTCTCTTCTTCCTCTTCCTCTTCCTCCTATTTCTCTTTCTCCTCTTCCTATTCTTCCTCTTCTTCCTCTTCCTCTTCCTCCTTCTCTTCTTCCTCTTCCTATTCCTCCTTCTCTTCTTCCTCTTCCTATACCTCATCCTCTTCTTCCTCTTTCTGGTCCTCCTTCTCTTCTTCTTCCTTTTCCTATTCCTCACCTTCCTCCGCCTCCTCTTCTTGCTCCCTTTCGTCCTCAACCGTCTTCTCCTTCATCCTCGGTTGCTTCGCGAAGAGCAGAGAAGGCGATGTTCCATGTTGTTGTCTTTTGTCCGCAGTCTGAGATGACAGCGGCTGACCGCAGCCGCTTCGGACGTGATCGGAATCAGCTGCTTTGTGTCGACGTCCGAATATGAACTGACAGATGTCTGCGTTTCTCAATGGATTTGTCAGTTCTTCTAATAACTGCCTCTCTGTCTGTATGTCTGTCTGTCTGTCTGTGTCTGTCTATCTGTGTTTCTTTGTGTCTGTTTGTCTGTCCCTCTGCCAGGAGCTGTCCATTCCTCAGAGCTGCGTCCTATGGTCCTCTGCCCCGCACAATGACAAAGATGCCTAGAGTGCCTCTGGCTGCAGAAGACGCCTTTTCAGTAGCATCTCCTTCGCCTCCCCTCCCTCTTCCAGGAAGATCCAGACGATGCCAAAGTCTACGAGAACGAAATTGTGCAGAAATGTCTAATTGTCATCCATTCGCAAAGAAACCTGCCTCCTGCAAATGTCCTCGTATTCTGTCACCAAAAATGTCGTCTGCTACAAACTTCACTTCCTACTAAAGTCGTCTGCCAAAACAGCAAGCTCCAGCAACTGTCGTCTGCTGCTAATGTCGTCTGCCTTAAGAAGTAGTTTTCTAGCGAACAAAATGTCGTTTACCAAGAGCCCAGCTATAAATTTTGCTCAGTGTATAAATATCATATTCGTTAAAACCGAGTCTGAACAGCTAGAAATATTGCTGGGACGTTCTCTGCAAATCAACGAATGTTTTAATGCTTCACTATAAGCAAGACAAATAGCTGTTGCTAGAGTCCTTGTATAGCTGTTGCTGACATCGTTGCTTATGTTGTTGTTGTTGCTTCTGCTGTTGCATCAGTGGCGACAGTCTGTCACGTCTTCTTCCCACTCTCTCTCCCCAGGAATCCCTGACTAAGAAACCGTAATGGAATTTCACGCAAGACCCTGGCGCGTAATATCGAAAAGAATTATTAATAATTGACGGTCAGAAGGCTGGCCACAGCAGCCGGATAATTCAATCAGGAAGGCGGCTGGTGGTCAGTTGTGGCGGTCAGTTGGACGTCCGGCGATGTCCAGCCGCGGTCAGTCACGCCCCAGCGACTGCTTAGTAGGCAAAGCTCGTTGCGGGGTTATAGAAATGTGCGTCCAAATTCAATCATAATGGCAGTTGTGGCCACGACGCTTAATCAAAGGAAGGTGATGGAGGGAGAGACAGGGACGATGACAGGCAGGCGGACAGACAGACAGACAGACAGACAGACGCCGTGATACCGTGAGGGTGGGTTTGGTGACTCTTCGGGAACAGGTGCCTGAGATACTCTGGCTTTGTTAATGAGGTTTTTCCGATGAGATGTTGCCTTCGACCTCGCAGCCTCAACGATTGAGATCCGATCGATTCAATCGAGTCGAAGCCGAGGTCAGGTGATGTCGTAATGTAACGAAATCAAGCACTTATGTAGCGCCAATTTGCCGTATACAATTGGAGTAATCCCCTCCATGTCTCGCTCAAAGATCATTGGCAGACTCGTTAAGCATAAGCGCATGTTTCCACCAATATACTGCAACCATTCTAGAACCCTTCATCAGTTATTTACAACCAACCACTTCGCTCAACCCGCTCCTCTTCCGCCCTGACACTTTTCAGCCATCCCGACACCCAATCCTTGAACTTTGAAAATCTCTCTGACCCAACCTGCCTATCGACTTTGCTTTGACTGTGGATAAGCTGGTTCCCACGACTTAGCTTTTCGTTGGGCGCTGTAGAAATCTCGAGCTTACGATTACGATTACTATGACGACGACGACAACGACCACCACCACCACCACCACCACCCAGAAACCTTGGTGTTTCCAGTGGAAGCGGGTGGAGGGAGGGATCCGTTGGAGTGGAAAATCTCGGTCTCTGGCCTTTGATTGAACATTTGCCCGTTCGTATTGTAGAAAGCAGATTGAATTTATTTAACGCCAATATTAGTTTCCCGCCGTTGCCAATGGCAACGGCGTACGAGACAGACGACGACGACTGCAACACGTCATTTGCAACACGTGACTGAGGCGCATGCGCAGTGAAACGGACAATTTTGTTAATGGCAAATCGGTTGAGTGTATGTAAGTATGTATGCGACGGGTGTGTCTGCCTGCCTGTCCGTCTGTCATTGTCGGTCCTTCTGTCTGTCTGTATGTCTGTCTGTCTGTATGTCTGTCTGTTCGTCCATCTGTTTGTCACTGTGTGTGTCCCTCCTGCAGAAGCACGCCATGGTGACACGATCCCCCCCTCAAGAGATCCTTTCGACCTTTTCCAAGTTGACATCGCCAGCTAGACGCCATGAAACGACTCACCAACGGAGACAGAGACACAGGTACAGCGAGAAGGACAGAGGGACAGAAAGAGAGAGGCAGAGAGATGGAGAGAGACATAGAAGAGGAGGAGAGACGGACAGATAGAGATTCAGAATAGGGAGGGAGATCGTTCTGCAAAGTCGGGCTCAGGAAAAGTCGGTTGTAATCAGAGAGGTAAACAGTCGGCGTCCAGCGATCCGACATGGATTCTAGCATCAGCAGGTACTCTCTGCCTCTTTCTCCCTGTCTGTCTCTCCCTCTGTCTCTCTGTCTCTCTCTGTCTCTGTATCTCTGTCTGTCTGTCTTTACCCGTAGGCGGCGACGTAGCGTCAACAGCGCTGAGGCCGACTTGAGCGACAGGTTGAAGAGTCCGGTACACAGAGCCGTCCAATGCCTTTGAAATGCGCCACGTACGACCGTCGACTCTATTACGAAAATATATATATTATGGCGAGGCAAATATTTGTACACGCTACATACACGTGTACACTTCACTCGTACGCCATAAATATACATGAATTAGAAATGTACGTAGATGTGTGTACATACATGGGTGCATGTGGGCGCATGCATTCGATGACAACAACGTGATGAGCTGTAGGCCCAGAATATTTGGATGGAATATCATCTCCTGGAGAGCAGTCAATCAGGTGGATGAGCTACTGTTTTCATTCATTTGAACTGTTGTCCTAATCAAATGAAATTAAATCAAATCAAATCATATCTAACCTAATCTAATCTAATCTAAAGCCCCACTTAGTAAAGCCTGGTTATTTCAAACTTCCTTTGAACCTTTGAACGTTGAACGCGTAACCTTCGCGCCTTTCAACCCAACGCGGTGATGCCAGCTATCGGCCCAACTTGGCCCAACAAATGCGCCTGCCAGGCCTCTGATTAACTGGATACAGTGACGCAGCTTTTGTGCGACGCTGAGAATTACCGACATTTACAATATTTAACCTTACGCTTGCATTTACAATATAATTTAGTATGAATCTATGAAATTGTCTAGCACCATATGAAGGCTGCGACAGAGAAACCTGCCTACACCGGCGCTATATGAAACTCAAAGCGTGTGCTCAATGGCCAGTCGCAAGTAGGTCAGTTCTGGTGACAGGTCATGACCCGAAGGAGGTCAGTCAGCTTGTTTTAGAGGGGAATCAATTATGATGGCAATGGTGGTTGTAGGGTGATCCTAGGTCGGGTGCGCGATGGAAAAGTTTGAAGTGAGGTGTCTTAGAAGAATTGATTTATCTGCGCCTCAGATTCAGATGTACTGACATAACTCACGTTGAAGTGCTTTAAAGAAATAAATAAATGAATTGATCGGGCAAAATCCTTCACCTCGGTTGGTTATGCATCGTAACCGACCGTCCTTCTTACTTTATCCTAATCTACTTTTCGATGGCTATCGATTTATCTCAGACTGATTGGTCTTCGTGTGAGCTGAAAAATCAGTTACGTCGAGACTACTAATGCCATTCAAACTTCTCAACCTTCTTACATCTGCCATCCATATTCACTATCCAACCTCCGAGGTCTAGTCGTTCTTCCTCACACCTTTCTCTACCTCGGCCTCATATCTCCTCCTCTCATTTAAATTCTGCAGCCGCTTCTGATTCTATGCGGCGCCTCCCGAAAGACCTCTGCTAGTTCTCTCAACGCCTTTCTCGCTTGTCAGTCTGAGCCTCCTCCGCTCCCACTCTCTTCTGCAGCATTTCACTCAAGACTGAAACCGAACTTTCCAAGCTGGCCTACACTCCTTCAGCTCTCTCATCATCTCACGACCACCATCACCAACGATTTCCACCGTAGCCCTATGATGACTTCTCGAATTCATCTCCTGGATTCTGACTTGACACCGAAACTGACCTAACAACCTGGCTCTTGCGGACTTCACTTGCTATAGCGCCGGTGATAAGCTGGTCTCCCTGAAGCGGCATATGTGGGGCGGTGAGAAATTTTGTAGACTTACATTTACATTGCAGTTACTCTACCAATAGGCTATAGGCCTACATTTATGTCATTCACTGTCTATATCTATTTGGGATACATTTAGTAGTAGATACAATCTGCTCAAACATCTTAGAGCACCCTAAGACTGGGCGCTGTAGAAATCTCGAGGTTACGATTCTTATAATTCAGCTCTTGGTCTGCTATGAGTGAATGTTTGCATACTCACTTACATAGATATTACATTAGTCCTACTCTAGTCATAGAGCCAAATTCTTTATGCGGAAGTAGGCGTTACTTGCGGACGTGTTGCTCTTCGATGTCGAACTGTAGAAAAATAGAAGCCAATATTAACTTAAAGAATTTAATCGTTGGAAGAAATTGTTAACATTTAATCTGAGTGACAGAGAATCTCAAAATGAAGCGTGCACAAATTATGATCGTCTTCGTCCTGATTGTTGTTGGGTTTGCCTTTGCCCAAAATATGGATAACTCCTCTGAAGGTGTGACTAAAACCCGAAAGTTTTAGAGCGATAATGTAATGTAAGGGCGCCCTTACATTACATTATCGCTCTAAAACTGTTGAAAGGTCAGATTCAGTAAATTACAAAGTTGAAGCTAAGGGAGATTATTATTTCAGTTAGTATGATGTATACCTGTGCTGAAGAATCGTGAGATCTGGTACTGTATAGTTTGACTCGCGGTTTTTTGTTGTAAAAATGTGTAATCCAGTGTGATTTATACAGTAAGCCAGTTGACTCTATTGGCTAGATTTTAATAAGATTGCGAATTGCTAGAGAAGAGTGGGTTGTGAAAAGATGTGCAAGAGAGTACAGAAGAAACTGGTTGTGTAGGGCAGATCAAAAGGACTTTTTCTGCTCAGTGGGTGTCTTAGCGCAAAATAAGTGGACTGTTGGGAGCCTTATGTACACACTAAAATAGACCAGAAACTATGGTCCATGTATTTGCTAGGTAGGTTCATGACTGTAGCTGATCTTCTTGCTTGTTCTGTGTGTTGAAATTGGCCGGTGGATGGGAAAGGTTTTATTCAGTGGCTTGTTTAATGGACAAACCCTGTTTTCCTTTGAACAGGCCAAGTTAATATCTGAGAAGTGAGAAGGACCTAACGAAAGGTTGGAAATGTGGGTTGCACAGTTTGTCAGATGAAAACTTGAGGCTAAAGGAGAAGAGAGAAAAAGTTGTGTGGCAATATAAAGTGACAGAAGCTTAATATTGATTCACCCATTTTAATTATTTTTAATTAATTTATTTGTGTTACAGTTACTCCAACAGTTTCTCAAGAGATTAGCGCAACAGGAAATAATATTACAGGTTGGTCAAAATTGTTGTTGTTTTTTTGTTTAAATTTTAAATGTTTCAATTACTGTTGATTTTTCTGATTGTGTTGGGCTGTCTGATTTGTGAACCTGCTCCTCTACTTGTCCATGTATGTAAACATTAATTCACTTATTTGATGTCATCATAATTTTGGTCATTTCTGATCTCGCTTTATCATTTGTCTGATGATATTGCTGATATTGATGATATCTTTTTTGTAAGTCTATTTTCAAGGACTGGGCTGTGGGTAGGTGGAGGTTAACAGCTTGACCAACCTGCTGTGCAATCCGATTGCTGACACTAGAAAGTCTGGTTTGTTTCAGGTGAAAATGGAACCACATTTACCCCGATTCCAACTACCACGATTCATCCTTCAGTGACAACAGAACAACCTTCTACAGGGAATTCCGGTATGACAACAGGCACAGTTCCTAGCAACTTCACATCGGCCGACACCTCATCTGTCGAACCGACATCGACTCCTTCCGTTCCAGCTGTGACTACTTCGGTTACAACTGTTTCGTCCACAGAGTGGACATCAGCTACCACTGTCTGCCCTCCGCTGTCGGGTTTCGATGGGGCCTCGTTTATCGGAGGAATTATTCTTGCATTGGGTGTTATTGTCATCCTTGTGATCATTGTCAAGTGTTATCATCACCAGTCTCGCAAGAACGAGCTGCAGTATTCGCAGTTCTAAAGATGGCGTTCAGAGCTAACTACAGCATTTGCCTTAAGTAAAGAAAGAGAGAAAATAGACGTTTGAATGAACGGATGACTAGATGAACGAGTGAGCGAGTGAATGAATGAATGAGATCCATGAGAATTAATTAATTAATTAAATGGGATGGTATTTAACTAATTAAACCCTGAAATCGTTAATAACTATCTGTATTTGTGGCCTTTAAACCCAAAATCCATAACAGTTGTTTGAGAACCATCTTTCCAGTAAAACAGATGAAGTCTGCACCTGTTCTTTTGAATTTGCAACCCAATCTTGCCATAATTGTGGGATTTTTCGTGTAAAGCATTCAGTTTTTCAAAAACTGAATTGGGTGGCATTTGTAAAAGCTTTTTCGGATGTGGATGGCACAGAGTTTGTTGTTTTGCCGAGCTGTGTGATATTTTGGAAAAAAAGACTCAAGAGACTTACTAGCAGTTGAGATTGACCTTTTTTCTATGTAGTAAAACTGTTTTTCCATTGCCAGCTTCTCAGTCATAGCTTTTGTTAAATTTGCCTGTAAAACGAGGTTTTTCATGTGAGATATGTTGCTATCATACATACCAGTGTTTATTTTTCAAGGGTGGTGTTTGTCATTTCGAAATATCTTCTTGTTTTAGTAACTAAGGGTATTATCGAAAGAATATATGGGTAGAGGTGTTTTTAAGCAGTGTATGAAATTGAAAGCATTCCTGTCTGTTTGGCTTTGAGTGGGTTCTACTTGTAGAAGTGAATAAGATGAACAGTGTTTTGAAAATATATTGAACCTCATGTCATACATACATCTGCTATTCTTTTAGAGATGTTTATGAAGCTGGTTGATGTCTGTTTGATATCGACGAAGGCAGTTTTCATTGCGATTGTTGCTTGCTAAGCTATTTATCTATATTAGCGAAGTCAGGGTTCAAATCCCCCAGGGCAGAAATTTGTTCTTAGATTTCAGCTCCACGGGTGACCCTTCCCAACACCGCTATAAGTGGGAAGATCAGGCAGCGAGGGAGAGGGCTGACCGCCCTCCCTTATGTGCCAGGGCTAAGAAAATGAAGTTGCTAACACTTGCATACCTTGGCTGCCTCAGGGTTAGCTTAAGGGGTGGCTTTTCGTTGTCTGAACTCTTACTAGGGGTCATTCTGGGGACTAATACGTCGTGTGATGTGAGAAATGCTTGCTGCTAGAGTTCTGTTTTTGTAAATGCATTCCCTTATTCAAGTACTTGCATCTTTAAGTTGCCTGTTGAGAAGACAAAGTTCCCCGTTTTCAGTTGCAGTCTCGTATATATGCTTGATCTGTGCTGTTCTGATAGATTCTTTTCAGCTTGGCAATGTGTTCCTTGCATTCATCGTAGATTTTCTATGCTCGCTCTGATTGGTCGGTGTTTTATACTCGTGTTTTCCACTGGCCTTTCCTGCCAATGTGGTCAGAGTGCTGTTAATACTTGTGTTGACTGCTTTCTTTTTTAACATTTTGCTTGAGTTATTTTAAAATGATGACTTCTCGTGTGATTGAATTTTAACTTGAAACTGGTTTGAAATGCTTGCAGAATCTGACGAATTTTGATGTTTAACTGTAGTTTTGCCTAAAGTGACCATCGATTGATGCCTCATGCGCAGTGATAACGGCACTATAGAAGTCATCTGATTAGATAGATGGGTTTCTGAAGCAGAGATCTGAAGAATGGTTGAAGGGTCTGTTCTGGCTTTGGTTTTGCGTTTCTTTAGAAGTTACTCAGAAGTATTCATCATGTGACTTTCTTTGCAACATCGGCTTCTTATGAGGTGAGAAGATGCAGCTGGTTTTAAACTGATGCTTATTTGGCTGAGATATTTTCATGTGGCTGAGTATGTTTTAATGGTCTGAAGATCAGAATTGGAGGTAAATTTGTTCAGAATAAGGTGTTTCTTCATATTATGGCTGCTCAATATTATGTCGTGAACTGATTTTAATTAAGAATGAGTTCTAATGTTTATATGAAATATTTCACATTTTTGTGTATTAGAGATTAAATGTTTCTTTTCATAATCATCTGGGCCTTCATTTCTTTCTGTCGTTCTTTGCTTTGGCTGGGATTCGGCCTCAAGTCAGGCCTGGGATTTGGCCCTGCCTTGGCTTCAGTTGCTTTGGCCTCAACTGCCTTGGCTCAACTGCTTTGGCGTTGACTGATTTGGCCTCAACTCGGGCCTAGGATTTGGCCCTGTCTTGGCTTGGGATTTGGCCTTGGCTGCTTTGGCCTGGGATTTGGCCTGGACTGACTTGGCCTCAGCTAGCTGATGCTGTGATGCTTGTAAGATTGGCTTTGTAAATTGACGGCCAACAGTAACTGCTTCTGTATCACTAAAGGTTGTAAGTTTTCTAACTTTTCTAGAAATTGTGTCGCATCATAAACATAAGTAGAATTAAACTGTTAACATATGCTTCCTGTTCAGTTCTTTCTGTAGTCTGTCTGTCTGTCTGTCTGTCTGTCTGTCTGTCTGTCTGTCTGGGAAGGAGACAGCCCCTCCCCCGAAGGATGCAGTAACAAAGAAGAAGGAGGAGACAGTGACCCAAGATCTAAGCCGCTACAGTGGATGTTTCACCGCGCTGACCAAACCGTTTGGTTGGGAGGTCCAGTGGGCGGTATAAGTAGCTGCACCTCCCGCTTCCGATGGTCGCCCCACCATAATTACCTCGTTGATCCGCCCAAGGGGCACGAGACCAGGTGGGTGGGGAAGGAAAGGACGAGATCGATTTCGTCGTCTACAGACTGACGGGTTTTAAAGCCGCAGATAAGCAGGATTATCCGAGCACAAAGAGCCGTCCACCCACCCAACCAATCAACCAGATGGTTCACGGAGCTGCATTGGCCGAGCGCGGCTGGCTTTAACGCCACTGGACAGAATCCGAGCCGATTTGCGTGCTTCGGCTGCGTCGTGGTATTGGCTGAAGTGCGTCGTTCGTACGGACATCTGGCGAATGAAGTGGTCAAAACGGCTAACTCGAAATAAAACTCAAGCGCTACTCAAAGGCAGGGTACCACCTTATTCACGAGCGCTGAGTCAAGTCAGAGGGGTTGTCTGGTAGACATTTTTGTATTAGTAGTCATAAAATAATCTTCACGAAAGAGATAACCTATTTTAATCTTTGAGTAGGCCTAGTGCATGGGTTGTCCGGAGATACAGCTTGAGGCGCAAGATACGGTTTCTGCGAGACCACAGAGGGTTGGAAACCATATTCGGACGACACACGATACAATTATCTCTTTCAGGCCACTCATACGACAATCGATGCAAGCGGCTAAATGATTGGCTTATATGTCGCATTTCTTCAGCGCCCAAAATCTTAGCCATGCCTGAAATTTGGATTCAGACTCTGAATCGAATCTTTGAGCCAACTGTCTCACTAATGTTTTAAATAAGCATGAACCTGGTTTGATTTCAAGAAACCGTTTCTGACTTATATATACACAGAAAGCACTGTGTTAATTTAAAGCAATTTTCATAAGACTGTATTAGATTAGGTTACATTTTGACTCATGGATAACACTGATTTGAATAAAAAAAGCGCTCTATCATTTTTAAGCAGGACGCAAATGTGTAATAATAATAACAATAATAATAAGACAATTTATATAGCGCCGTAACACGACCGAGGTCGAAAAAAAGCGCTGTACATTCACCAGTGCATTCAACCGTCGAAGGATAGGCTGAAAAGGAAAGTTTTTAGCCGTGTTTTAAATGTATCCAGTGAAGGGGACGACTTGACTTATGCTCGGGGAGACTGTGTAATGCTCTTGCTCGTGCTGTCACCAAAACCCCCAAACACCATCACATAACTTCTGTCCTTAAATCACTACATTGGCCTAAAATACCTGAACGAATTGAGTACAAAGTCCTATCACTTACCTACAACACACTTCAATCTTCCCAGCCCTCCTATCTTCGTCAGTTACTTACAATGCTGACACCCCTTCTTCCTCATCTCTCTCTCCTCTCCAACCCCAAACACCCCCCTAGCTGCCACGCTGTCTCTCCGTCCGACTTTTGGATCTTGACCTGGAACCGAACCCTTTTGCCTATCGATTTTGTTTTGACTGTGAATAAGCTGGTCCCCGCGACGTGGCTTTCGTTGGGCGCTGTAAAAATCTCGAGATCATAATCTCGAGATTAATAATAATAATAATAATAATAATAATAATAATAATGTAGAGATTAGAGTGCTGTAGTTCGTAAGCAGTCGACGAGTTGAAAACAACGATTCAGAAGCACTTGGAGCACGGAGAAACAGTTAGTCCAGGAAGGCATGCAAAAAAGTTCGGTTTTTAAATGTTTCTTGAAAGTAGTGATGGATGTAGCATTCCTTATGACAGAAGGAAGATTATGGATTATGACAGAAGGAAGATTACGTTGGGCGCTGTAGTAATTTCGGAATTACGATTACAATTACGATTATAGTTCTTTTCCGATGACGTCATCAGTTCATGTGATCTAAGATCGGTGTTTTTTTCCGGAAAGATGTCGCGTTCCTTTGTTATTCTGGGATTTTGCATTTTCTTGCCATGGGTTTTAGCTTCAGTGTCAGGTAATCTTGTGTATCTGAAAGGCGCATTTGTAACGTCTTATTTTTCCTGGACGCCCATCCCCTTGGACTTTGAGACAACTTCCCCCGACAGATCTCCCTTTGGGGGCGTGGTTCTAGGATCGTTCGGCTGGTTTGGCATCACCCTGCTAAATGCTTTGTGGTAATCCCCGAGAAACGGCCTCTTGCGATTCCCCTACTTACAAACAAAATGGCCATCTTAGACTGCGAGTAATATTAGAGCGCTGCAAGCTGCCAAAAGGACTACCAATAAATAAGTGAGTAATCAGTAAGTAACAGACTAACCCTGCAAGTATTTAATGATACTTTTATTGCCTGCCCCACCTGACTAAAACGTTGCTTTCTGTGTGATTTGTGTATTAAAGCTGGTCACTGGGTGAAGGTGTTTGACCAGAGAATGAAGACAACTCGCTGGGTGAAGCATTTTGAATGCAATTCTGTTTGTGCTAAATGAGATTTCCATTTGCCAGATGGAACTGGGAGATTCTGATTGGCTGAAGAAACAAAGCCATAAAATGTTGTTGGTTTTTGACCATTTCTGTTGATTGGCGTACGTGGTAAGACCTCCTTTCTTGAAATCTTGTGTTTCTTTAAACCTTTTGCTTGTACAGGTGGAACAAAGGATTCCCCTGCGACCAGTCCAGTGATAACCACTCATAATGCAACAGAGACTCCACACTATCCGACAGCAGCTAATGGTACAACAGAAACCTCCCCCAATGCAACAACTCATTATACAACAATGGCTTCCACTGCAAGCAACACTACAGTCACTGACTATACAACGATAGCACCTAATGTGACAATGACTCACGTTGCAACAAATGCAACAAGCCATCTGACAACTGAGGGCACAACCAACCTGATGACAACGCATGATAATATGACAACGGTGACATTGAACGAGACAACAGTCTTCTCAACTGGCAACCCCACAACTACAGGTAAGCGATGGTTCGGTTTAAAAATGTCAAAAAGCGTCTCGTTCGGCTCATCTTGTACATAAAGAGATGTTTTTAACCCATTTAGTTTCTACGCGATAACAGACTGTCGTCTTCATGCATCCTCAGAAGGTAATGTAATTTAATGTAATGGAAAAGGACGTAATCATAAAATGGTGCTCAGAGGGTAATGTAATTTAATGTAATGGAAAAGGATGTAATCATAAAATGGTGCTGTTGATGTTGATAGGGCAGGAAGTGACTTCGAAGCTGTCTACCGTTTCATCGACTGCTTATACAGGCTGTAAGTTCATGAGTTGACTTGATGTTGGTTGCTGAATAAGAAATTTTTGTACGTAAAATCGGACCTAAAGGATGAACAACTCATACGATGGCGTCGCTTGTTGAAAGAAGACCTGAATTTTTGTAAAGATTAAAGCAAAGAGCTTTTTCACCTCAACAGTTTGTCATTATTCTCAGCATTTATTAAGTGCCAGTATCTAACAACAAGGCATCAGTTGATGGCGCTAAGCATTTGTGAGTGAACGACTTGCTCAAGGTTTCTACACAGTAACCATCTCAGGGAGGCTCGAACCCATGCTCTTCACGTTACAAGCCAAGCGCTCTAACTACATAGGCTACTGTGCCCCACATCTGTTAGTTGTTCACTTTTACAATTGCAAACTTGCTCGAATTGAGTGCACTGACAGTACACTGTCAGTGGTAAGGTCAGATCACGAGGAAGAGGACCGGCTTTCTCCCCTCGTATGCCAAGGCTAAGAAAATGAAGCTGAAAATGAATCCACCTCCGGGGATTAGCTTAATGAGCTGTTATTTTATTTCTGATTTTCACAATATGGCAGATTGATCGACGTTTGTTTGCCTTTGACGTTTAGCCTCAGTCGTTGTGTCAACTACGCCATCTGGTGGAAAAAGTGGAAGCCATTTTGATGCGGCATCTTTCCTCGGAGGGATCGTCCTAATGCTGGGACTTTCCGTGATCGCAGTTGTCGGCTACAGATGCTACAAGAAGCAGCGATCAAGCGCCCCACCCTACAGGGTTGTTGACGAGTGATGAGCATCAAGTGTTCTTGCCAAACTCCAGGTCTGAATGCTTCAGCGCTTTTTTTACAGAGTGATAACATCTTGTGTACACAGTTTCAATGTACCTTAAGTCACTCACATCTTTTATTATTATTACTATTAATATCATTATTATTATTATTTTCCTGTATTTATTAAGCACCAATATTGAACAGCAAAGCATCCATTGATGGCACTGACCACAAAGACTTTCTCAAGGACCCTACACAGTAACCGTTTGAGGAAGGAGGCTCAAACGCACGCACTCCACATCAGAAGGCAGGCACTTAGGATCAGCTTAAATCAATTTAGACAACCAACCACATGTGTTGGGCTTTTGAGAGGTCATTAAAATGTTAATATGTTAGCTGTTGTTGTATAGAAGCTGGATAGTCATTGAAGAGAAGCGAAATATCGAGTGGAGTTTTAAGCCGCTTTGATTTGTCTTATAGTAGCTGTCTTTGATTGATGGCCGGAGTATTTTGATTACAGTGACAGTTGAAATTCGTGGTTGTGTAGCTTTTCAGTTGTGGTTTGACCCTAAAACTGAGGAAATTTGTTGAGACAAGTAAACCAAGTTTTAGCGGTTCATGTTAACATTTCTAATCGTGAATTTACATTTCGTATCAGTCTTGGGTCATCTGGGCACCAAAGAGAATGATGCAAAATACTGGAAATACACTCAGATGGCTTAAGAAAGTATACCAACTGGTTTTCAGATTGACGTCTTTATGCAAAGGATATCTAGGATCTGACTGCAAAATAATTGGATATTATTGGATATAATTAATTGTCTTAAGGATTTATTTGTTTTTTACCTGACTGCTGTAGATGTAATTGGATACTTTGATAGAATTTATTGCATATTTTGGTATTTTATTGCAAACAAAATAAATTTAACCAGTTTTGTGTTGTGTTGGTTTTCAGTTGTGAGAATGAGACGCTGGAGAAGAAGATATCCTGAACTTTGTCTTTCTCTTACTTACTCACTCAATTCTTGCCTGTCTTACGAGAACCCGATTGTCTGCACAAAAAATAACAAATCTGTAATTTTTGTTTTGTCACTTTCAACATATCCAGGAATGTATTCGAAATGTCTGCTTCACAGTTTCTTTAAATAAAAATGATGATGCGCCTTTTGCTTTTCTAATTATAAACATTGTTGATGAAGCTAGATTTCGCAGAGAGTGAGCTCGATTTCATCTTGCAAGTAGTACGAGAAAATGCTCCTAAAAATTTTGTGCACTTGCGATTTTTGTTGTAATTCTTGTTTAAATGTTTAAATAGTTCTGATTTAGTTTAACAGTTCAAAGATATTTTGGCTGCCACTGTTTTTCAGTGGTTCAGAGTTGTATGTTGGCTTCACTGCTTTCTCTCAATACTCAGAAGTTGCTTACTGATTGCTTACTGATTGGTGCATAGTTTTTCACGCGTTCAGTGGTTCAAAAATTACACGTGTTTTAAGGTGGTAATACTGGTAAGTAAAGGTAAGGTACAAAGTGGTGTACAGTGGTTGTTATCTTTCAGAAATGTCAAGTTGGACAACTGTATAAATTTTTGATGCGCTTAATTTTGTACATCAGTGTGAATCCGAGGTGGAGATGAAATGAAAGGCAAGATGTAGATGGAGAAATTGGTGGGTCTTATCAGTTGGTTTGGTGGTTGAGACTTTTTACATTTGCTGTTTGTGGGACTTGTGCCTTTGGTTTGATACGTTCCCGGACGAGGTTTTTGCGTTAGAGTTTTGCATCACTGTACACTTTGAAAGGAATCGAATGAGAAAGAAGTTTCTGAGTTATGAATTTTGTCTAAAATAGTTGGTTGCTTCATTTTTAATGTTGAGAAAAAACTTTCTGTTTTAAATAGTTTGTTTAAAATACACAGTTGCTTCATTTTTGATGATCATCTACAGGTATTTAAACTTGATCTGAAATTTATTCTGTGATCTGGCACTGAGTTTTCTGTAATCTAACTATTTATGTTGTTCTGTTACAAACCTCTCATAGGCATTCAATTTCTCTGTGCTTCCTATTTTCCTAGGAAGAGATCAATATTTTTTTGGTTCCTGATGGAAGGATTTTATCTTCCTCTTGTACCGTAATATGCTTGAAGTTTTCAAAGGGTGTTGATTTTGGTGTGAAGTTTTTGTCTTCTTCATTGGCTAAAACATCTTAGTAAATGCTTGGGTCTGGGTTAAACGAAACTGCAGTTAAGCCAAAGCTTCCTCGACTTTGTGTCTCAGTGAAGAATCCTTTAACGAAAAAACTCTGTTAACAAGGTGTTAACCAATCTAATTTTTGATAGTTGAGGCAGTTGCATTGTAGGCTGCATCTTCATTCTGCTTGCTTATCATTATTGCTTGTGGGGTACGTTAGCCAGTTGGATAGAGCGCTTAGCATGTAACGCAGAGAGTAAGGGTTCAAACCTCCCCTTAGACGATTACTGTGTAGGGACCTTGAGCAAGTCCTGCTCCACTCACAATTGCTCAGTGCCATCAACTGATGCTTAGTCATTAGATAATGGTGCTTAATAAATGCAGAAATAATAATAAGTCTTTTACTATATTTGCAGTTCCAGACAGAAGTTGTGTCTCACAAAAAAGACATTTCTTGTTCCCTGAAGGAATAAATCAGATTTTGTTTTTTGATAATCTGAGTTTTTAGCAAAGATAATAATATCTGAGATTTTTTGTTTGCATGTTGTTTCCTGTCTGATTGAGACTTAAAGGGTTAACGTTTCTTTTTAAACTTTGTTTTTCTTTAGTATCTTTCATTTCCATCATAAGAACGAACCATCACTTTACCCCTTGGAATCTGTGCACAGGTCTTGCACTCAAAACTGGAAACACTCCTCTTCCGCAGATCCTATCGTGATTCCTCTTCTTCCCCTTATCTATCTTGCAGATCCATTTTCAGACACTGCCCACCGTAGCCATCTGCCTGCCTGACTCTTGGATCTTGTGACCTTCATCCAAACCCTTCTTGCCTGTTATGATTCAGTTTTGACTGAGCGCCTGTGAATAAGCTGGTTGCTGTGACTTGGCTTTCATCGAGCGCTGTAGAAATCTTGAGTTGTATTACAATTACGATATCTTGGAATGTATGCATTCGTCTTTTGCTGTCGATTTGTGTCTGTTGGTCAGTGCAACAGAGTTTCTGTGCTGCCTGTGCTTGAGATTCAAAACATCTCTTTTTTCTAGGCTGCTTTATCGTTTTGAAGAATCAGTGCTTCGTGATGTTGAACGTCATTTGGCGCTTCTGAAGGTGCTGCTTTGTACACTTCTATCCTCTAGTACTTTCGGTTTTGGTGCTCAGTACCAGTTGTACTGCTCTGCTCGCTTTTACTCATGTGCTGCTTAGATCTGCAGTGAGCAAAACTGCATCAGAACCTTTGCAATCCACTAAATTTAGTCTTTATGTCCGAGGAAAAGGGATCATGAGGTGACACTTGGCTGTGCACATCTTGACTGCTCGGTTTAAGATTACGTTATAAAATAACGAATGCTACAGTTAATTTTGTAGTTCAGTGTTGATGCAGTTTTTTTCCACAAACTATTCTTTTGTAGTTGCATTTTCATGTTATGTTCTGATTAGTGATTTAAAAAAGCCATCAATCTAAGACAATTAATGTTTCGTTTTGAGATTATTCTAGAAATACTCGCAACGTCTCTGGCTTTAGTAGTTAGCTGACTGAATGTGATCCACGGCTCTTCAGAGCCCAGAATTGTTAAACAAAACCAGCTTCTTTTATTTCTGCTTGCACATATCGCGGCAGTCACGTTGATTCATGCTTGCCTCTTGCCAGGACAGTGTTGGGCTTCTTGTGGTGGCTGGTCCAAAGCTTTGGAATTTACTGCCAAGCGCTGTGCATTTTGAATGTCATTCAGGTCTAAATTTAAGACTCGTCTTTTTCAGCATGCATCCTTACCGTAGCTTACCTTCTGGTTTCCCTGACCTAGACCATCAATTGATGCCTTGTGCATTAAGATAACGGCGCCATAGAAGTCATGCAATTAGTTCCGATGCTTCACAAATTCTTAATGACGCCACTATAGCACTGAGGATCAGTTAGAATATCTGTTGTCTTTAGTTGGTCTTTGTAATTTTTCTTTGTGATCATCGTTGGTGCTTTTTAGCGTAAAGAATTAACAATTTTTGCGCAGTTCAACTTGAATGATTTACTCGTATTAAAAGTTTTATTACCTGAAGTTTATTTCTGCTGTTGTGTCTGTTTGTTTTGATGGTGAATATGTGTGTGTTTAACATGCAAATGATAATTGAATTCTGATGTTCAGATCTGGATTTTAGTGTTCAAGTTCATGTTCGGGTAAAGTGTATCTACAGTTAAACGAATACTCTGTCAAGTACGTGGGGTCAACTTGAATGCGTGCTTTAAAAATTGTTCAGCCAGGAATAAGAATAAGTCTGGATTTGAAAGAATTGATTTAAAATTTTTGCAGATGGAGATTTTAGCATTTTCTGATTTTAAGGCGTCATGTCGTTCGGACGTCTTTTTCGACTGTTTCCCTGTTGTAGTTGAGGATGCATTTGAATTGTTTCTGTTGCTTCATGGTTTGTTTGATGAAGATGTTACCATAAAGTTTTCATTCAAATGTGTATCAAAAAAATTGTTAAATTGATTAAACTGTTAGAAAAGGATGTGTGAATGTTACAAGTTTGTATTTAGCATCGATGTATGGATTATGAAAATTAAGTGTGTGTTTGTGTATGTACATCTACATATGAGTACATATTATGTTTGCATACTATGCAAATTCAGGCGAGCAGCCAACCATTGTCTGTAGGCAATGCAGCACAGTCTGTATGCATGACTGGGCATTGAAAGCGATATCTGCAGAACGGTTACACGGAGCTCAAACAAAAAGAGAAATCCGAAAAGCTTAAATTTTCGTTTCCCGTCTTTCGCTTCCATCTTCGCCTCTGGTCGTAGAATTTCTAGAACCCGACATCAACGTTTGTTGGACCTACACTGGGCCATCACCTGGCCACCAAGTACCCACCAGTGGCACAATGTAGGCCAGTTGTGGCCCCATTGCACGTGGCTGTCTAGGCAGTCCATGTGGATATACATGCGATTAAGCTTTCCTGATGAGGTTGCTTCAGTGGCATGACTTCAAATTTCGTAGTCATAATCTTTAAATTTCGACAGCGCCCAATGAAATCTGTGTGGCTAATTCACCGGCACTCGGCTGAAATAAAATCGATAGGCGGGAAGGGTTCGGTTACAGGTCAAGATCCAAGAGTCAGACAGGCCTCCCTGCAGTTGCGGGCCCTGCGCTGTTGTGTTGCTTGGGTGTTAAAAGAGCCCCGGGCAGATTTTTTATCCCGGCTGGGGCGAATTTTGGCCTGAGGCACCCTATTCAGGCGAGCGAATCTGAGCGCACGTTATTCAATGCACAGAGTGGCAACGGTGCAAATATTAGCGGTTCATAGTGATAAGGAAACAGCATGATAGGTTGAGTTGCAAATGTCTGATAGATTGGTGCTTGTAGGAAACTTTATATCAGCGAATTAGGTACAGAGTAGTTACTAAACTGTTCGTTTAATTTAATTATACATCTCGAGATTACGATTACGATGGTAATCGAAGAAAATAAAAGTAAACAACAGCTTCTAGCCTTAAATGAAAACTCTCTGTTTCCCTTTCCAAAGAGTAAGCCTACAAAATTTCTCGAGGTAGAAAACGAAAGTTACTCTTGTCTCTGTTCTTTCTACCCACTGTCCTACCCAGAACCCTCCACGACTCCGTGGGATAAAACTGAACTCGCTGAGGGCGCGTCATAAGAACGCATAAACACACAGGCAGGTGAGTCTGTGGGATGAGACGTCAGCTTCGGTTGTCATCGATCAACTGATGAAGTTTTCGTTATCGGCTCAACAGATATCTGGGTTTTAGTGTGAATTGTTGATTGGAAAACGTCGAATGATGGCCAACAGGATGTCTTCTGCTCTTCTGTTGAAATCGATCGCTGTTCTTGGCATCTTCTTCATTCTGGCTGAGCCGCCGATGTGCAGAGCAGTGGATCTGAGAGGTTAGACTTCATTCACTAAAGGACTTCAGCAAACCGATTGGTAAGAGCGCTCGACTTGTAATGCGAATAGTTCGGGTTCGAGCCTCATTCCCTAAGACGCTGACTGTTTGTGACCTTGAGCAAGTCCTTCACTCACAAATGCTCGACGCCATCGATTGATGCTTAATCGTTATATAGTGGCGCTTAAACAAATGAAATAAATGCTAAAATTACGAATCTTTTTCGTCGCTTCAATCCAAACACCATCGAGTGGCAAGGCAAGATAATGTGAGACGTTACGAGGGGCAAGGCAAGATAATGCAAGGCAAGACGAGAGGCAAGGCAAGATAATGCGAGGCAAGACAAGGAGGGAACTTCTAGATAGCCATGCTGTAGCGCCTTTGCGAGTTTCTTAAAACGCGCTACAGAAGCTCTTGCAATGGATACATACATACATACGTTGGAGCCTAGAAGGCAAGGCAATGACAGATGACGCGAGGCAAGACAAGATAAATCAAGGCAAGGAAAGATGATGCGAGGTAAGGCAAGTCTAATCAAGGTTCAGACGAAGCAAGGCAGGGCAAGATGAGGCAAGCCAATATGAGGCAAGACAAGATGAGGCAAGGTAAGACAAGGTGAGGCAAGCCAAAACGAGGCAAGGTAAGACAAGGCGAGGCAAGCCAAGATGAGGCAAGGTAAGACAAGGTGAGGCAAGCCAAGATGAGGCAAGGTAAGACAAGGTGAGGCAAGCCAAGATGAGGCAAGGTAAGACAAGGTGAGGCAAGCCAAGATGAGGCAAGGTAAGACAAGGTGAGGCAAGCCAAGATGAGGCAAGGTAAGACAAGGTGAGGCAAGCCAAAACGAGGCAAGGTAAGACAAGGCGAGGCAAGCCAAGATGAGGCAAGGTAAGACAAGGTGAGGCAAGCCAAGATGAGGCAAGGTAAGACAAGATGAGGCAAGCCAAGATGAGGCAAGGTAAGACAAGGTGAGGCAAGCCAAAACGAGGCAAGGTAAGACAAGGCGAGGCAAGCCAAGATGAGGCAAGGTAAGACAAGGTGAGGCAAGCTAAGCTGAGGCAAAGTAAGACAAGGTGAGGCATGCCAAGATGAGGCGAGGCGTGTGAGGTAACACATCGCAATACCATGATGGAAATCATGCAACGCATAGAGCCTATGAAGGATGTGAAGGATTCCGTTCAGCTAGAAAGCAAGTTTGGATGGCAAAGGAGAAGTAGCGGATTGAAAGAAGCAGAGGAAGAGGCAGGAAAACAGAATGAGTGATAGAAGAAAGAAGAGAAGGAATTCTCAGGCGACATCAGCCGAAACAGGACTGACTTCGTTTCTTAAACGTTCTCCTCTTCATATCTGTAGCGATAGCACCAAGCAACGGGACAACAGCTGCTACAGACACCAGTGCAACAGCTACTAACAAATCTCCTACAACAGCTGTGCCTACTACTGTGACAGCAGGTCCTACTGGCGCTACATCGACAACTGGGAAAACGACAACTGGGACAACGGCAACTGGAACAGAGGCAACTGGAACAATTGCAACTGGGACAACAGCAACTGGAAAAATTACAACTGGGAAAGCGGCAACTGGAACAACTGCAGCTGGGACAACGGCAAATGGGAAAACAACTGGAACAATTACAACTGGGACAGCGGCAACTGGGACAGCGGCAACTGGGACAAGAGCAACTGGAACAATTACAACTGGAAAACTTACAACTGGGACAAAGGCAACTGGGACAACATATTCATCACCGAAAACAACTCATGGTAAAAATTAACGCCTGTTGTGGGATTAGATTAGAAGCTCATCTGCAAATCACTAGAACGATGAAATCAGTGCTAAGATGTCGTTGATAAAAACAACAACGACATAATGATAACGATGACGACGACGACGACGATAACAAATAAACTAGAATAGCCAGCGTCTCCATATAGACCGTAGGACTACACATCAATAATTCTGCATTTATTCAGCGCCACTGTATAATGGCTAACCATCAGTCGATGGCGCTGAGCAATTATGAGCGAAGGACTTACTCAAGGTCCCTTCAATGTAACCGTCTCGGGGAAGGAGGCTCGAACCCGTACCCTTCGCGTTACAGGCCGATGGCTCTTTCCAATCGGTTACCGTGCCCCAGAAATATTAAATCTTAAACAGAACTTTATTTTGTGATGACTTTTGAACGAGTCTCTCATTCCTTCGGTTTTAATTAGTGATTTATATGGCGCCGTTGTCAGTATGGCAAAAGGCACCCGTAGATGGCTGCTCCAGATAAAATCGGTGGAGATACGCCGGCGAAATCATAAAGGGCAGGACAATCAGAAGAAGCCAAGAAACGGTCGTTTGCAAGCAAATTGAAGCGGGTGAATCTTAAGCCTAGACCTAAATGACATTAAAGAACTGATGGAAGAAAGCTGAATCCTCTTTCCTCTGTCTATCTATCAGCTCCAATTCCAAACACCACCCACCGTAGCCGTCTCCCATTCCTGACTTGGATCTTCACCTGCAACCGAACCCTTCTTGCCTATCAATTGGGTTTTGACTGTGCATAAGCTGGTTCCCGTGACTTGGCTTTCTTTGGGCGTCGTGGAAATCACTACGTTTAATTTTAGACCTGAATGACATTAAGAACTGACAAAAGCAGATTGCGGGCGGTGAATTCCAGAGATTCCAGCTACCAGTCATTTGAGAAGGTCCGGGAGAATATTAATTGGCTTTTGAACATGATATTTAGAAGACAGTTTATAAATATCCGGCTTGCTTACTACCGCACTGATTGGCTGTGAACAGCACAAATCATGTTCGCACGACTCATACGCAGAAGAGAATAATACGTTCGTAATCGTAAACACGAGCGCTGCGTCAAGTCAGTGGGGTTGTCCAAAGATGCCATGTCAAGAAGCAAGTCCGGTTGCCAGAAGACTAGAGAGAGAGAGACAGAGAGAGAGACAGACACAGAGAGAGAGACAGAGAGAGAGAGAAAGAGAAAGAGAGAGAGAGAGACAGGAGAGGAGAGGAGCTGTTAGGGTGGAGAAGGCGAGCAACAGAGGCAGGAGAGAAGACATGTTTAAAGCCTTAACAGATACAGCAATCAACATTACCAAGCAATTAATATTCATTATTACTGATTAATATTCATGTTAATTCGGCCAGGCTCTTGGATTGGCTCTGCTCTTAATTTGAATCACACGTGACATGAAAGACGGTCTACTGCAGACTGGTAAAGCGTTAACCGGATCCTCCTTCCGTCCATTTGCACCGACGATATTGGCCTAAGTTCCGGGATGAGTGCCTGTGTCTGGCGGATGGCTGCCTCTAGGATCTGATTGCTCTCTTTTGCCCGCTGTCTCTGTGTCTCTGTGTCTGTCCCTCTGTGTGTCTCTCTGTCTCTCTGTAACTCTCGCTCCTCTTCCGTTTTCTCGAAACTCTATGGCCTGCTGAAGCGCTCAACAGGATGTGAATGTGATACGATGACAGCGGGCTATAAACCTATTGGCCTGGCCTCTCTTTCTTTCTATCTATCTTTCTTTTCCTCTGTCCGTCTGTGTATGTGTGTCTGTGTGTCTGTCTGTCTGTGTGTCTGTCTGTCTCAACTATTTAACCACAGGTCAAAACAGATTGACGTTGACACCAACTTAAACCATTCTAAGTGCAGAGGAAGTAGGCCACCAAAATGAGGAGGAGGAGGAGCAGGAGGAGGAGCAGGAGGATCTGGCTTTGTTGGAGGCAGTGGCATCAAGTGGCTTTGGGTGGACAAAGGGAGGGAAAAGGAAGAGTGGGTTATAACATCCATCCTTGCGACGCTTTGCCAGACAGTCACATCACGCAACAGGATCTTGTATACGAGAAAGAAAGAGACAGAGACACAGAGCGATATATATATATATATATATATATATATATATATATATTATGTTTCAAATTAGGACTTACGGTTTATAAAACATTGAACTATGGCCAACCACAATACCTGAAATCAGTCCTTATTCCCCAGACTTACCATTATTCTGCAAGGTCATCTGATTGTCTTTCTCTTGTCATACCTTGGGCTAGAACTGTTCTTGGTAAACGAGCATTTTCGGTTGCTGGACCAAAATTTTGGAATTCCCTCCCTGTGTCTGTTCGTTCTGCTCAGTCGCTCCTGTCATTTCGTTCTCAACTTAAAACTTACCTGTTTCAAATTGCTTATCCACCATAGGCTGCCTCTCTGTCGTGCGGACTGACCTCCTGGATATCGACCTGATTGTGGCTTGGTTTTGGTGTGCCATCGGTTGATGCCTTGTGCATTAGACACTGGCGCATTAGAAGTTGCTAATTAATAATAATAATAATAATAATATATATATATATATATATATAGTATTTATATATATATAGTATTTATATATATATATATAGAGAGAGAGAGACAGAGACAGAGAGACAGACATACAGACAGACGCATGCAAAGACAGAGACAGAGACAGAGCTCTATTTGCATGTATGTTTCTGTATCTTTGGTTCTGTTGTCTGCCTGACTGTCCTTCCGTCCGACCGTCTGTCTGTCTGTCTGTCTGTCTGTCTGTCTCACAAATAGAGAACTCGAGGCCTTTCACTGAAAGGGAGGCAGGACAGGATTTGTGGAAGAGGAGCGATTGAACGACCTGAGTGAAAACTTTGTGAGTTCATGGGATGGGGTGGGGGGCCAGACAGCAGTCGTCATTCTGGTTGGAGTTTTTTCCAGAGGGATGGAGCAGCTTTGGCTATGCAACGATTTCTCTGTCTTAAGCATTAAATGTCACGAAATCGGTTCACTTATGTCATTTTAATGCATTTTTAAAGTCTCGTAATCGAACGCAGTCCAGAGGGTCTGAGTTTATTTATATAGCGCACTAAAGACATATAAGATCCTCTGGTGTTGTTTTGTTGAAGCGATGCCAACAAAGAAACCTGGAGTGAAATTCGACGTCGGGTCTTTCTTCGGTGGAATTCTTCTGGCGATTGGAATCGTCGCCATTGTCTTCATCGGATACGTCTGCTACAAGAGAAGCCGTCAAACAGCTACTTACTCACGTGTCGAATGAACATCCGGTCTCCTGTCGTCCTCTGTCTGTCTGTCTGTCTGTCTGTCTGTCTGTCTGTCGTCTGTCTGATGAACATCTATTTTCGACTGATGACATCATATATGAGCAGAAGTTTTTCATTTTCAATATCCGGAACCTTTTAATAGCTGACTAGTGACTTATATGTCGAGTTAAACGGTAGTAGATTTTTATTTGCATAGACATCGCAGCTAAAGAGAGGTTTATCATAAGACTAGAACCAAACAAAATGAGGAAAATTAGATTTGACAAATCACCGAAAGGAAATGGAAATCAGAAATTTTATTCGTATCCATCGCCCCGAAATGGATGGCTTTTAGGGACTGATGACGATGATGATGATGATGATGACGATGATGATGATGAGTATTTTGGATTTGACAACCTGCTTTATGCCAGAGTACCAACTGGATTATATCGCTCTGAACAGATGGCGCTAGTGTGAAATTGAATCCACAATTCTCCTTTCGCTAGACTCTTTACCTGGAGTCACGAACCCCAGCAATAAATTACGTCATTGTTTTTTCTACCCAGTCTATCACTGTTCACTTGCCACAGCGCAGACCGATAATGCAATCAATGCGCACGTGACACAGGTAGGCCACCTAGCGGATTAATGTCCGATGATCGCCATTTTGAATGTAAACTGCGCACGTGACTTGTGAGTTTTGGTCCAAGAAGTTGGCGATGCTCTAGTTTCTGCGTATTTCTCTTGTAATCGTAATCGTGAACTCGAAATTTCTAAAGCGCTATTTGAAAGCTAAGTGCAGGGCACCAGCTCATTCACTAGCGCTGCGTCAAGTCAGTGGGGTTGTCAGTGGCTTGTCAAGAACCAAGTCCGGTTGCCAGAAGACGAGAGATAGAAGAGAGAGAGAGAGAGAGAGAGAGAGAGAGAGAGAGAGAGAGAGAGAGAGAGAGAGAGAGAGAGAGAGAGAGAGAGAGAGGAGCGTGTGTGGTCTAATTTAGGTTTTTAAATCCTATTTAGTCTTCTAAATTGAAAATGGTTTTTCTAATCTATTGACAATTGGTTGCGAAGAACGAATTGAAAAGTTTGAACACAATAAAAAATTCTGTAGTTCGTCATTGCTGCGTTTCAATGGTTTTCAAGAGCGTGGCCCCTCCCACGTTAGTTTCGGGAAGGAAGACATGGGCGGCGTGGCCCCTCCCACGTTAGCTTCGGTAAGGAAGACATGGGCGGCCTATCCTCAAGATGGATCCGCCCTTGTTATGTGTCAATGGAGAAGAAGAAAACAAATCCCTAACTGAGCCACCCCCCCCCCCCCTTAAAAGGCAACTATGGATATGAGGAGTTAGTTCATTTTTCTTGGCCTCGGCATATGTGGGCGGGAGTTCAGTCCTCTCCATCTTGTCGCTGTCTGAACTTTCAGCCGACAGGGTACGTCTGTACAGTATGTGTACTCATTTTAATATCTGAGTTCGCCAGGTGGCGCCAGTGGTGCAGAATACTCGAAACAACTTTATGTTTTGGCAGGAAGTTGAACCATTGACTCTTGGTTGACAGTCCAACATGCTGACCTTTAGAATGACTAGAAGTCATCATCATCATCAGCAGCATCATCATCATCATCATCACCACAATAATCCTCCTCCTCCTCCTCTTCCTCCTCATCACAATCATCCTCCTCATCATCATCATCTTCGTCATCATCATTATCATCATCATCATCTTCATCATCTTCATCATCTTCATCGTCTTCATCATCATCGTTTAAAGAAAACTATTCGTTCCTTGGCTCTGCTGAACGGATTATCTGCGTCTTGTTCTTCTTAAGACCGATGGAGGCCTGGAAAGCAGCTGAATAGATTGCGCCAGATCGTGCACAGTCGCTATAAAATGCTTAGCCGGTCAGATTCTAAATTAATTGAATTAATGAGCGTCGTTTTTTGCTGTCGATCGATTTATACAGCGCCAAGTGTTCTAGACGGAGAGATCCTCGAGTGTGGACTAAGGCTTTCGTTAAGTGGCTCAGATTCAGCTCGAGATGTCGCCATCGTCATTCTGTATTGAAAGCTGCAGCTGCTGCTGCTGCTGATGATGATGATGATGCAGTACCTGATGATGATGATGATGCTGCTGCTGATGATGATGATGATGATGATGACGACGACGATGATGATCATTGGAGCAGCCTGTCTTGTTACTGGAGTGATGTATGGAAGAGCTGGATACTTCGATGGACTGGAGAGCTCTCCGCTCTGCGCTTGGAGGCTGGAAATGCCAATCGAAGCCACCTACCGTCAAAACTGGACAAGATCCGATGTGCAGAGCGACGTCGTCGGGTGATTTATTTAGCGCTTGGACTCTGTTAAGTGAACTAGAATCCAATCCTATCTGCTGCTAAAACGATACTTGGAGAACAGCCTTTAAGTAGTTTGTTCTCTGAGAAGCGCTATATAAATTACTACAACACAAAGTCAATGCAATTAATATAGCGCCACTTTGGAATGCCAACGCAAGACATCTGCTCATCGTTTCTCCCAAGAGATCGTCAAAGCAGAGACTCGAACCGGAGCACTTCGCTTTACAAGGTCAGCGCTCATTCGCTGCCACTCGATAGACCAGTCCTGTAGAAATCCTTCGCTACATTACATTAATACATTACAAAACACATTGAGACGGGAATACATGCTGGCAATTGTTACTACTTAGTAACTTCTAATGCGCCGGTGTCTGATGCACAAGACATCAACCGATGGAGCACCAAAGCCAAGCCGCAATCAGTCCAGCATCTAGAAGGATCAGTCGAGGGAGGCAGCCGATGGGGATAAGCGTCCCGCACACACGTAGAGCTCAACCAACGGATTCGTATCCAGCACTGACTGTTAACAAGATGTTCAGAGTTCAATGACGTTGATTAGGTCATAGCCTTTGACCTGCGAGTATTAGTTGCACCAGCATTGAGGACAACCAGGACAACAACTGTTGGTTTTCTTGTTCTATACTTTGAATGAAGCCGTTGTTATTTGTGTTGTTGTTGTTTGTTGTTGTTATTTGTCGTTGTTATTTGTTTTATTTGTTGTTTGTTGTTGTTTGTTGTTGTTGTTTGTTCATTGCAGTTGTTGCTTAGAGGATCGAAATGACTGAAGGCAGTCGCAACGACACTCAGACGAAAGAAAGAGACGATTATCATCATTAACTCAAGCGCTTAATTAGAACCACGAGACTGAACACAAATCTCAACAATAATTAATAATAATGATGATGACGACGAAGATGATGATGATGGCAAAGTTGATTAAGGAATCGCGGGAATATTGTCGTAAGAATCAGATAAGTAGATTCCTATTCCAAGCAACTTTCCCGCCATTCCTTTACTTCATGTGACACTAACTCTCTCTCTCTCTCTCCGTGTATCTCTGTCTGTCTCTGTCTGTCTCTTTCTGTCTCTTTCTGTCTCTCTCTCTCATTCTCTGACGGTCTGTCTATTTGTCTTTTAGTAACTGCTAGGAAGTAAACTTCACGAGTTTCGTGACTCTTGTTCAAGCGATAGGTCAACGATGACGCAATTAAGTCAAGGACGAAGCATGACGTTCTCGTGTCACGGTTCGTAGGAGGCCGTGACGACCCTCGCCAGCATGACGCTTGTCAAACGGTGGCGGACATTTCGTCCATCTTACCGGAAGTGGTCGACCCAGTCAGCTGGTTTTTCTCCTTTTCGAAGGCCCTGGCCTTGACGCTAATGCATGGCAGGTGGTCCTGGAATCGCTTCAGACCGACGCAGTAGATGATGAAGTTGACAGACGAGTTCAGAAGCTCAAGGACGATGCTGATCTCGCGCGCGAAGAACTCGCCCGTCATGCATCGCTGAACTCGGTAAGTAAGGAAGATCTGGACGGTCTTGGCAGGAGCGTTGCAAATCATGAAGACGAGGATCACGACGATCATGATCAGCGTCACGTTCTGCTCGTTGCTGTCGTCCGCCGCAGCGCGCATGCGCAGGGCGAGACGCTTCCGGCGGAAGTTGCGGTAGGCGACGATCAGATGGATGTTGAAGATGGAGAGAAGGAGGAGAGGGAGAACGAAGCTGAAGACGTAGTACAGGGCATCCATGTAGAGGAAGTTGTAGAGGGAATCTCGTCCAAGGTCCGTGTTGTCCAGGTAGTAGACAAGGGTGTCGTTCCCGTCTCGCATGACTTGAACCGTGCAGTCGAAGTAGCGCGGGAGGTTGTAGGCGATGGAGAAGAGAACAACGGCTGCCACTCCCTTTCTCGTGGCCTCGAGGGAACAGTAGAGGATGCCTCTGGTGGGATGGCAGACGATGACATAGCGTGTGGCCGCTATGAGGACCGTCAACCAGATGGTGGCCGTCTGCCCCATGAAGAGAATTGGATAGGTCGTCAGACGGATGTAGAGCCACGTGACCGAGTTGATGGCTTTCTCGACGCCGGTGTAGATGAGGAGGTCACTGACCGAGAACTGGACGAACCAGAGGAGCAGCAGGGTGTTGTCTGCGACGGCGAGGGAGCGCAGCAGGAGCCTGGCTACCGGGAGCATCTCCTGGTCACGGCCGAGGACCAGGTAGGACAGGATGTTGCCAAGGAAACCGAAGAGGCAGAGTGCGCCTGCGCACAGGGAGTTGATGAGGAACTTGAGGAGGTTGTTGCACTGCAGGTCAAGAAGGTCGTCGACGGTTCCGCTTGAATGGTTCGCCGCCGCTGCAGGCAGGTCGGTTGCGTTGCCAAGCAACATGTTTAGATGGAAAGGCCCTCTGGCGACTGGCAGGAGTGGATCAAGTGGGCGTCAGAAACGGAAGAAGCTAGAGAACAACTAGATTCGACACCTGCAACCAGAAATTTATGATTAGACGGATCTTTGCAGAAATTTCTAAGTTAATTCCTGAAATACCTGAAAAGACAGAATTCTCTACAGCATTTTGAAAGACAGGACTCTCTAGAATATTTGAAAAACACATGAATGCCTAGAACATCTGTAAAATATGACCGTCATTTACGATTCGACTCTTCGCAGCCAAACTGTCCATCGACCTATGTACCATTGCGACCTATGCACCGGCGAGACCTATGCACCGGCGAGACCTATGCACCGGCGAGACCTATGCACCGGCGAGACCTATGAGCTAACAATTAGGAATTACATGGAACATCTCGAGCTTGACGAGTAAATATTAACGGACGGAAGGACGGAGATCTACAGATCAATGACCATCTGGGACCCAGCTTCCCCACACTGTTCCCCCTTTCCTTCCCTCCCCAAGAGAAGACGACCCACCCAATGTATACAATTGTCACAGCCGTCTATGTTATGAGCAAACATGGAAACCCTTGGCCGTCATTTGCGCAGCCAGAAATCAATTGACACATTTATCAGTTAATTGTTATTATCATTTCTCCATTTATTAAGCGCCATCATCTGATGACTAAGCATCAATCGATGGCGCTGAGGACCTGTTTATGGTCCCCACACAGTAACCGTCTCAAGGAAGGAGGCTCGAACCCGTACTCTCTGCGTTACAAGCCGAGCGCTCTAACCAATCGGCTACCGTGACCAACAGCATTATGTATGTATTTTTGCTCATATATTTCTGTGTGTGTATGTACGTAAGTACGTACGTATGCATGCATGCATGTATGTTTGCATGTATGTATGTATGTATGTATGTATGCATATATGTATGTATATATGTATGTTTGTTTGCATGTATGTATGTATATATGCATGTATGTTTTCATGTATGTATGTATGTATGCATATATGTATGTATATATGTATGTATGTTTGCATGCATGTATGTATGTATGTATGTATATATGCATGTATGTTTTCATGTATGTATGTATGTATGTATGCATATATGTATGTATATATGTATGTATGTATGTATATATGTATGTATGTATGTATGTATATATGTATGTATGTATATGTGTATGTATATATGTATGCATGCATGTATGTTTGCATGTATGTATGTATGTATGCATATATGTATGTATATATGTATGTATGTATGTATGTATATATGTATGTATATATGTATGTATGTATGTATGTATATATGTATGTATGTATATGTGTATGTATATATGTATGCATGCATGTATGTTTGCATGTATGTATGTATGTATGTATGCATATATGTATGTATATATGTATGTATATATGTATGTATGTATGTATGTATGTATATATGTATGTATGTATGTATGGTAGACTTCAACGGCTCTGCAACCACAAGATGTCGCTAAACACTGGGAATGACTGAGGCGAGAATTGACTCAGTTTCTGCCAATTGATGCAGAGACGTGGTCACCCTTTTGGCATCAAATGCGTTGAGATCAGAGAGATCTTAACGACAAGCCTTCATCTTTCACCCCTAACGCTTTCAAAACCACTGTCCACGCATCTCTGATCTGATATAATCTTGAATTATTTTTATAGCGCTGTTGTATTAATGAATAAAGCATCAATCGCCGGTCGCTTCTAAGCAAAACCGCATTCCAGTGACAGATCAATGGACCGGACTATTCGAGTTCCATGACATACCTGAGACTGGCGATGGAGGGATGAGCTGCTATCTGATAAATGTGAAATTTAACAGCATATCTAATCTGATGACTTTTATAGCGCCGTATAAGTGATTGCCTGTTGTTTGAAGATATAATCAAATCAAGCACTTGAAGGAAACCATTCCTGAAATCCTAAAAGAGGCGCGAGACTCACCTGAAGAGACGTCCGAAGGTGTTAGACTTCCAAGTCCACGAGTGTCTTAACGGTTGAAGACAAGCTCGTGAGATGGCAGACCAAAGTCAACCGAGGTAACAGTGATGTCCGAATTCTCTCTCGTAAGAAGAAGAAGACGACGACGACGAAGAGGAAGAAGAAGAAGACTGAGAAGAGAGGAGAATTGAATCGGTTTCTCTCGCTCGCTCGACCGATCGACTGACCGACCAATTGCTTATTCATTGCGAATTATAGAAATGCAGTCATCGCTCGAGACGATTATCTCCGGCGCCCTCTCTCCCTCCTTCCCTCTCTCTCTCCCACTCTCCCTCTATCTCTCTCTCACTCTATCTCCCACTCTCCCTCTCTCTCTCTCTCGCTCTCTCTCGCTCTCTCTCCATTTCTCTGTAAGCTTTTTTTTGCTCTTTCTCCTTCTATTCCTCTCTGTAACTCGTTGCCTCGTTCTCAATCTCTATGTCTGTCTGCCTCCATATCTGTTCGTCTTTGTGTCTTATTTGTCTCCTTGTGTATCTCTCTGTATCTCTATCGGTCTGTCTGTATGTCTGCCTGCCTGTCAGTCTGTGTCTCGCTGTCTTGTCTCTGTACTTCGCCCGATCTATATTTGTGAACAGAACATAAACGGTAACCCGATGCTTAATTGTTGAATCGAAGTCGATTCCACCCTTTCTCTGTCTCCGCCCTGGGGGGGGCACTGGACATTCTAACCCGGGTCAATCTACTGCCTCCGTTTCCTCTCTACCCTCCGCTCATTTTCAACTCCCATCGTGTTTCCAAAGTGAAAATAATCCGAC